>MNCL01000163.1:0-338306 GCA_001932985.1 Proctacanthus coquilletti
ATTGGGAGTATTGATACATGCTAAATACCTACTTCAAGTCGGGGCATTGACGGAATATCGTGAACATCCGGGTATCGACACCCCATGTGCTTCATGAGCATTATCGAGAGTGAATAAGAATTAAGTCAAGTGCGAGTTGGGCTCGCACTTTGAGAGTTGCATACCAAATTTATGTAGTATGTATGTGATATTGCAATGCATTTAATTGGTAGGAAACTTTTTTTTATTTTGGGACGATTATTTCAAAAATAATTTAAAACAAACAAAACTCATTTGCGGTTTCAACGTAGAGTTTGTTTTTGTGCCCATTTAAATATTGTAACTTCTCCAATTATGGAAAATTTGTACCACTGGTTAAAAATACTGATTAAAAATACTTTCGAAAAATCAGTTTTTTAAGAATTTCACTTTATTTACTATTTCTAAATTTATTATTTTCTAAAACTTCGGTCGACCATTGAAAATTCCCAAGCTTTTCATTAGAAACTATTTAATTATATTTTTTAAGTAAAAGAAAAGTAAAAGAGTATAATAAGAGGAAAAGCATTTATTTTATGTGAATTAAATGGCTTGTAATATTTTCTTAGATTATGAAAGCTACATTTCTTAATTTATAGGGATCCAAAAGAAAAACATCGCCCGCTTTCAGAGGAAGTTTGGTTTTTGTCAGAAGATGTAAATCTTTTTCTAAAACTGCATAAAACTGCAGCTAGTTTGAAAAATACAACACAAAGTCAAGGTAAACTAGGAGTAAATGCGTTATATATACTTATATTTATAAACAAATAGATTTATTTATCTAGGCTATATAATCTACATGCTGAGTGAGGGCATGGATGGAATCAGCATTTGCCCGAACACTTGGAAAGATTTTTTTTATCCACGATCATATTGGAAATTAAGTTCGAATTGCAGCTAATATAAGCTGTATAAGCTTAGTAAAATTTTCAATAAAACAGAGAAATTAATTATTTTCAGGACATACAGATACTATAGCTACTTACGTAATATCGACAAAGACAGGTGTTATTGCTACCAAAAGTGTTGTAGATAAACGATTCCCTTTGGGTCAAGATATACCAAGTTCAAAAGCCACCAATATTTTGGCCGTTCCTATAATAAATTATAACAATTTTTGTACTGGTGTCCTTGAATTATATCGAGAAAATAATTTACCTTATGAGGAGGTATGCATATATTGGTATTTTTTGTATAGGCACATATTTCCGAGATTTTTAATTATGACAAAAAAAATTATATATAATCTAAGACTAAGACAAATATTATGATGATAATAGACAGATCTTGAATCTGCCTCATTAACGATGCTATTCGTTGGCGAGACTATAACCCAAAATAAGACGAGAATTATTCATAGCACTGTACTAGAGTTCAGTCGTACTCTTATCAAGGAACTACAAGGAGCATTATCGGCCAGTCACTCAAAAGCTTTAAATACTTACTACACCACGATTCTGGTAACTAGAACAGTATGCTTAAAGTATTTATTAACCTTATATATGAAATTATTTGAAAAAAGAAATATGTGAAGAAACTGACAGGCGCAGAAAAGTTAGCAATATTTTTATATAAAGACGGACACACAATAAAACAAGTTGGTATTAATAACGCACCAAAAACTAAAAGAATGTAAGTACTAAAAGCTGCCATTCGACTAAATATCTTGATCTTAACTTTTAAGGACTGAGAAGGAGTTATTATTAGCCAAAGTATCTCTTGATACTGGTGCGATATTGAACAGTGCTGATCTCTTTCTTGATACTCGATTTGATAAAACTGTTGATATCGAGGCTGGATACCTTTTAAGATCTGTTTTATGTTCACCGTTCGGAAGAAAACGCAACGTTGGTGTATTGCAACTTCTTAATAAATCAGTTGGAGAGACGTTTAGGGATATTGACGAAATAGTATCGGTTGTTGCCACAAATTTAGGCACATTTTGGTACTACTACCAAGACCTAGAAGAAGAATTGGAGCGCCAGGTTAGAGAATATTATCGAAATGGTTCTTAGTTAGTATTGTTAATATTAACTATACAAATTTATAGGTTGATAGTTGGAAACTGCTAGAAATTGAACTTTATAACTTAATTTCTCGCAGAACTTTCGAGCTAGAACAAGTTGATTCAACTAAATTTGGTTTTGTACCACCTTTACTTGACGAGTAAGTATTGAATTTAGTTCATTTGTCAGTGTGGCATAGTAGTTTTAACAAGACTTTGTACAATTTCAATATAATTTATTTGCTTGAGAAAATTTTATATCAAAATTGAGGTTTTTAATTATGTTCGAAATTTTAATTTGCCTGTACGAAATTTTTATCGGAACCCGTTTGTAAACAATAAAAATATAGTTCTACGTTAGTGAAATAGAATTCTTTTGAGGAGTTGAGTTAATATCTGTAGGAAGTCATTTTTTACTTTAATAAGACATATTTACATACAAGATAAATTAAGCTTAATATTTAGGCCAACGACTGTAATTGTAGACTGTAACATATATATTTGTTTTATATTTATGATCTATGTAAGAACAGCAAATATGTAGAAATCTGTCTAATAGAATTGTATTGATAAAATAAGAAACACAAATTTCAGATAAAATATCTGCTTACTCGTGAAATTTCAATCAAAAGTGCAAGTTGTTTTGACTTTTATGAAGTAGTTACAAATGGGTTTATATTATAAGTATAAGCATTTTTTTTTTTCTTATTTATTACTAGAGAGAGACTTGCTGTCTGTTCTATAAGCTTGCATTTATGATTGCTCTTACAAAGCTTGAAATGTAATAAGTATACATCCTACGAAATAAATAATCTTTTTTTTCAGTTTTTGTTTTGAATTAACAGAATACTCTATATCCGATTGGTCAAGAATAATATTTTCTATATTTGATTTAACCAGCCCAGACACATTCAATCCAAAAGATTTATACAAATTTATAATAATGGTAAAAAAATATTACCCAGTAATCTCATTTTTCGAAACCTTCACTCAACGCTTACAATATTTATATGCAATATTTCAAATTTGTCCAGAATTAATGAATATGAACAAGGTAAGCAAGACAAATATGTATAGAATTTCTCTTTTAATTTTGGCTTGTTCACAGAAATTTTGCTTATTGATAGCAGTATTTTGTATAGAAATTGCCCGACCTCTAGAATCTCTTGAGAAAGCAAAACAAGATGTTAATAATCCTCTTTTAAAACTATATCCGGATCTTCCCCTTGAACGAAATGCCTTCAAACATACCAAACTTCTAATAAAAGTATGGTTGTTGATTGATTTGCAAATACGACAAATGTGTGTAAATATTTCTTTTCAAGACTGCAAATCTACTACGGATATTTGACGCAGAAGAGCAAAAATCTATACTGAATTTGATTGAGGAGTATATGATATCATCGACGTATGTTCGATACTTTGAAAATTTCTCAAATATTTGGAAACTTCTTAAGAAAAATGAATTTGACTGGGAAAACGCAGAGCATCAGATACTGTTTGGAAAAATGCTGGTTCATGTAGTCACTAGACAAAGCTTATTTACAACTAATAAGGGGATATTTCGCCGTTACTTAGCTTATTTCTTTAAAAAAATCGATTCAATAGAAAGTCTTGACCAGACACGGAGTGGTAATCCAGAATTGAAGCGAAAAACGGTCTATGCTCTTTTAGCCAGATATGTAGAGTCCCATATCGTTCCATGCTATCAGATCATAACGAAGATGCTGCCGAAATTGCAACCCCTATATACAAGCCTCATGTATGTATTCCTTATCACTTATTTTTTAACGACTTCTTGTTTTACAGCGATAACTATAAAACACTAACTAACATAGTCAGTAGCAAGAAAAGTGTGGCCCAAGCCGAGTACGAGTTTTTCCGGGACAATTGATATTTAGAAACCATAATCTATTAAATTCATCGTTATATATTCTTAATTTTCTGTTCTCATATATTTTTAATTGGCTTTTCATGTCGGTTTATTGGTGCTTATATTCGAGAAATAAAATTTAAGTATTTAATTCGACTATAAATTTGGAATATTTGTATAACTCATCTTTTTTAAAAATTTCAAATGACAGTGCACCAAAGGAAATATCTCCATTTTTAAAAATTAGGACATCCTTACGTTAGAACTTTAAGCATGATAGAAATGGAAGATGAAGAATAATAGACTCAATTGACAATGACCAATTGACAGAAAATTTCAGTCCTTTTGGTCCAACTACCTTAATTTTATTAATGACTTGGAGCGCATTTCGTATTATTTTTCACAATTTAAGGAAACGTTGATACTTATAACTCCTATTTTACTTTATTTCCAGAATGGGGAGTTTCTTTACTAGATATGGATTTAAATAAAGACCAAAGAGATTCTTCAGCATGAAGGACAAAAAAAGTACAAAGGCTAGAGGATATATATAAAATATATTGCCTTTTATTTCTACTACTTTCATTTATCAAGCTTGACATGAACCACATTAAATTTCCCGTTTATATAAAATGATGGATTGTGAATAATTTTATATCAAGGTCTTAAAAAAGTTGATGAAAAATTATGAACTTCAGTAATTTATTTTTTTAAGTAATATCATATAAAAAACGTATACTTCATGAATTTTTACAATAAGCAATTTTTAAGAAATATTTTCAAGTAAGAGCGCCACTATTTAAAAGACGTCGTCGGCCCTCTACCTGTGAGTAGATGTACTCTGTCCTATGTGACAACATAATGTTAAAACACATTGCTTTCCAGTGACAAATTTCCAGCATGGTAAATGTCAAAACCAGCTGACAGAAGTTATACCGTCGGGAAAACACGGTTGGGTGTATTGTTGCGTTTTTCGCAATTTAAATTGCTATTTACATTAAAACCAGAATCGTGTTGACGTTTTTTTGAATGGCAACGTAAGCTGTGTATCCCATTAGTACGGCGCTGAAGTGTTCGCAAGTACTTATTGGCGTCTTTTGGCCCCAAGGCGAGATCTAAGTACAGCCAGCTGAGTACTTCGAAAAGGAGTTTGAATAAGATATAATTATAAGTAGTGCAATTGCTAGAGCTCGCAGTGACCTGCAGTAGTGCTTAATGTGGAATTATCTGTGTTCTTCCATGTAATCAGAACTTGGTTTACATAACAAGTCGAATGTTTTTCATCGCCGTCGGTAAGTGCGCCCGATTGGGCCTCCACACATCCAACAGTTTATCAGAAACAGAAATAAAACAGCGCGGATTATTTATAACTTAAGTTCGTCACGACAAATTGCTATTTATCGGCAGGGGACTGTGATTTGAATTTAGGGTGCACACCAATCCAGCAACGATGTAACCCACATGTTACTCTGCGGTTCTTTGTGAAGTCCGTCTACCTCCTCAAGGCCTGGCCTTGTTTAGCCGCTCGGGGCTAACATGGAAAAATATTTCCGACGTTAATTTAGCTTTAGATCATCAAATCGTTCATCGAGTCGCAGATTTAGCCGCGGTTTTTTACGGCCACATAAAAACGAAATAGTGGTCATAACCGGGTCTTAGAAGAATCTGGCTGCTGAGTCTTTTTTAGGTTTCTTCATGTATGGACGGATGATTCAGCGACTACTGCAAAATACGGCAGGCAGCACGTGGTCGCTTGCTTCTATAGGTTGTGCTTATCACAGACTGGGGCTCAAGGTCCACGGGTGCCCATGTCGCTTATCAGTGAACGCACTCTGCCGCCTTTGTTCCCCTTGAAAGAATGAGAAAAATATCACAGATTTTTCCAGAAAATCATTATAATATTCTTTGATCTTACCCACATTCACAGCTTTTAAATACGAACAAAGCGAGTATTGCGAGAAAGGAGTAAGTTTTTCTTATATACTCATATTTCAAAAGCATGGAAATATTTTAAAATACACACTCTCCTCAGGGGTAGGCTAGAATGTTTGCCTTTGCTTACACCTTTTGGGTTTAATGTCATCGGGAGAATAAAAATTGTAGACAAGAATTTCTTTTGACTCGTAGAATTTTCCGTGCCTCTATTTAAAATAAATTTAGTAAAGGTTTTACAAAAACTGATATCAAAACAAATTATTATTTTATTTCACATGTATTCTGCTATTTCTCTGCTGAACTAGAAAACACTATTCTTGATTTTACCCATTTATTACTAAATAAACGAAAAAGGTAAAAAATGGCAGGTAAAAACGCAGTGTTAGAACAGTTCTAATGAATTTTTTAAAAGAAAGTTCCAGTCGAATTTTGACGATAGAAGTAATTATAACTCGGGTAATTTTACAAGAATCAACTTATAATATAGCTTTTTGGAAAGACGAGATCATTTTTTTCAATTTCGTAAAATAGTTAATATGATAATTTGCCTTTGAAAAATGACATGCGTCGTTGGTCTGTACATATGTACGTATGAGGATACGTTACAGGTCACAATTCGTCAAAATAATATTAATAAAAGATAAAAAACGCGGTGTGCACTTTTGATTTTACCAACGATCTGAAAATATTATGTTTAAAGGTTTAATTTTAACCCTAATATTAAGTTTAACCCGGCGCCGTTGACGTGACAAAAAATAAAGCTAGCGTTGACGTGGGTTTGACAGACCCACTACTATATTAATCGAATTATTTAAACAGTATTCATTAAATTAGAGTAAATGTTATATTATCAGATGTATTTAAATGGGGAAACATAAATAAATTAATATTTTAATGTTAAGTAGGAACTTTAATCAGTCTTCCAAAAATGTACCAAAAAAAGAAGTATCTCCTTACCTGCTTTCAAAAAGACAACAAACGAAAGCTTTTTTACTTTGCTGTTCCTACCGCTGGCTGTAGACGGATGAATACCCATTACGAGGCGGGAGGAGTGTCTTTGTTCTTCTGCTAGTCACAGCCTTGAAATTACAAGCACCGCTAATTCAAAAATATAAACAAATAAAAATCTCTGTGGTCTCACAGACACAATGTCAATGACGCCAGGTTAGGCAAATTTTTATCTATCCGCCGGTTTATTAAAAAGAGAACTGTATTAGACGATTATTTACGGTATTTCCACGGTTAAATAGCTTACAGATCAACTTAAATATGAGCTATAAGTCTTTGTGCATTTCTAAAGAAAATTCTCAAAAATGTTGATATAAAGCGCCGATATTTTACAAGGCAGTATCCCCATTTAATTTATTTAAATATTACAATCGTGGAAGATAATAATTATTGTAATCAACTTATACATCTATCGTCATAATTTTAGCAAAGTAACAAACTATATTATTTATAAATCACAGTTGTGTAATTCACACGTGTGATTCACAATTCTAATAACAAAAAAATAATAATAATAATAATAAAAAAAATCAACCATAAAATGTGGGCTCTTATAAACATTGTTCCCCACATGCTTAAATCTCATAAAAATTAAAAATTATTAAAGTTTAGCGACCTGAACTGAATCCGCATTTTAGCAGTAAAGTCTGGAAAAACTACCCTGATAACATTATATCAAACACAACAAGCACTTTCTATAAAGTCATATTATTTTTCCGATAAAGTTGTTTAAAAATCCATTTCCGTTCGAAATTTCTCATGACCGAGTTGCAAGATCGTTTAAAAATTTCCAGCTATGCACACGAAATTGTAAACTTATTAGTGGACATTCATCACGTGAAACTGATTAAATACTGAAGCAATATGTAAACAAACTGATTGGATTTAATTTTATTATGAATAACTCTTTCGATAGGCTAAACCCGTTTTCATTTACTTTTGTCTATTTGAAGAATGATGATCTTTAAGTTATTTTTAGTGATACGCGCCACCGTCGTACGCTACACTCTCCTGCGTGCTTTATTCTTTTTGTCACGCGACAAGAGTTGACGGATTTTTTTTTTACCTTCCTATCCTGCCCTAGATAAGATAATTTGGGTGTCTTCGAATCCGACAATCCGTTGTCGTCTACTTCCACGGCCATCGTTTGCATAGATAATTAATCAATCGTAAATTTTCCTACAAGGAGATTACAAGCGCATGCCGCTGTTCCAACACGCACTTCACAGCATGTGGAATCAGTTAGACGACCTGCAACTATTGTCTAATTCCGTATAGTGTCACTTTATTCAGTTACTGTTCCGCGCGTATAATATGTGTGCAGTTTTGGATGTGGATTGGCGTAGAGTTAGCCGAGCTTGCTATTTTAGTGTCTTTCCACAATACTTGCTATACGCGTCGCTTAATCCGCAAAGAAGCGTGATCTTGTTATCACTTCGCCACTTGATGGCGTGAAAAGGAAAAAAACACGATCGCAGTAGACGATCAGAAGGTCCGTCTGAAAATAATCTTGTTGAGGATTCGGTCTTAACGATTTCGTCTACTACGGTGCGATTCGATGGAATAGTGAATCAATAAACGGCTGGAGTTGCATTGTTTAACGATCGTTGATCTATATCTGTACATATCATGACCGGTTGCGTGTAAATGTAATCTTTTAAGTATTCTTTTCGGATTTCATTTTGTTTTCTGATAAGATAGTGGATAGTATTCCTGAATATCGTTTAAAAGGAAAAAAAATGAAACGTATTCAACTGCGTGCTATTGGCCGAACATCATCAGCGGAGGTAGCACCTTTGAATCCCACGAATAGCGGAGATTCAGAACCTCAGCCGACAAGTGGATACGGTAGCTTTCTGCCATATTTTGGTTTTTTTCGTAATTCTACATCAAGGTCAAGTTCATTTCAGGTATGAATTAAAAACATTTCATTGAAGCTAACTTCAAAAAGATCAAAGACCCTGTCTCACGTTCTCCTTTTATCAGCTCCGTTAATGTAACATTGCTCCCATAGTCCGTAAAATGTCTCGTGGCGTTCGATCTTTTTGTTGTAGGTATTTTAAAAGTTATCGCAGTTATAAACTTAAATGACGTTTTGTGGATTCATAATCGTCCTGTAGTGAATTCTATTGTTTTATTTGAGCGAATTGGGATATTGCTTTGTTAGTAATTATATTAATTTGTTTTTCAACACTTAACTTGATTTCCATAGATTAATCGATTCTTTTTCTTATTTTTAAATTTAACGTATCCGAAATTCGATTTTCCTATTATGTACATTTCTCGTTTGCTCCAGTGAAATGCATATTTGTACTTCATTTCAGCAGTGGGAAAGTGCGAAATAAGAAATGGTTTACATCAGTTTGTATATCAATGGAAAATTTTTAACAAGCTGAGATCTGTTCATAAATTGTGAGAATTTTTTTAATTTTTTTTAGAAATACCTCTATAAAGTTTCATAAAACCCTGTTGTGACCATTTTTATTCACAATATTTGATCATTGCAACAGATTTTAATACAGGAAATATTGTAACTAAGAGCCAGGATTGAATGAAATATAAGCTACAAAAAATAAATATAACAAAATAATCCAAAAGTTATTTTAAAAAAACACAAACCCTTGTGCCTAGAAGAGTCTCGCATTTTATAATTTGTGCACAGAAGTGTAAAACATGTTTAATCATCAAATGTAGTAATTTTATTTCTAATTGTTGGTTTTAATTGTTTTACTGTTTCAGTTTAGTAATATTTTTACTTCAAAGAAATAAATTATAAGAAATATTCTTTTCAATAAATTATTCATATATTACATGCCCAAATTTTGTGAAACTAAAATTAAAATTGTAAGCCCCTAACTACGAAAGAATTACAATTAAAAATAAGTTAATAGGTAATATAAAATATAATAAAAGTGTAAACAAAAAACAATCTGTTAACAATCTGTTTTTGGGATGGCAAGCATTTAATTTCCTTACTTTTTCTCTCTTTGAGAAGGAAAAGAGTAAAAATGTGGTTTTGTAATGTTTGAAAGAGTTATGACTTAATTAACCCAAATTGCACATATTTAAAAAATAAATCAATTGTTTGGCGTCATAGAGAGATTTTTTTAGACATTTTTTAGAATAAAAGAAAATAGGTGGAAGCTTTTAATAATACTCTTTTAACATGTGTTCACGGCGTGATAATGAATATGCATTTATATAGCTCTCCATAAAGTTAATTAGTCAGACATTACCCGACTGAGCAAATAAATGCCGGGACAGCTTTAGCGATTTTTGTAGCATCATCAAAGAAAACACCACGCGAACATTTCTGAAGTACTCACGTTTAACAATAAATAAGATATATATAAAATTAATGGCTTCAAAATTGATTTTCCTTTTGTTTATAATTTAATTTAATATGTTTACTGCATACCTTTAGGTGTTTCAATTATGTTAGAAAGTTCTTTTGATAAATATTTTATCAATTTTGAAGTGTTTACTGCTTCTCCTATAGGTATGTATGTATGTGCTCGAAAGATCATACTTAACCAAATTTTGTACAATTGTGGGTTTGGGATTTGGTGATCCGGATTCATGCAAAAAGGGCAAATTCCTTTAATCGTGAAATTGTAATTTTTTTAGTTACTGGCAGTAAATATAAGTCACAGATGACTGATACTTCTTGGATCCTAATTCTGATATGTTTGGGATAGTTATTGATGATCAAAATTATTGCATTGACTAGCGCACCAGCCTCGAATTTTGACCATAGAAGTAATTATAACTCGGGCAATTTTACGAGAACCATCTTATAATATAGCTTTTTGGAAAGAGGAAGTCTTCCTCTAAAAAAGAATACTATTTTTCTAATTTTAAAAATATTTATTATGATCTAAATTTGCCTTTGAAAAATGGCATGCGCCTCCATGCGTTGTTTGTACATATGTACATACATATGACGACACGCTACAGGAAATTCTTGAGCGATTTTGGCGATTTTTCTTTCCAACGATTGGTTAACTATCAAGATAGAAGCCTATTGATTTTCATAATATAGTTCACTTATTAAAAACAAAACAATTTTCTACGAAACTCCCTTTTTCCTGCTCGACGACTGTTCTCGGCCTCCATTTTGTATGGATCAGCTTGCCTTCTCTTGCTTTATAACAACGATGGCGTGGCGCAGTCGGCAAAGGCTCCGGCTTTCACGGTGCTAATGCGGGTTCGCTCTCGGGTCCCAAAATGTCTTTTTAAGTAATACTAATAAAATATTTAATGATTTATTACTGCTGGCAGCGATAAACAATATCATTACATGATTTTGGCTAACAAAGTCGCGTGTCTCAGTGGCAGACACTTTTAAATGTTAGGTTTATCTTTTGATTATTAATGGATAGTGCCTGATTGCGAATGGACGTCATTATCAATTTTCGAATAATTGCTTATCTTAGACCTTTCAAAAATTTATTCAAAGAAGGCCAAGTGTACTAAAATTAAGCGTTGATTTAAAAGATCAAAGGAAATATATAGTTCCTATTATTTTAATACACACTTATAGCTTCTATAAAATACAAAATTAGTGAATTGTTTTCATCACTCCTAATGAACTTTATAAGAAAACGAATAATTTTCCAGAGTATTATTTTATAAAAGTGGTTTGAATCTTTCGTTTTTCACAAAAAAACGGACTCTATTCCATTGAATCAAACGATTAATTATCAAATATTGGTCGTTTTTGATTCTATAAAAGTAATAAATTAATTTTTATTAACATATACAGTTTTTAGGAACAGAGAAATTTGTAAGTGTACGTTTGAGTAAAACAAGTATATATTACAGAAGTATGAGTTGGTATAGAATTTCAATAGTTCAAAGTTAAGGCTTTTCGATATGCGTGTATGCAGAAAAAATTGCGTATAGTGTTCTTTACCTTTTTCTATCATAAAATTATCTAAATTGAAAAAGAAAAAGAAAAGAATATTAAATCTTCCCAAACCTTTACCGTGATAAATACCAATTTGGGATTTAGAGCTTTTTGTAAAAATTAATTGTCACAAATAGTGATAATCAGGATTTTTGAAGGTGACGTTGTTATCGCATCATCATGATAATGGAAATTTACAGTGAAATGCTATTATTACAATGCCTGACGACTTTAAAATACTTTTATCATTTTAGATTGTAATTTTTCCCAACATTCTTCAATTTATATTTACAATTAATTAGCAAACTACTACTATAGTTCTAAGCAATCACCGCTCGTGCAATATTTGCATAGAGAATTGGCGAATATTGTGTTAAGTGCACAGTAGACGTAGAATGAAATAAAATAGATGTAGGTAGGTGTTTAAACGGTCTACTCGCACTGCGTATTCTATAGAATCGCTGTTCGGATTTTGATATAGATTGTCGACATTCGTCATATTTTTCTAAGGGAGATTTAGACGAAAGAAGTTGAGGTCATATATTGAATTTGCAACAGTATTAACAAATCTCTGAACGAATCTGGGCAGTAAAAACTACTTTTAAGTTTCTGCAGATTTTTTAAATATTAAGTTTTAATTATTTACACATCAGACAATATCAATGATTACATCTATATCTTAATAATTGTACTTCTAAGCTTTTTTTCGACATATTTCTCGAATTTTGTTTGTGCATCTTCTTTGTGCAAAATATAAATTATAAGCAAAGTTTTCTCCTAAATCATTTTCAAAAAATATTAATCTCACCAGAAACTTGTTAGTCTTGTTGCGATGGTATAGTTAATTTTTTCTTTTAAGAAAAGATCGTTCAATTGTAATTACACGGTATTTAATCGAGGTTCTCTTTAGCCAATGTCATTTTCAAAGAGATTGTGCGTTTCGTTAATTAAATGTTTTATTAATACCTGCACGCCCCGAACGTGCTCGGAGGAAAAGGGGATCACTAGTTTTTGTTGGTGTCTGGAGTCAGTGCACGATTCACCGATAGAGCGTCTACGCTCTGCTATCAAAAATAAATTTGTTTTGGTGATAAAATATGTTTTCACGCTCTGTGTAACTCGCTTCTCTATCTTCTGCAAACGCTTCCAGTTGTGTGTTTGCAGCGTTTAATTAAAAATTCTCAAATCTGCCGTCAAGTAGACCTTAAGAAGCGGTTAATAAAAAGGGAATTTGTTTAATTTGTAAACGGAGCATGTTATTAGCAAGGATCTTATCTCTCCGGCCTATTTCTTATATAGTTGGAATTTTCTATTTAAATTATTCCCATTCAAAATCTCAAGTTCATTTTAGTTGTACGCTCTTCGACTAAGCGTTCTGTGACTGGGATTGTGAAAGTTCATTGTATTACATCAAACAGGTGTTGTTTCCATTTCATTTCCGGAAGTGCCTAGAATTGAGTTTATGAAAAATGTTTAAATCACGGATGCGACCTTCCACAATCGAACAGGAGGTAATTGGTAGCAATATTGTGACAATATTTTTAATTATTGGTTTTCAATATATGACTCCAATTACTTTTAGTGGACTTCATTGTTTTAACACGTAGTTTTGATTCAAATTAAGCCACAATGTCGAGGATCACTGGTTTAAAGCTCTATGTGAATTGAAAGTGTTTAAAAAGGAAACAAGTTTAGATATTGATAATAATTACCCGATTTAAGAAATGTAATCTTACAGTTACGTGATAGTTGATTACTTATATACCTTTCGGTAAACTAACAATTAAAGTATAAATAAATACGATAGCGTGGAGTAGTAGCTTTGTAATATAATTACTTCATTGTTTCAGTAACCGACTTCTGTGTGCTGATATAATAGAGTGATAGCAATTCGCTTTATGACTAGCAGCTCTAGAGTCTTCGTTCAATACGTCGTTTTAGAACAATAAGTACATTATTGGAATTAAACTATTAAATATAATAGGTGTGCGCTGCAATCATAAATCCAAATAACAATGGAGGGACGAATGTTCATACACTCCATTAAATTGAATTGTTTATAATATTATAAGAATTACACAATTTATCTTATGGACAGATGAAAAGTTTTAGGTCTAAGGTCCTTGCAGTCATAATAAATAATTTATAGAGCCACTAGTTATAAAGAAGATTGATATACCTTTTATTAGCTTAATTACGATTTAAGTAATTAAGTTGCACCCATCCATATATAAGATTTCAATGCCTCTATCAGAAGTTGTATACTCCACCGACGTCAGTTACAAGATAAAGTCTAAGGGAAATTGATTCTGAAACAATCAAAGATTTACTTATTTTACCCTCATTTTAAATTTTCTTATTTTGATCTCACCAATAAAATTATTAACTTTGTCTATTTTTCAATGAATTAAATAAAAGGTAAAACATTTTAACAATGACTAATTATCTTTTAGAAAGTTGACTTGCATTTTCTAATTATTACGATAATTTTCGGAAATACGAACATATCTAAAATTAATAAAACAAACATCTTGTAAAATCGTGTTCGCATTTTTCGACTTGCTGTTGCTCTCAGCTTGTTGTTTTTAAACCGATATCTATATCTAAATAATGATAAAATATATCTGAAATTTATAAATAACTCCATCAGTTATTAATGAATTTTTGTGCAATTATGGTGGCTCGAAATATTTTTGATTTATTATTGAATTTTATAATGAATAAAAACTTCAACCTCTGACATAAAAACAATAATGAGAATTTTAAATCCCTGACAACATAAATAGTAAATGAGACGTGAATTTTGTCTAGAGTATGGTTCATTGAACAAGAATGCAGCGAAAATGGGTAATTTCAATAAAAATTTTCTTTAAATTACAACCTCGTAAAGTAAAAAAAATTTAATTTGATTTTTATTAGATTTTTTAACCAATTGTGGTTTAATTGTTAATTTGATTTTACTGTTTAATATTGGCAAATAAAAATATTATTACTTAAGAGTTTTCGTTCTTTAATCTAGTTTACTTTTATAAATTGTATGTGCTGTGAAATTTTTGTTATCCGACATGAAAAAAAGATAAAAAAAAATATATATAAAATCACTAAACGCTTGTTCTAAAGTAAGGTAAAATATTGCGCAATGATATCTTTTAAATTCTTCTTTATAAAAATTATGTGATTTTAAACGTTGTCTTTATTTAAAGTTATTATATTTATTGGCCGTTATTTGACAGCTTTGGGTTGCTTTATTTATGAATAACTTGTTGGCTTTACAAATTTTAAAAATTAAAGTCTTAACTCATACAAATATTTTGCATGTTGATATCGAAATTCGCAATAGCTTTCGTCGAATACCCTCACTTTAACAAAGGACTATTTTCATATGTTCGCTTCGGGCTACCAACTCTAAAAATAGTACTTTCACACTTCATTCCATTTCGTTATCTTAACTGCAAATATTTAATACTCTAAAACCTTCCTCTTAGATTTTCAATTTCAAGGGTTAATTTTAATCCCGATAAAGCAGATTTCTTTCCTATTATAAGCTCATCGGAAGGAGACACTTGAGAAGGCTTTCTTGCTAGAAACGTTGAATACAGCGACATATTTTACAAAAAATCTATTCAAGAGTCGTAGTAACTTAATTAATTACATACAAAAAATATACGACTTTGAATTTGAAAAGACAAATTGATTTTTCACGTTTCTATTTTCCGTATTCAAATGCTGAACAAATATTTTAAGATATTCATCATTTTAAAATTTCATATTAATTTACTCAAAAGTATGAAATTGGAGTTTACATGGGTTTGTCTTTTGGTGAAAGATTTTTGTAGAAGTGCTATTAAATTCCAAATTAAAGTTACTTTTGGCACTAAAAATATATAACTTCATATTATACAAATATTGTGTTTACTTTATCTAATGCTTTGTTTAAATTTTACGCGGCGTCAACCTTGTTCATATTATTGAACGATCTAAATGACTTTTATTATAACTTTTATAACTTAAATAACGTTGATTACAAATTATTAGTACTACTTTTTTTATTCCTTAAATTTGAACTAATGACTGTAGATTGGAGTGTTTTCTAATCAATATAGAGACTATTGAATTTTTTAAAGTAGAGTTTTAAATAGTTTGTCGGTAAAATATCTTATTGGCTCCAAAGACATGAAAGATAAAACTGCGTACGCAGATGCAAACATATACAAAATTGTTTAGCACGGTAGAAAACCTTAAAATATTATCAATCGTTAAATTGATGACATTTCCAATTGTGGCAATTTTTCTGACACAATCGTTAAAATACAATTTAATTGGTCTCTGGTTACGTATTTCCAATAAAAATATTTCCTAACTGCATCATATGTACGCGGTGGTTATATTCGTAATATAACTGTAATTATTAATAATCTTATATCTAAGATCATTCGGGGAGCAATTGCATAAAGACGCATGGTTGATTCGAGACCCTGGAAAGACGAAAACGCGGCAAATGACATCATTCTAGGCAATTTGATCACAGTTTTATTAACATTTATACTGTTTATATCTCAAGTTAATTAAATGCCCGCAGCCATTATGTCGACTAAGAATCATGAGTACGATCACATCGAGGCGCTAGTCCGTAATCTTCACGCGACGGGGACGAATACCATCGAAGCTCTGCATACGCCTCTGGCCGAAGACGATCATATTGGCGACCTGGGTGCAAGGCGAGTTAGTTTTCCCATAATTGGTACAGATCAGAACAGCAATCAAAACTATGATCAACAACAACAACACCAACATCAACACCGTTTACACCCAGATGCCCAGAGTCCGCGCAGATTTAGCCAATTCCACTTCGGGCTGCGTCGATTCTCACATTCTCACACGGTATACACTTCTTGAAGAATTCTAAAGTGGCGCATCCCGCATTGTTTTCATAATTTCACGTCTTATGCTAGAAAAACTAAACTGAATGTAATCTTTGTTGCTGGTGCTGCGTTTGCTCGCTTTCTTTATGTATTTTTTTTTCTTGAATAAGAAAAAATAGCCATACCAAGATGATCAAGAAGAAGGCAGTACTGTAACATCTGCCTAGTCTCGATAAAAGAAGCTCGAAACACGTTTGATGCAGTGCTGATACTAAAAAACAAAATAATAAGAGAAGAAATGCCTTTTAATTATGCTTCACTAACATAAAGGAAAGCCCTCGGGGCCCAGGTATGGCATAGCATGATGCACTTAAGGCAATGAGAAAAATCCAGAGCGAATTATGGGTTTTCCGAAGTGGCTAGCATCGGCCACTGGCAACGGACAAGTTCAATTACGCACAAAGTTAACTTGGTAACTATGTTTTCTGTTTTCTCGCTGCTGCTGGTTGCATTGTGAGTGCAATGCTGCAAATTATATGACGATTTTAAGTAGCATGCTTATTTTGCAATTTTCCTCCTCGACTACCATACCATTTCCACTAAGCTAGATTTAGATACCAGTGATACCAATCGTCCAGTAAGAGCTACAAGATCGCTGTGGCAGGTCGCTTCATATAACGCATTTTACCTACCATCCAGAAGAGACACTCTCGTATATAAATATTGTGCTATGAGATAATTTTCTGGTCGTATATGCATCGATCATCAAAATGTTGTGTTGTTGTCTGTCTCGAAACGATTGTGTCGAATTAAATTGATTAAGTGATCGTTTGTTCGCGATCGCCAAAGTGGCCGTTATTCTCAGGGGCTGATTGGCGCACTTTTAAATTCATCAGGCGCCGTTTTCTTATGTGATTGAGGGAGAAAAGAACGTAGCGAAAAAAAAATACGAGGTTTATCACCTATACCATTCGATCAGCTTGATCACTGATAACTGTCTGGAGTATTATATTATCATATCTGATAAGTGAAGTGATCGTCTTTGTCGTGATTTAACAGTGAATGGTGTCAAACTGTCTTATTACAATCCATTAGTGTTTAAATATTAATATACAGCGATCCTCCGCTGGTACTCACGAGGATCAATCGACTCGAATATTATGAAATTATCAAAGAGCTTCGACGAATTAATTCTCAGTGCATCTCGGCTAAACCTTAGTAACATCCGACCGCCTGGACGTAACAAATGCAAAAAAGTTAGTAACATAACATTTTATGCTTTTGCTTCCTTGCAATTATTTAAGAAGTGACTCTCGCAACGTGCGTATATTATTTAAAATATATGAATTAAATTTAATTATGTTTGGTGCGGTGATTAAGTGCTGTTCTATCAAATTGAAGAAAGGTGCCACGGCAAGGTCTTACGCAGAAACTCGAAACATAATATTCAAATGACCAAATCCGGCATTCGCACCTGATATCTGGGAATCCCATGCAACTTGTACGCATTCGAATTTCACTTCAGCTAGCATTCACTATAAAAGTGTGCTACGCCTAATATTATAGGGCGATTATGCATCCTACACGTTTCTTTGAAAATAAAAAGATAAGAAACGAAAACGCACTATTCGTAACGGCTCTTCTCGTTTTGAGCTGTCTTGAGTCTTTCGTTTCTAAAATTTAAATGTACTGTTGTTGATTGCACAACTTCTTGCTAGCACTACTGCGGTGTTGTTCTCGTAGGCAGCCGAAATATGTTTTAGTTTAATTGAAATAACGCATTTTGAAAAATGTGGAAACTCCTAGAAATGTGCAGATGATTAGTTCTAACTTACACGAGTATTTTCAAAATCAGAGCAAACAATCTTTGATGAGGGAGTGGCGATTGAGAACAATGATCAGATTATTTATTGCTTTATATTTTGGAGTATCTATAAGAACAATGTCCGGTTTAAAAGATAAAGTGTTTGAAATCACTATTTTAAGAATTAAGGAAAGCACATAACCTTTTTTCACTAGTGGAGAATCACATCTTAAGCGTTGATTTTTATAATTGGAAAATCTGAAGAGTAATACTTTCTTTTCTTTGTGAAATCTTCAAATTCATCTTTTAAAGTTCAAAAATTTATAATTAACTCGCGTAATATAAAAGTACTCGAAATTTTATCATTTGCCTAATTTTCCCAGGTATTTATTTGATTATTTTGTTATTTAAACATATTCAAATTATCTCATTTATCTTTAAGTTCAAACGCTTCAGTTTTATGTGCTTATTTCTTTAAGAGGTTTTCTATTATCTTACTTAATTATACTATTACAAATTCAAATTACTATACTCAATTAAAAGTTCCACATTTATTAGATTATTCATAATTTTTAATAAACATAACAAGATGAAGAATAAGATGTAAAAACCAGAAAATTCTAATATTAAAATATTATAGTAGTTCTTTCTACTAAGGTTTTGTTAAAACTGTAAGAGGTTGTTGCTACCTAGTAACATATTTTACATCACACATTTTATTGACTTTGTTTGATCTTGATAATTCATAAATCACACTTGTGTTTTCCAACAGGTGAACTTCTGCTTCCGAGCAAAACAAATTAAAAGATCCCACTGTAGTTTTCATTATCTTCATTGTCGTTGCATTGTACGGTTTTAAGCAGTAAATCCTACATAAATTGAATACTATAAAATTTAGTAAAAATCGCTTGTATGTCTTATATTTTATTTAATATAACTTTATAAAGTTTGTACTTTTTCACGTTTTTGGATCTATAGTATCAGCTGCAGTTTTTCTTGTACCTATTAAATCGTTTTATGTTTGACTGTGATTAAACGTATGTTTATAATATAATAATAATTAATACAAGAAGACAACTAGTGGTTGTTATTTTGCTTCTTGGTTGCTCGAATATTGCAGAAATCAGGAAGATAAATTAATTTTTTTCCTTAGTTTATATTTTTATCCGACCAATTTGTTTGTTTATCTAATGAGTTGTTATAATTTTTGTTACACCTTTTTTCATACGAATGGTGGTTTTAGATTTTTTTAAAATTGTTCTGTAGTTCCCAGTTTTAATATGTGCCCCATAACAAAAACATTTTCCCCTCGATTTACTAAATGAGAATTTTCGAAATTATAATATAATTAGTACATAATTGTTTATTAATTATTTTGATTGCCTTTATTTTAACACTTAAGATGTCAAAATTTGTGTACATATTCAACATTATGTGGATTATCGACATTAACTAATAAATGCATGACATTGTTTGATTGCTTTTTTTTATTGTGTTTTCTAACTAACTTTCAATCCCCTTCTTTCTGTGTGGTGTTAATTTTTTTTATTAAATGAAAGAATTTATCAATTAGACTTAAGTCATTTAAATCAAATGGTAACGAAAGTAAATCTTCGCCAATAAACATAAATCCGTAAAATAAAACCTGCGGGTAGAAGGCTCTGACAAAATCCGAAAAAGGTAAAGTGTATTCTGAGCTTTGGTTATTAACACTTGAGTTAAGTTACATTTTGGACTCGGGTGTAATTTCATCTTCAAATTATAAATCTTTAAAGTATGTTTACAAAAAAGTTTTTAAATATCTGTTTTGCAAAATATACAAAATAAAATAAAAAAAGACTGTAAAAACTCATTGGAAAATTCCTTGTATTCGATATTCTAGTATATAATTACTGTGCTAATCGCTTTCATTGCAAGTCCTTTTCTCTCTCAGAAAAATTTAGTAATTGAATAATTTCTGTGGACTTTTAAATAACTGATGAACAGACTTACTTTGTTGTTATGCAAGAAGTAAATACATACCAGATATTGCGCATAAATTAAAATGCAAAATCAAGAAATTTCTTGTAAAACTTATTATGCAAATGCGCAGATATATGCTTCTCTTCAATGCTGGTATTGTATTTATTTGATTTCTACGTATTAAGATAAAGATTTATCTACTTGTAAACACAGTTTAAATTATTTTAAAATTTACTGGCAAATATTTTTTTATGTTGTTTCCTCTCAATGTTTCTAGGTAATGCACTTCCTACTGTTTGTAAAATATTATAAAACTCTTGGTTTTGAACATACGAACTAAATTTTACTGTAAAAACCATAATTACTTTTCGAAGAATATAAAGGTAAGGAAATGAAAATTCAGAGATAGAAGAAATTAAGAAAGGTTAACAAATTCTCTTGGTTGTATTAAAGCCTTTGCTCCAAAATTACAGAAAACTGGATAAAATTTAAAATAAAAGATGGAGTTTAGACTGCTGTTGTACTATTAAAAAAAACAATAATAAATATGCGACTTATTTTACTTTGTATTGTGATCATTAACTTTACTTAATATCAAATGCATAATTTTATTTAAAGGCAAAACAAAAAACAAGTAACGTTTTCTGAGCCATAATTTGCGATTATTTGTCATATATAACAAACACCAATTAGTTATTGTAATACCACAGATAAGAAATACCAGAATCAAGATCTACCAAGAAAGTACATAATAATGATAGTTAAATGATATGTTTAAACAATTGAGCTTAACAAGGCTTAAAAATTGAACGCTTGAAAAGATAAGTCAGCTGTGATTTGTTCGGTGGTTCTTTTTTTTCTTGTGGATAAAAGCGTGGGTCGCCATTTGAAGTGTTCATGATTTCTAAAGGATTACTGGAAACCACTGAAGAAGGGGCATTCCAGATAAATAACTACGTCAAAATTGAAGCGTGTTTTTTAAATGTTTGCATTATCTTTGTAACTTTTCCGCACATTTTTTAAATGATTTATACTAAAACAATACATACTTTGTACATATGAAGTTTTTGATAATATCAATAAATTAGTGTATGAATGTATTTGTCCAGCAGTTTTAGCTTTTATAATAATCTCGCGTAACCTAAAGCAAAAATGTGCCTAAATTCGCAGTGAATTGAGATGAGATATACAAAAAATAACCGTATGCTTTAAATGATGTAATTCTGCTATAAAGCGTTAGTGGGTAGTTGACTATATTACTAGTTACAAGATGACATATTTTCACATCTATTCACTTTAAAGGTTCTTAATCGGTACGGAGAATCTATGGGTTCACTTGGTCACAGAGCGCTTCTACAGTATGTCGACGCGAATGATTTGTATGGACTTAAGACATTTCTAGACACTCGTCATTTACCAGTAGATGATAGAGATGATGTAAGTAAATTATATGGAAATTTATAATACAAAATAATACAATGCAATTTTGAATACAGAATGGAACAACAGTACTTATGGTAGCTGCTTCTCGTGGGCTAACACCCTTTGTCCGTGAATTTCTTGCTAGAGGAGCTGACGTACAAGCTGAGGATCTCGACAGTTGGACAGCTCTTTTATTTGCGGCAAAAAATGGACATTTGGATATTGTTCAAATGCTTCTGGAGCATGGGGCTGAAATTGAACATAGGGATATGGTATGTTACAAAAACTATTAACCACTTTTTAGCCTTATTTTGTTAAATAATTTTATATTTACTCAATTTCGAATTATTCGAAATAAAAGAAAAAAACAATTGCCAAACAGCTTTTTTTTAAATATTAAATTGTAAAAAAACATGGAAAATATTTAAAATTTTCTATAATTTTAATTAATTTTCACTAATGAATAAGTTGGAGCAATTTTAAATAAATAGATTTAGTAATTTGCGTGTTATGTGTTCATTGACTTGTTATTTCGATGTCGAAGCATAGATTTCAAAACTTGCAACGGGGGCATTCAATTAAATTATATAACAACGCGATACGAGTAGGCAATTAAATTTTATGCAAAATTGTTTGATTAAATAGTAACACCACAAAAAATTTCACGTTTTCTGCTTAGTTATAATTCAAATGAAATGAAAACTATTTTGATAATAAGCATGTTTACGTAGGTTTGAAGTTACGTAATTCTACTTTGAAATTTCTTGAACCATTTAAACTCAATTGGGGTAAATTCGTATGCCATTTTTTTTATTCACAGCCGCTATTCATGAAGGTGGTACGCTTAGAAAAGTTAAACTTGGTAGATATTATCTGCATAATAGGTGTGCAATTTCTGAACAAAACCTCTGGCAATGAAAAATTATTTATTAGATTAGAATAAATCTTATATGATTTTTTTTTTTCATGAATTCTATTATTTAAAGGGAGGATGGACCGCCTTAATGTGGGCTTCCTACCGTGGACACACGGAGATAGTTGCACTTTTACTAGATAAGGGCGCCGATGTTCACGTGCATGGCAACTACCACTTGGGACCTTTACTTTGGGCGGCTGGTCGTGGTTACAAAGACATCGTGCAAATGCTCGTCCAAAGAGGGGCCAAAGTGAATGTTGGTGACAAGGTAATTTAATTGCGACTATTTGTGAATATTTGTATTAAAAGCACGTTTATGAACTTTTATAGTACGGGACCACTGCCTTGGTGTGGGCGTGTCGAAAAGGAAATGCTGAGATAGTGGAAATTTTACTTAAGGCCGGTGCTAACGTAGATACCGCCGGTATGTACTCATGGACTCCTCTGCTCGTTGCGGCATCAGGAGGGCACTTTGAATGTCTTTCGCTTCTTTTGGAAAAGAAGCCAAATGTTAATGCCTTGGATAAGGACGGAATGACTGCGTTATCAATTGCTTGCCGAGAAGGTTTTCAAGTAAGGTTCTTCTTAGTTAATGTGCCATTTTACACTATTAAAAATCTTATTTTCAGGAAATAGCCACCGCTTTAATGGCTGCGGGTGCTTACATAAATATCCAGGATAGAGCTGGAGATACACCACTCATTCACGCCATTAAAGGTGGTCACCGAGGAGTTGTCGAGGCTCTATTGAAAAAACATGCAGACGTTGATATACAGGGAAAAGAAAGGAAAACTGCTCTATACACAGCTGTAGAAAAGGGACATACAGCTATTGTAAAACTAATTTTATCCTCAAATCCTGATCTTGAACTTTCAACTAAAGATGGTGATACTCCACTGTTACGAGCCGTTAGAAATAGGAATTTAGAAATTGTTCAAACACTACTAGAGCGGAGGGCTAAAGTTAGTGCAAGTGATAAGAGGGGCGATACTTGTCTACACATAGCTATGCGAGCTCGTTCGAAAGCCATTGTCGAGGCCCTTTTACGGAATCCAAAGAATAGCCAATTATTGTACAGAGCGAACAAAGCTGGGGAAACTCCCTATGCCATAGATACGGCACACCAAAAGACAATTCTTGGCCAAGTTTTTGGTTCTCGAAGAATAAATACGAATGAAGACTCGGAAGGAATGCTTGGTTATGAATTATATTCCTCGGCACTTGCAGATGTTCTCAGTGAGCCTATACTTACTTGCCCGATAACTGTCGGCCTATATGCAAAGTGGGGAAGTGGTAAAAGTTTTCTGTTAAACAAACTTCGGGATGAAATGAACAATTTCGCGAGACAGTGGGCGGAGCCTCCTATTAAGGCGACGGGCTTATTATTTTTAGTTTGCTTGCATTTATCAATTGTATTAGGAACAATTATAGGCTTAACGACTTATTCCGCCATTTGGGGAACCTCCACGGCAGTGATATTCCTTGTAATAGTTTATATGGCCTTAGTATCAATAAAATTGGGTAGCAAACGATACGACATTTATTGGACATATTCCGTGTATCACGGAATTATGAAGAGACTTGGCCGTCTCAGACTGATAATGCAAGTTGCATTCTGCCATCCGCCTGGAGCACAGAGTGATACTCAAGCGAAACCTGTAAGATTTCATTTTGCCGAAGCAAGTGGGGCTTCTCCAACAGGTGAAGGTGCCGTAGCTCATATGTTAGCACATCTTTTTGAAGCTATTGAATCACACTATGGATGGTTGTCCACCCGTTTATACAGGGCATTCCGACCTAAACCTCTTAAAGCGTCATCAGGATGGAAATGGCGTAGAATGTGTTGCATCCCTATAATTGTTCTATTTGAAATTGGTCTCCTTACACTCATCGCGGGACTCGCATTAACAATAGTTTACTTTTCAAATTACTCAGAAATTGATACGGAACATGTCCTAGTGGCGATTTATGTTATAATTGCTCTATTTGCCACGGGACTGTTTACAAATTTACACGTTTGGGCTAAAGCCATAAGTTCACTTTTTACATCCCAAGCCAGGCATTTACGTAACTCCGTAAAAACATCTGAAGGAGCACCCTTGACCGCTTTGGGAGCAGAAGTGGCACTAATGACTGACATGATTAAGGTATCTAAGAGATTTATATTTGAGCTTTATATCATATTAATTTTTTGTTAGCTAATTGTTGGAACTTAAATTTTATAAACAATATAGAATATATACAATATCGATATGACTATAATTACAGTGCCTTGATGCATTCACCAACCAACAGAGTCGTCTTGTTGGCGTAGTAGATGCATTAGACTCTTGTGATACTGAGCGGATTCTTTCCCTGCTCAATGCGATCCAGACACTCCTATCATCTCCAAATCGTCCATTTGTACTTTTAATTGCTGTCGATCCACATGTTATTGCAAAAGCTGCTGAGGCCAATAGTCGTCGACTATTCACAGAAGGTGGAATAGGTGGTCACGATTTCTTACGAAATTTAGTACACCTACCTGTTTATTTACAAAACTCTGGCTTAAGAAAGGTTCAAAGGGCGCAAATGACTGCCTTAGCGTTTAAGAGGAATTATGCAGAGTTGCAAACAGATGAAACTACCTTAGGCCATTCAGCGTCCTCAAGGAGATTATCAAACGCTTCTGAAATAATGTCTAGCCAAGAGAAATTGAGAGCGCCAATGAATCCTTCAAGATCGTCTAAAAAATTACGATTATCTGATTCTGTTGCTAGTTCGATCGGATCAAACTTACACCGATTGGGTCAAAATCCGCAAGGTGCTCTCGATTTATCAAAAATCATTCTTACAGACGATTACTTCAGCGATGTTAATCCCAGAAGTATGCGGCGTTTAATGAATGTTATTTATATTACAGGTATGCATAATAGAAAATCAGTCAGAAATTTTAAATAGTTTGCTTCTTTTACAGTTCGTCTTCTTAAAGCATTCCAAATAGATTTTAGTTGGTATCGACTCAGTTCCTGGATAAATTTAACTGAACAGTGGCCTCTTAGGGCTAGTATGATCGTGCTTCAGCATGATCAGTATGGAGATACATTAGATGATGCTACACCTCTTCAGCAAGTTTATGAAAAGTAAGTTAATTTTCCTAGTGGATAGGAATATTTGTAGATATGATCAATATAGTGATTTTTCGTGACTCACTGTTTCTGTATGTAGGGTCCGTTCAAAAATTTCATTGTTACGCGAGGCAGCTCCTCTTTTAGAATTGGATAGAGATGAAAGAAAACTAGATGCGTTTCTACAACTGCATAAATCCGATTTACTTGTAGCTGACCTGCGAATATTTTTACCATTTACTATTAACTTAGATCCGTACTTAAGGAAGGTTTTAAAAGGTAAAAATCAAACCTAATATCAGTAATTAAGGGAGCATAGTTTTATTATTATTTTTTTAAATCATGCAGAAGATCAACAAGCTTGTGAAGACGAGGGTGGACTTGTAATGCAATCGAAACCAGTGCCTCAACCAGTGATACGGTCTCAAACGTCATATATTTCCCCCTATGCATCTATGCAGTATCCAGTACTTCCCTGTGATAATTACTTTAATTCTAATATTATAACTAATGGAATAGGCGACATACCTAGCAAAGCAAAAAATGTAGTTTCTCATGAATCTAGCAATGCAATATTACCTCCTGCACCCCCTCCATTTGAACCACTATTTCCAGTAAGCTACCCTCTATAAAGTAGTTGCACATAATCATATACTGTAATTATTTCTCTACTAGGAAGGAATCTTACAAACACAACTCTCAAACCTTTCGGTTGATGGTGTCATCAATTTACTAGAAAGAATAGAAGATCTTAAGGTTACAGTACCAAAGCTGGCTCCCATGTTAAAAGAGCATGCAATAAATGGCAGAGTACTTAAATATTGTGAACTAAATGAATTGAAATCTGTAAGAATATCCTTTCATTTAGCATATTCTAAAAACAATGTATTTTCAATATCAGGTACTAGGATTAAGTTTTGGACATTGGGAACTGTTCCGACTGCTTGTAACAACGCTACGGGATTGTGAGAAATTTAAATTTCAAACCACATCGAAAGCAGTCGAAGCCGCAATAACCGATGTTCCAGAAGTTAATTTACACTCAACAAACACAGTGCCAAGTCGTAAAAACTCAAGCCATATGGAGAAACAGGTGAGCACAAAATTAAGTTTTTTTTTTTTAAATACTCGCCAATATTTCGCAAATCGCTCTCGCTTGCACACATTCGGCGCCTCTCTTTGCTCATACACGTTTCTATTGATTGCAATAATATAAGATGTAGCAAATATGTGAAATTCAATTATATCATCTTTCATACTCTCTGTAATCACCTTTCGGAAATGCAGCCAAAAGTACACGATTACGAGTTTCTGCAGGTAACATAAAAAAGCGATTTAGTTCATTTTTTCTTATATAATTTAAGTCATAAAATTAGTTGTAACGTTATTTACCTCTCCGACTTTGATAAAATCTTTATTATTAGTAGTGTTCTACTAATTTAGACATTAATGTTACTGTATGAATTGTTGTTGTTGCTAGATTTAACTGAATGTATGCCATATACCACATAAATATCCTGAAAACAAAATCTTAAAACATCTAATTGATAGCACAATAAATGAAATTAATTTGTCTGCACATCACACCGAAGCTTCTATTGGATTCAAATTTTGAAATTAGAAAACCTACTTTGTATATTAAAAAGTGTTTCTGTTTCACTAAACTGAATAAGTTAAACAGAAATAAACTAAAATTAAATGTTTAGACAACTTTAAAATATGAAACAAGTGTTCGACACGGATTTACTAGATCATTCAAATTGCAACGTTTTAGATACCCTTTGTTTTTTTTTTTTGTACCTATAATTTTCTTGCCTAAAGTATTTTATCATATTTACACACGATGAAATTTGTACTTGATGAAAACAACAGGTAAAATTAAAAACATTTTACGGAAAATATACATTATATAATAACTGTTATTAGTATTAATACTACTAAGCTAAAATTATCTTTAACTTTTTACCAAAATATTACTTTGGTCGTATGAGTTTTTTTATTTCTGGTTCCAATGTTACAAAATAAAGCTTTAGCGCAGTACGAAGCTTTGCTTTATTTTTGAACTATCTTATAACGATACATGTATGAATTTTGGATTTTGTTTAAATGTAGTTTTGATTTAAAATTCATCATAGAATAGGTTAACTGAAAATTATTAAAAATATTGTACATTTGTTTAGGTAACATTGGAAGAACAAATGATCTGTGGAGCTCTTCAAACTTTAAACGAAGACGCCTTCGAGGATGTGGCAAGCAGCGAAAGGCCGAGCCCAGCAGGACTGCCCACAGGTGAGATGTTAGCACAGCAATTAGCACCAATTCGAGAGAGCTCTGAATTTGGTTCACCCTGCGATGATGGACGAAACTGCAACAATCATCAGTCCAAAGATTTTGTAATGCACATGCAAAATAACATAACTAAGCCCGAAGACTTGCCAACCGTCATAATTATGCCTTCTGGCGACATCGCTTATGACGACACTCGTCTTTAATAAAGTTCATGTACAGCTTTGACTTTTGCAAATGTGTTTTAACATTTTTTTGGGGCTTGGAGAGTATCTTTTATGCTAATGTTAACATTTGGCTATTAACTTGAGGGTGGTTTGGATCTTTTTTTCTAATAAGTTAATGTGCCTGCCATGAAGGGTTGATTGTGGTTATGATTAATTGTAAATAAATTCGCTAACATTTTATTAAATTAAGCAAACAGCGTGGTTGAGTCTTTATCGTAATTTGTTGCACTTGCAGCTCTTCAAAGTTGCTAAGTTTGGTGGCTGAAGGTTCGATGCTCGAGGTATTTGCATGCTGCCAAGATCTGAACAATAAATCATCCATAAAACCAATTGTCTTTTATTTTACCGCCTTTCATTATAATGCATGTAAATCGGTTAATGAGCGCAACTAATAAGGTTAAGGGTTTCAATTTGTTGGATTCATTGAATTTTTTTAGCTTTTGTAAGAGTGGTTTGGTTTGCAACAAGCGTTTTTCTACTTCCTGTGGTCGATTCACTCAGTTAATCGTTTTTACATCTAAAAATCTTTGTGCAAGTTTCGGTTTTTAAATACATATTCTGTTTAACGTTATGTACAGCACTTATCTATTGTGCAATATATCGAACGCCTGCACAATTTGGTGTATATTTTTTTATAGAGCAATTTTCAGATTTCGATGTCTCGCTTCCAGTTACATGTACACCACCAATAGGGCCATCACCCATGCCCGCCAGGAGGGATTCCATTCTAAAACAGTCGGGAAGCACTAAATCCGAGAAACGGGTGTCTATTAAACAAAATAACAACTCAGCGCATGTTGAGTACGTTTGTGAGAAACGAAATAAAACACCGCCATCGGGTAATATTTAACTTTGTGTTATAGAACCGCATATCAAATATATTCACATTTTAGGACCAAGACCAGCCTCTCTGGTTATAACTAGAAACGACCATAGGCCACATGTAAAATTAGTCAGGTCAAATTCAGTGGATTATGATGACGTCGAGTCACAGCCGACTAAAACAGAGCCAGATGAAGATGAATCGTCACCATTAGTTTTTATAGTGAAATAGATCACTCAAATAAATGATCTTCGTTAATATTATGTTTATTTTTTTATTCTATTTAAACCGTTCTTGAATGTCACCTTATATACAATCCGTTCTAAACCTACATTCGTTATAACGAAAGTATTATTCTAACATTATAATAATATCGTCTATTCGTTGCAGGAAATACACAAACACAAAATTACATTTTTTTGTATTTCGGCATGACGGGGAAACTATCGCACGCATTTCGATCATACTTTTATCATTGTATCGTTTAGTAAATTCGGATTAAACTGGAATATGCATCATCTAAATGTGACCGCTGTGAGGCATTATTTTGAAAAGCTATCTTAAAATGTTTGGCTTCTGGACTTGAATTTCTAAAATATTTCCGTAATTCAAACATTGTTGTCCGATTTCATTATTATTTCTTAAAAAGAGTTGACCATGTTTCTCAAAAATCGATGCAATAAGATTTTTTAAATATAATTTACAAGAATAAACCACGAAGTTTATTTAAGGCTGCACCAATGTATATGTTGTTATTTGATTTTTTTACTTCATTATGGTAACAATAATAACTAATTGAATTTGATGGTTTCATTACCTATTCAAATTACTTAAAAGTGTATTCCAAATAGAAATAAACAATGTAATCCCTTTATAACCATGCAAGATTTAGAAAATGCTGCTCATGTTAAATCTCGATGGAAGATGTTTACTTCAGTTTTAATATATTATTATAACACTGAAACATCCTCTTCACAACATCGGAAAATAGAATATTAGTTTATTGGAATATGATTAACAATAATGGAGCGGGATTTATTTACTTTCCGCTTAGCAGCAGGGAAAGAAAATAAACAGGGTAAAATAAATTTAAAGACACCCTTCAAGAGAAGGAAAGAATAAACTTATACAACATTATGATTTACTTTTTTGAGATAGTTAAATCAATTTTAAATAATAACGAATTTATTATTTCGTTTGATTGATTTCTAAAAATTGGTAATAGCATTTCCTGGAACGTGTTGAAATAATCCAAAAGGAAAGTAGTAGCTTTCTAATAAAACATAGTTGGAGATATGTAGGATAATACAAATACTTAAATAGAAAAGTTACAAGTCAACATAATGGTTTAAATATTTCGTTAAGACAAATTAATCCGAAATCCTCTAGTCTTTGCAAAGCCAAATACATTTACTTAATAGTAAAATAGTTTCAGAGAATGCATCTAAAAACAAGTCAACTGTTTCGACCAGCGCACTTAAAAGAGTGAAGGTACATGGATTCTCTTCATAACTGTAAAATACCCGCCATGACCCAGTTAACGCCATCTCATATGACAGTACAATGGCGTCTCCAATGTGGCAGCACCCTCCTGATGGCAGAATTGCTGATTACGTCGCAACGAGGTAAATAAACTTTGTTTTGCCGGCACGGTTTAAATAAGCCGTAGAATTCTCTCTCTTTCTCTTCTGCGGAAGCACGTGGTCGACCCCACGCGAAAGCGCCACCGCGCAGATGGCGGTGCCATGTGCTCCAATCCGAATTTACTTTCATTCGGGTTCAGTCGAATTTCGTCGGCCTCAAGGCCGGAAATGTCACCAGGCGAACGGGAATCCAGCTGATCGAAAGGTCACCTTCAGTTGCAAGTTGCCAGTTCTGCGGGGTGACTGCATCCGAAATATTTCCTAATTTTAACGAAAATCATAAATAATCGATCATCAAATTAACGCCTTAGATAAATAACAAAGTTCTAAAGCTTCTGGTGGACGTATCTCAGGTAATTGTTCGTTATTTCTTCTTAGTGTTTAAAATATACGGAATATTCTGAATAATGCGTTGGTATTACAAAGTTCAATTGAAGACGAATGATTTTAAAATTGATGTATTAATGAACGTTTAACGATTATGAAAACTTTTTTGCGACGAAATTTATTTTTAGACCAAATACGCTCGTGTTATTACGTCCAGGCCTGGTTGGTCAGAATCTTTAGTGCCGCCAAGATTTGTTTATGTTTGGTCTGACGCTGGTACTAATCAGACACGATTTTGGCGACTCTGAAATACGTACTTATAGTCGGAGAAGTTTAATTTCGAATAGATGCTCTGTTTAACTTCATTCCTTTTGACTTCATACGAATAGATGTTCTGTTTGATAGTACATTAAAATTGCTTTTAGAACTCTCTTATGAAATTCACAAAATTTCAGTTTATGAGTTTTAGCCGCGGCAGATATTTCAAAGAGAAAATAAACTGCTCACAAATTAAGTCCACAACAAGAGATGATGAGCGATATTTATGATGTCGCCATAAAAGAAAACTCATTCCACTATTATTAGTGTATTCTAACGCTATATGCTTTTATGTAATCAATTACTTCTCCAGTAATTTTAATTTATACGAAAGTAAAAAGATAATTGTTCATATAGAATTTTCTCCATAAATGGCAAACCTTTTTATTGAAGCACAGTATTTTTTTTATCCAATGCTGCAGCTTATTTCAATTTTCTTTGCATCGATAGAAAAAATTTAACTGGTAAAAAGATAAAAGCTCCCATCAGTTAAATGTAATTGTTCCCCAAAGGCTCATGCTGGGACCAATGTTGTTAAGCCTCTACATAAAAGATTTTCTGGAAAACGTGCGTGATATAAAACACAAATTAATCTAAACAGAAATTTAAAAAGTACATGCAGCCAGTCGCTATGTACAAAAAATGATTTTATTACCGAATTTTCTAGCTTCGATGCATTTTACTTTTACTCGATTCGTGTATTTTTCATTTTCATATTGTGTAATTAAAATCAAAATGTTTGAGGAAAAATTAGATTCTAGATTTCTAAATATTTTTATTTAACCCTCTGTTGAGTAGCATCCTCCAGCGCTTTGAATACGATATTTTTCTAATGTTGTTTATTGGCAACATTACTATGAACCTTCAAGTGTAAACCTACACGCTTATATCAATAATTAAACGAATTATTAGAAGGTTGATTTATTTTAATATTAATAAAAAGATTGATCATTTTAAAACTTTTAGTACCACATCATTCAAGTTTAAAAACATAAAAAGCTATGTTTTTGATAGTTAATAAGTAATATATCTTCATATATGTATATGCAGTAAAAGAAATTATAAAAAGAAAGAAAAACAAGTAAACAATTATTATTTGCATTTATTTGATGTATAAAATGCTTTCTTGTTCGGTTTTGTGCGCAAAGAGGAAATATTAAGAATGAAGTACGTTTAAACTCGCATTTAAAATCACGGGCTATCTCTATGTAACGTACTCTTGCTCTATCCAAGTACTATAGTCAAGGGCTGCGGATTTTGTTCTGTATGTCTAAAAAGATAGAATTACAAATTTTTATAAAAACGAATCAATTCGTCGGACCCTGTAAGGAAAACTTTTTTTAATTTCGCCATTACTACTTTTTCTCTTTAAGAATTCTTACGACAGAAATAACTTGATAACATTTCGATTTAATTATCACGTTCCACTTTAGTGCAACGCATGCTAATTATAACGTGGGGTTCACGATAAAGATTTAATTTATTATTTTATTGATAGAACTCATCTTCAGAGTTTAAAACTTACAAGCATTCGATCAACACTTCTAGAATTTTGCTAGTAATAAATATTTAGTGTTTTCTATTATCGTTTAATACTTTAATTAATCAGCTTTCCATGGCCCACTTTTTGATTATCTTAAAAGTTTACCTCCAAAAGTCGTTTGCTGTTTTCAAGCTCGTGTTAGTTCAGTGGTTCACTAAAATTCGAATAAGGGCGTTATTTTATTCCAAGAAGTCGACGGTATGTAAAACTGTAAGATTTTAACGGGTTTTGAAAGTGGTACCTTGGCTTCTCAGTCGAGTCCAGCTTGCATTTTTCACTACGATAGATTTTAAAAAATCAAACAAATTGTGATAGTTTTAGTAAATTTCGTATTAACTTATAAGTGTAATAAGTGTGATGTATACTAATTAATGTAACTGCTATAAATTTATGCTTTTAAGCAAATCAAAACATTTAAAATCATAGAGAGGTATTTTTAAAAAAATGGATGAAAACCAGTCCGAGTGCTCTAATGACAAAACTAATAATAATAATAATAAAAATAATAATAAGTCTAATAGTAATAGTTATAAAGATTCAGAGTCTCAGCTGATAAAAAATTCAAAATCTCGACCCTCTGTTCTCTATTCGGTTTTTAATGCAGTTGTTGGACTATTCATAGGAAACTCTAAAACAAAGAGCCAAGATTTGGTTACAAGCAGAGTGAGTGTCTCAGTTTTAATTGTTCAATGTCGTCACGGTGGGGGGATTTAGTCTAATAGACCCTTTTGTGTTTGAAATTGTCGTTCAGCAAGTTGATGCCAAGGGTATAAAAGATGGTGCAAATTGTTCGCTCTGGAAGTTTGTAGTCTACTCGAAGCAGCAGAGTATTTAAACAGAAGTATAGAATGCAGGGATTTTTTCTAAAAAATGTTTCAAGTGTAAGACTTTTATTGTTTCTGGTTGCAGTGATTTACAACATTTTTCGCGTTATATAAAATATATAAATTTATTGAGTACCTATTCTAAATAGGTACAAAAATAAGTTTGATGTGTAATAAGAATAATATCTAGAACATTCGTCCCTCAACCGAAAAATATATCAAGTTTTTGTTTTAAAATAGAGTGGAGTTATATTTACAAGATAATATTGAATTACTTGAACTAAATAATTCATGTATATGTGTATGCATAGATAAACAATATGATGCACGTCAATAATATTTAATGATATTTGATTTATAAAATAATAAATAGTATCTCAAGTTAAATTCTGTTCTATTTTTTTCAGACCGAAATGACAAAAGGGTTTGAAACGTTGAGTATTGCCCTACATGATGGTGTTAATGCAGAAACTTCGCTGTATCGTTTAAAGCGAGGATCGCTACTACGTCTTATACCAGCACCAACACTTCTTGGTCGTGAAGTTGCATTGTACACGAATTATCCAGCTGAAGGTTAGTAGTAAATATTTTTGGTATTTACTACAATTCTATACAATTTCCAGAGAAGCCTGAGTTTGTGAGAACTGAATATAGATGCCTTAGTTGGCATTCGAAATCTGAAGAGAAACTCACCAGCAGTACCCATCCGCACGTTAACGTTGTCGACATTGATTTATATTGCGAAGTAAAATTAAATCGATCAGGAACTTTCCACTTTTTTTACAAATATAAAGATAGGTATTATGAGTAGTTTTAAATTTATGGTAGATATAGTAAATTAATGTTTGTCTTCTTTTCAGCAACGAAGGCAAACAAGATGGATCATTATACATACAGGTCGAACCCATTTTATATGTTGGTCCTCCAGGGGCTCAAAAAATTATTCCTCTTGATTCCATTCGATGCCAAACAGTGTTAGCTAAATGCTTAGGACCTCTTAACACTTGGGAGGGAAAGCTACGGGTTGCAAAAGAGTCTGGTTATAATTTGATTCATTTTACCCCCATTCAAGAGCTTGGAAGCTCCCGTTCTTGTTACTCCCTAAGGAATCAGCTTAAAGTTAATCCCGAGTTTGCTGTTAAAGGAAGGGCAACTTTTGATGATGTTGAAAAAATCATAAAAAAATGTCGGCAGGAGTGGGGTGTAAGTAATCAATATTTCCTTTTAGGTTTGAAATTTATTCTAAACTTTATTTTTCATCACAGATTGCATCAATTTGTGATATCGTTCTAAATCACACCGCCAATGAATCAGACTGGTTAAAGGAACATCCAGAGTCGACTTATTCTTGTCATACTTGTCCTCATTTACGTCCTGCTTTTATGCTTGATTCATGCTTAGCTCAGTGTGGAAGGGACATTGCAGCTGGACTGCTTGAGACCGTTGGAGTTCCAGATATAATTGAAACTGAAAAGCATCTTGGAGTATATTGAAAGCGTTTATCTTTGCTTGTATGTTATTTATAATTTGCTTTTCAGGCTTTAAGGTATCAGTTACATTCAACTTACTTACCGAAAGTGAATATAGCAGAATTTTATCAATGTGACGCCAACGAATATGTGAACAAATTTATAGAAGCGGTAAGATTATAATAATTTGTAAAAGTTATTTTCTCTATATAAGGATAGAGCGCTAGTTTCTTACCATTATTTATAGCGAGTACCAACACCATAGGAAAAGAATAGTGAAATAAAAAGGAAGAACAAAAATAATGTTTACAGTTTTTCTCTTTTCTACTTTTATTTTAGATGAGGAGAAGACCACCGCCTACTCAGGCAGCTAAGGAGGATAATTCTAGCAAAATAATTTTACAACAAGATCCAAAGTACAGAAGGCTAGGTTGTACAATCGACTTAGAGTTAGCACTAGAGGTGTTTAATGTCTTCCGTCCGGATTGTTTTGATGAAGAAAACCGTCTTAAAAAATGCGCCGAGTGCTTTCGAAAACGGCTTGAGCACCTGAACGAAACAGTTAGGAAAGAAATTCAAGAGCATCTAAATTGTGCTATCGAAAATTGTTTAGCTGGAATTAGATACGAAAGGGTTCAAGACTCTGGCCCACATATTCGGGAAATATCAATTAAACATCCCATATTTTCAAAATACTTTACTCGGCCAGGAGTGGCGGGAAAAAATTTGCAAGAGTTAGAGGATTTAATGTACCAAGACCAAGGGAAACTTTTTATGGCGCACAATGGCTGGGTAATGAATCAAGACCCCTTGAATGACTTTGCGAAACCACAAAAAAGTATTGGAAATGTATATATTAGACGTGAATTGATTGCTTGGGGTGATAGTGTGAAGCTTCGTTATGGAAATCAACCTCAAGATAGCCCTTACTTATGGGAACACATGAAACAATATGTTGAGACCACTGCCAAAATATTCGACGGAATTCGGCTGGACAATTGTCATTCGACTCCGCTGCATGTGGCGGAATATCTATTGGATTGTGCTCGTAAGACGAATCCCAACTTGTATGTTGTAGCCGAACTGTTTACGAATTCTGATCTTACTGACAACATCTTTGTGAATCGTCTGGGCATCACTTCCCTTATAAGAGAAGCTCAGGCTGCTTGGGATTCTCATGAGGAGGGACGTTTGGTATACCGGTATGGTGGAGTTCCTGTCGGAGCGTTTTCAGTCTCACCAAGGAGACCGCTAGCACCAAATATTGCCCATGCCTTATTTTTGGACTTGACCCATGACAATCCTTCTCCTATTGAAAAGCGATCAGTTTTCGACTTATTACCAACCGCTGCATTGGTGTCTATGGCATGCTGTGCGACAGGAAGCAATAGAGGATATGATGAACTTGTTCCACACCATGTACGTTTTATCTATTAAATACGTATAGATCTTTTTAATAGAAGAATTATTGGTAGATTCATGTTGTTGATGAAGAGCGTCAATACCAGGAATGGGATAAAGGAGCCAATTTTAATACAGGAATTATTGCTGCGAAACGGGCGCTAAATTTATTGCATGGAGAATTGGCTGAAGAAGGTTTTAATCAAGTAAGTACATAACATTTCGTCGAGAAAAGTAATAGCCATAAAGTTTTATGGTATCTGCGAATATGTTTATTTCTAAAGTCTTTTTTGTCATGCAATTAATAGTCGCAATAAAAATTTAATCAAAAGGTTTTTGTGGACCAAATGGACCCTAATATCGTTGCTGTGACCAGACATTCACCATCGACCCACCAAAGTGTTATACTGGTAGCACATACAAGCTTTAGTTATCCAGGCCCTACACAAGGTCCGACTTCAGTTCGGCCTTTGCGTTTTGAAGGCAACTTGGATGAAATAATTTTGGAGGCTGAATTTGTTCACAAAACTGGCAATCCTTTCGATAAACCTTCGATGTACAAGAAAGATGAAAAGTACATAAACGGCATCACTGAATATGAACTCAAACTGCGGGAACACATTCCCCTTTGTCAGTCTAGAATCTTTAAAAAGGTTTCAGTCACGGATGGAAATATTACTCAGTTGGATTTTGAAAATTTACGTCCTGGTTGTGTTGTTGCGATTCGGTAAGCTTGTGTTTTAAAGAGAGATTTTTTTATATCTGCCTTTTATGCAGTACTTCACTACATGCGTATACAAAGCCATTTTTAACGAAACTACAAGATGGGATATCGTCATTGAAATCGAAATCTGGCCAAACCTATGACAATTTAAAAGAAATTCTATCAAAATTAGACTTAGTTGATATGAATCGTGTATTATTCACTTGCGATGCCGAAGAACGAGATTTCGGTTACGGAGGTGCAGCATACGACATTCCAGGATTTGGTCCAGTTGTTTATTGCGGTTTACAAGGGTTCATATCAATTTTGGCCGAAATTTCTCCTAAAAATGATTTGGGACATCCGCTTTGCAACAACTTGAGAAATGGAAATTGGATGATTGGTAAGTATTTTAAACTTAATTATAGAAAAAGGACTTGCCCATGGTTTTTTTTGAAAATCCTTTACTTTACAATTTAAAGTTCATAAACTTGATTAGAAAAACTATTTTGTTCTTTCATTAGATTACATACACAACAGACTTAGTTACCGCCCAGGAACTTTAGAATTATCGAAATGGTTGGAATCAAATCTCGATCCACTGAAATTGATTCCCAGGTACCTAATCCCAAGCTATTTCGATGTAATCTTAACCGAAGTTTATAACGAAACAATCAACCAGACCTTTAATCTGATGTCTGAGTAAGTATTTCGTCAAGGGTTTTGAACAAATTAAAAATTAACTTAAAACTTATTTTAGTTTCATAAAGAAAGGCACCACATTTCCTCAATCCTTAGGCCTGGCATCTATACAATTTCTGTCGGTTTGTCCTTCAGCGAATTTGCCAAAACTAAGTCCAAATATACGTCCTCCAACTCCTCCTCAACATTGTGTTACTTTATCTGCTGGACTACCACACTTTTCAACAGGATACATGAGATGCTGGGGCCGAGATACATTCATAGCTCTTCGTGGACTTCTCTTGTTAACGGGTCGTTTCAACGAGGCTAGATATATCATCCTTGGCTTCGGAGCCTGTCTGCGCCATGGACTCATTCCGAACCTTCTGGATAATGGGACAAAACCACGATTTAATTGCCGGGATGCGATTTGGTGGTGGATGCATAGCATTAAGGAATATGTCCGAGAAGTCCCTAATGGAAAGGACCTTCTCAAAGACAAGATTTCCAGAATCTTTCCAACTGATGATTCTGATGCTAGACTTCCAGGAGAGTTTGTAGGGTTCAAACAAAATCTTAGAAAGGTTTTCAATAAAATGCTGTATATTCATAGGATCAACTGCTTTATGATGTGATGCAAGAAGCACTGTCTGTTCATTTTCAAGGTTTGATTTTCCGGGAAAGGAATGCTGGACCGGAAATTGACGCTCATATGAGCGATAAAGGTTTTAACAATCAAATTGGGGTACATCCTGAAACGGGTTTCGTTTTCGGGGGTAATGATGCCAATTGTGGAACATGGATGGATAAAATGGGATCATCTGAGAAGGCGAGGAATCGTGGAAAGCCCAGTACTCCTCGTGATGGGTCAGCAGTGGAGTTAGTAGGACTGCAAATGGCAGTGCTCCGTTTCATGCAAGAGCTGAGTGAGCGTGGAGATATTCCATACAAATCTGTCGAACGAAATGGAAAGAGTGGTACGTATAGAGAACATTTTCAATGGTTTTTTCCTAGTATCAGGGAAAATCAATTCTCCAATATATTTAGAGAAAAGACAAAAGTGATTTATGAGTAGGTAAAAACATTACTTGAATTATAGGACAGAAGACTGTGTGGACTTACAAAGAATGGGCTGATAAAATTGCAGCTAACTTCGAAAATGAATTTTTCGTTGATTACGTCGGTGGCCCTTTAGCAAACAAAAGAGGAATTTACAAAGATTCTGTAGGTGCATCACAACCTTGGGCTGATTACCAACTTAGGTGTAATTTTCCAATTACAATGGTCGTTGTAAGTCTATTTTGCAATACCTCGTCCTTATCCATTGAATATTTTATTGATAGGCGCCAGAATTATTTGAACCGACACATGCGTGGCATGCATTAGAACAAGCACGAAAATACCTACTAGGGCCTCTTGGAATGAAAACTCTTGATCCAGATGATTGGGCTTATCGGGGCTTCTACGATAATAGCAACGATTCCGATGACCCCAGTATTTCGCACGGCGCGAATTACCATCAAGGCCCTGAATGGCTTTGGCCCATTGGATATTATTTGCGCGCAAGACTGATATTTGCTATGAAAAACAAGAAATTAAAAGAAACTGTTTCAGAAACCTGGTGAGTTTTTTTAAGAAACAGGAATAAAGTCTTTAATTTTAAAATTTGCTAAAGTAACTTTCAGAAATGAAGTTTTTAAAAGCAACGTTGCAAATTTTAAATGGCCTTTATTTTTTTACATTTAATTCACAGGAAAATTCTCACTGCCCATCTGAAAGAGCTGCAAACATCCTACTGGCGCGGTCTTCCTGAATTAACTAACGAAAACGGATCTTATTGCAAAGATTCCTGTCGTACTCAAGCTTGGAGTATTGCATCTGTTTTAGAAGTATGGCTTTATTGTTTCTATAGTAATAATTTTATTAATATCATTTTTAATAATAGGTCCTCTACGATCTACAAGCCTTAGAGAAAAGTGGTAAAACACAAGTTGTTTAAGGTGAATTAGATAACATCATACGTGTGTTGGTTAGATTTGTGGCGAATTCTTGGTATATATTTGCTTTTTTAAATGTCTTCTGTATTTAATTTATTGTTATATTCGTACACAATAAAATGTTTACATAAATTGCTTTTGCAGATAATGTCTTATTTCTTTTAAAATACGCCATTTGTTCGTTCTGTTAAAATCTAAAGTCTTTATTACTTATCTAATACGTGTCTTTTGGTGTGTGTTCACGTGCTGAAAAAGGAAAGATAGCGCTAGGATTATGTCAAATGCACTTGCTTTGAAAACTGCAAGTATACAATGAGAAACATATCAAACTGACGGACACATCTACGAAAAAAACATTTCTTTGCTTTCATTGATTATAAAAAAATTTCTGTTCAGGTTTCCAAAATGACCAAATCACAGGTAAAATTTATTTAAAATTTTTAATTTATACTAATTATTTATATTATTAACAGTTTTTAATCAACTCCCAGGTAATATTCCAATACAAAAATATGATTATTTAATTTAATAGTACCGATTTTTAGAACATTCCAGGCCAACTACAAGCTGAACTATATCCTCGTAGACGGAAAACGGAATATTTTTACAAGCCTCCACCGCAAGAAGAATTCCAAACTCGTGAACCTGAGCATCCAAAAAAATATATTGAAATGTCGAAAGATGTTGAACATAACAATAAATGGTATCGGCAAATTAGCCCTCCAACATGTTCTGAAACGCGCGTTGCACGTGATAGTTACTTTTCGTAAAGTTTAAATTATGTTCATCAAAACTAAAAAATTATAAATAAACATACGTATTGAAGTTTGAACCTTTTAATTTTAGAATATTGCAAAATCGAAGAATTTTTCTAGCTTAAGGTACTTTTGAACGCAATGATTTTGTTATACTTACAAATGTTTTTATCTGTGGGAAGCTTTTTTGTCGGTGATCCTGGGTTTTATGTGGGCCTATAACTTTTAAAAAGGAAACATCCAATAAAAACAAGTGCTACAAAGTAGTGCGTTTTTATTTATAAAAATAAATATTCTTATCAATACATTAAAGGTAACTAGAAATTTACAGATTTCCAAATTCTTATTCTAGTGGTATATGTGAGAGGACGAATTTTGAGACAATTTCAGTATCGTCCATTTAAAACATTATTGCTAAATATGTTACTGACTGTTACTGGAATGGATTTCATTGTGTAACATTTGGAGGAAATGCGAAGGGGATTAACACAGGTGAAATAGTGAAAGGACTTGAGGTATACACTTGTACGTTCGTCAATTTATGCCAAGCATCAATAAATAAGAAAACTAAAAAGTTAGACTGGAAATTATATAGGTAAAAAAAAGAAAATTCTCAGGAACAATTTGTCTAGTCTTTAAGTTTTCTCCTTGATTGACTTTAAGTCTCTTCCGATAGACTCAATTTCAAGGTTCGCTGCCATGCTCTTGGGGAGCATGGAATCTATGGACTTTTTGTCCAAGCAATCTTCAAGTTGCGTATCCCAATTTACGCAGGCATCTCTTTGAGCATTTCTCTTCTCCCGCTTGTAATTCTCTAATGCCGCAGTTGCTGGGTCCTTCTCAGCGTTTGTGTTCGCTTGCAAAATATCCCGACGGATCGCTTCGATATTACTCTCCTGCATAGTTTGTTCTTTCGCGGGTTTCACCACATTTTCTTTGTTTTCCATCACTTGTTGCTTCGGCATGGAAACATTTAACAGAAGGGGCAGCGGAAGAGGAGATTTTGTTTCATTCGCCTTCGCCTTTTCAAGTTTGTTAATTATTGCACCTGCTTTATAAGACATGGGCTCAAACACAGTGTTATTAGCCTCATTCTGTTTGCGTTCTTTTAAGTTTTCAGTCAACATGTTAAGAAGCGGTGCTTTTGGTAAACGTGGTGAGTCTTTTATATCTTCTGTTTTTTTAGCTTTTTCATATACTTCCACTTTCGACAACTTTCCATCAGACTTAATTTTGTTCAGATCTTCTTCGGGGGATTTTTTCAATATTTCATTATTTACTGGACTGTCGTTAAGTTTTTCAGGTATTTTCACATCTTTATGAACTTCTCGTTCGATTTTTTCAACTTCTTCGACAATATCACCTAATTTTTCTACAACTAAATTTTTGGTTTCTTCATTTTGCTGCTTCAGTTGCTTTTGTAACTCATCAACTTTCTTTTCAAGTAATTCTTTTGCTTTCTGTAGTTCAGCCTCAGCGTTTGGAGCTTTCGGATTAGTTCCTTTGAGGGATTCTTCAGCAACTACTTCATCCTCTTTCTTAATTGCGTCTTTATTTATTTCAGCATTATTCTGTGTGAATGGTATTGTTTTTTCTCTGTTATCAGCTTTATCTACCTTTCCATCAGGTTTATTGATTTGCTCATCTTTCTTAATTGTGATCAGTTTAATAATTTTATCTGGAATAGGCTTTTCCTTGTTACTATTATCCAACTTTTTCGGCTCAGGACTTATAAGCTTCTCCTCTGTTGAACCATTCGGCAAATGGATATCGACTGGATTCTCAGCTTGATGCTGCTCGGTTACCTTCAGACGTTCTGATAAATTTTCAAAACTCGTCACTCTTTCAATCTCTTTGACCTCGGCAATATATTGGGAAGAACCTGATCGTTTTTCATCAATTGCATGCAAATTCGCATAAGTTCCTAATATCATCAAGCAAAAACCGCCAATTAATATGAACTGCAAAAAAAATTATTTTCGAAAAACTCTAATGTCTATGAATCTTTACTTGTGCCAAACGCCTTTCCGTGCTTTCCTTCTTGCAGACCTTCATGAAACAAGAAGCTGGAAACATAATACAAATCGCCACACCTATTGTGGACCCAACGAGACCAATAACGAGCTCAATAGACGGTATAAGCAAAGCAATGCACAGCGAAAACAATACTATCGACACAGTAATGGTTTTGAAACGCAATTCTGGAATATAGCCAGTAGTATCTGCATGACCCTTAAAGTTGAGACAGTTCAAATCAATTAAATTTCACTGCTTACGAGCAGAACTTACTCTGCGATACAATAATGAATAAATGCTTGCTCGGCAGGGGAATATCACGAGAGGGAAACTAAATGCTATCGATAAGACAAACCCCATTTTTATAGCATCACTGGCAAGTGACGGGGAAAATTTAACAAGAATGTTCCCTAAAATTTAAATATTTCGTAAATGAAGTTATTAATAATGGAGAAAGTGCACTTACCACCGAATGGTTGAGTACAAAAGGCAACATAACCGAAAAATCCAACAAAGATATAAACCCACATGCATATCATCGTAGCTGCTTTCACAATCTTATTCATCTTTTCTAATGAAGCATTCGAAACAGTTTCGAAGACTTCAAAAAGCTGCCTGTGAAAAAAGGACGGAAAATAAACACCCTCGCAATTTAAAATTATCGTTTTCGATTTACATTTGGCAAGATAATGCCATGCTGAAAATAGGTACACATTGTAATGTCCCGGATGGCTTCCAATACTCAATGTGCTGCATCCAATCATTGGCCATGATATGTGATTTAGATTCCGCAATAACTTTCACAACTAAACACATATAAAATCCTATGGAGGCCGTGCAAACAGCCGCCAAGCTGTCCACGTTTTTTAACATTGCTAATGGAATTATACACAATAGAGTAACAGCAACCATCACCCATGTTCGAAGTTTATCATTTTCAGTCACGTTTAAAACTTTCGCCACAATCTGAGGTCCTAAATCCCCAACAACGACGAAATATGCGATACAAGTGCCGATCAGGTATCCAATCATGCATAATTCCACCATTAACTTTCCAGAAAATCCAAAAGTGTGAAAAGCTAAAGTTTTTTCAAATAAAAGAAATAGTTAATAAAATTTTATATGAAAAAGTACTAACCTAAAAATTCAAAGCTTTTTCTCCTTGTGAGCAATGAAGATTTAATTAAATAGTGGCAGGATATCCTAGTGACTAGGTTGTTGGCTAAGAGGAGTACAATGGAAAGCACAATCCCACACTAAAATAGAACAAAAAGGCGTTGCTTTAAATAAAAATTGCGTATTCTTAGGAATTGGATTTTTTTCCTTACAAGTTCCCTCACAAGCATCACACATTTTTTAAATTAATTGTATAGAAAATTAAAAACCAAATATTGATCCTTCGAAAATTCTTTAGTAAAATAACCTCGCAAACCGTTTTTTGGTTGTAAAATAACAGCCAGGAAAAAATTTTTAAGGTAGGAGTGCAATGTTTCTTCTAAAAGCTTCCATTTCAAAAAAAATCCAAACACATTTTATAAACACTTACTTTAGAAGATTGAAAGAGTTCTAGAGACTAGTTAGACAAAACTTCTTATACTTTTCCAATTTATGTCCTAGGAAGTTTTGTCTATTAACGTTCTTTCTGCCCGACTTTATATAAACTAATTTTCTTCTGAAGGGTTTTAATTTTTTCAATATATCAATTATCCTGAACAGTTATTTCTTATTTTTAATAAGTAGTTTCGTGTGGTCTCTGCATTAAGGGTTTAGATTTTCTGAACCTGTTCGGGCATTCCCATACATAATTACTTTTAAATAATCTGAAATATCTTTAACTTGGTAATTCTAAGGAAATCCTAAAAAGCATACTGTACTGCTTAGGAGATTCGAACAAAAACGCTCTAATGTTTGTTAAACAAAAAAACACTCAATTTCGCTGAAAATGAAATTTAGTAGAGCCCGGAAAAGGGGCGTTTGAGATAAGCAAGCTCTTAATCAATCCGGAAAAAAATGCAAGTTCTAGATTTATATTCGTCATATATTGTCGAAATGTTTCCTGATAACTTCTTATATAGAAACGCTGACTCAATTGCTTTCAGGTGCCAGCGTGCCCATAAAAATGCATTTATCGTTATCAACTCGGACCAGCTAAACCGGGATTACGTATGTTATTTTGTAATCATCAAAACTAGAGCGTGTATTTCATAAACATAGAATTGGTTTTAGTAACACCGGAATCAATTGGGAAAGATAAGAGCCGCGCACTTCCAAAGCCGACTAACCCAGGTAATAAAACTGCTAAGACCAGAATGGTGTCGAATCCATTAAAAGCCCACAATAGGAGAGAAATTTTTCTCATTAGCATACCTGTCCAGAGCATCTTTGTACTTTTTAGCACTTTGCCACATGAAAGTGGTCTAGCTTCACTGCCGGGATTTTTTGATCTTAAGTGCAACTTAATTAGCTAGAGGTATCCCTAAATTTTTTGGTGATCTACCCGAAAATCAGGTTCCAGCAACCCACATTTTACTAGAAAATTCGCCGAGGTGATATTTACCTTTTGGAAGCAGAAGGGCATCGCCAGGATCCCTACGCCGATTATGCTGTTGGCTACAGTCATAACATGACCAGTATTTTGGGTGATCATCATGAATTTGGGGAGATCTCGCTAATTCCTTCAACCGGCGAATGAAAACTGCAAAGGAGAAAGAGGATTTTGTGAGGAACCACTTTAAGGCCAGAATGAAGCCACTTACACTCGTATTTAGCCAGAAATGAGACAAGAGAACCAACATAGCTTGTGGTATTTATTTCTTGATTGTACTACTATAGAATTTTCTTGGTTCGTTCTCTAGAATTTAACGTCAGCAAAGTAAAATGAACAGATCTACGAGAGTCCGCAACACTGACGTTGCCACTGAATTGCCAATGTAAACAATTGTGTGGACGTAGCTTGTTTAGATTGGTTTGACAAAACGGAAAGAAAGCAATCGGTCCGAACCGCTAAAGGAAATTCTAAAGAATTTGAAATTTTTAGTTTCAAATCAAAACTGTGGGAGATTTTTGTTGACTATTGAAAAATGTAACAAGAGACTTTTTTGTGAAATATTGAAAAACTGGTTTAATCCTCAAGCAAATTATTTTTAATACGCAATTTAAAAAGATGGTTACAAGCAGAATAAAAATGCTTAGCAGTTAATTGTATTTCAAACAGCCTTCCGCGGATTTAATTTTCAATTGTTTTCCTTAACGCAAATTCGTTAAAAATTTTCTGTTTTCAGATTTCCATTTTTCAACATAAAGATGAATATTTTCAATATCCCAGTCATGTGGGGCAGTACATTAGTGTTTCGTTCTCAACCGGTAAATATTTGGAGCTGGTAATACTGATTACAACTTTGACATCTTCCTTTCGTGTTGAAATTTGAACAAGTCAAGATGGCTGAGGTAATTTCTTTTCTGAAATCCTTGAAGTTCTGCGGCATCGCGGCTTCTGCTTTGCTAAATATGTGCTTAAGTGGAGCAGAATGTCGCCATTTCGCGAAATCCTGAGAATTGTCGTGCTTCGCCCAATACTTTGTGACATATGCGTTTGCTAACTTTTGACGTTTGTTTGGTTTCCACAGGTCGACGAAACTCTAAAAAAGAAGCGTGCATTCAGGAAATTCACCTACCGGGGAGTTGATCTTGATCAACTTCTCGACATGCCAAAGTAAGTTCCATTCAAAGCAGTTTGTAGTAGTGTTATAATAAAATGTTCTCGACAGTGAGCAGCTTGTAGAGCTGATGCACAGTAGAGCTCGCAGGCGTGTGTCCAGGGGGCTGAAGCGCAAGCCCATGGCTCTTATTAAGAAACTGAGAAAGGCCAAGAAGGAGGCGCCTCCAAATGAGAAACCCGCCATCGTGAAAACTCACTTGAGGAACATGATTGTTGTACCCGAGATGGTCGGTTCCATCATTGGAATCTACAACGGCAAGGCCTTCACAGCGGTAAACAAGAATTGTTTGGAGTGCGTGTGACTCGTGGACTAATGCTTTGTTTGTTCCTCAGGTTGAAATTAAGCCAGAGATGATTGGGCATTACCTGGGTGAATTCTCCCTCACATACAAGCCGGTCAAGCACGGTAGACCCGGTATCGGTGCCACACACTCATCTAGGTTTATTCCATTGAAATAAGAACTATGGCTGAATAAAAGTGTTTTTAAAGGGAAAACTCGTGCGTTTGTGATTTCCGGAATTGTGCTTACGTTCCACTTCATCTCCGGTAATTGTTGATATCTCAGAGGGAGGCGTAGTATTTGCTAAAGTTAGAAGACATTTGCATATGTGGTTAATTTGACCGCAATTTCACCTGGTTAACTGAATAGTGGCAAAGGAGAATTAACAAAAGTGCGATGCAATATGTACTTGCTTTTCAACTGCGTTATATTTTATATATTTCCTTCAGACATTCGAAGGACCTGGATTAATTTTAAAATCTAACCTGTTTGGGAAATCAAGCACTTCTTGCCTTTTACATCTTATCCTGCTTTATATAAATTTCTGCCATAGACATCAACAGAAAGTGATTTCTGCTGCTGTATTATGTGCACTCCAAAAACACTTATACTGTTTTATAATGTAGAAAAGGACCAGAATGCTGTTGCTGTTTATTCTAGTTAAACAGTTTTCAAACATCACTGCACTGCACGGAATTCGATTCGAGTTCCTTGGAGTTGGAGACAATAACAAAATTGGTGTTTTTACTTCCCTAAGTTTAGATCTACTTCCTCTACCAAAAATTCGTCAACAATTAATTAAAAAGTTTTTCTAGTATCCGACGTATGGTCTTCTTTTCAATTGTGTAGCATTTTATAAACATCTGATTAACCAAATATTTATTCGGGATGAGCGGATCATAATTGGATGTTGTACAAAGGCCACAGAACCATGCAACATGCAACACTCGGTGTTGAAACTCAAAGAAAATCTAACGTAACGTATACTTATTATTGCATGTAGAACTATGTGTTTGCAATAAAGCCTAGAGCAATTTAGGTAGTGTTATATTTCCCTAAATATAAGTAGTTTGTGTCTTTGAATACAACTTTGATAATCTTCCAAATGGCAGAATTGCGAAACAACTCACTCTAAATCCCATAGTTAAAAAATTCATATATAACAAAAAAACAAACAACTGTATAAAACTTCCAAGTTTATTTGCAATGAAAAAACATTAAACCAATTACTTCTATTGAAGTAGGGCACATAAATAGTATCACTTTCGCCTTGTTACCACAACGCGGTCATAGGGTGTATCTTTCATGGAGGTGTGGAGGTCTGCTTTACCGAAATTTTGTTTGTTGTTAAGATGGCTCGACGGTGCTGCAAGGGAGGCTTGGCTGGCGTTGAGCGAGCTCGAATTTGATAAATATTGGTTAAGACGCTTGCTAAGGACTGCCGACGTCGTTTGCTGGGAATTATCAGTAGGCCTGAGTTTCTCGTTGGACCCGTAACCGCTGTCCTTGACAAGAGTAGGATAGGGCTGTGGACTTACCTCCGGAACTGAAATAGTTGCAAGCGATTGAAACGTGGTAGCAAGGGCTGCTCGAGCCGAATTGTTAAGATTATAGGAGCTATCGTAATTGTTAAGAACATTCAGAGCCGACGACGAGTAGTGCCGTTGGCTAAGCTGCTTAGGCTTTCTCTGTGGCAAATTGTTAGTGTAGCGGCCAGAAGTGTTATGGCGCTCATTGTAAGGCTTTTGTCTTGATGACTCATTAGTGCTATTTGTGTTAGGCATTTGTACATTTTGACGAGCATTTACCGTTGGTTCGACAGTCGGTTCGCCCATCATGTATAGATTTAACTCAGAATGAAATGATTGGCCTTCGCTCATAATCAAATCATTTCGACTTGCAAGGGTTACAATACTTCCGCTATCAAAACTGCCGTTTTTACCATTGGTAATGTCTCCCAGACTCCTGTTCCGGTAGACAGCGCCCATTTCGCTGGGCCCTAATTGGAGAACTCCCGTTCGTGGATCGAAGTGCTTGTTTGAGGCGTCTTTTATGGTTGTTTTGATTTCGCGACGAGCTTCTTCATCAGCTCGAACTGACGAAATATGACCCGGTATCGGTTCCCGGGACACTGTTGATGTCGGAGTTCCTGTACCAGATTCGTCTTCCTGGAAAACACGTTGTAATAATACAATATTAATTTAAAACTACAAGAAAAACGCGTATTTAAAGCTTGGTAAGCTTTGTTAGTTTCGTTTAAACAAAGATAAATCCAATATTTTAGAACTATCAATTGGACTTACCTCGTCATCCTCGACAATAACGGATGATTCAATCCAGTCTTTAATGCGGTTCTTTTTGGAAACCCTGTCGACTGTAGTTTCAATCCCATGTTCAGCAAGGGTCGACAATAATTTATTCTTTTCCTCTGGACTACTATGGAACGAATACATAGACGGACATAACACATCCTGTTCGTTTTCTGCAATAACATACTAATAATGAGCATGATACGCTATTCGGAACCGATTACCGCCTACCTGCCATGTCTTTTTCTGCACCTTTAGCCAACCATCTATCATCCATAAATTTCGACAAATCTGAAAGATTTTTCGGTCGACGATCGGCTTTTGGTTCGAGAAACTTTCTAAACATTCTGGAACCTTTAGATGACAAAAGTTTAAACAATTTTGGTGTCCTCCTAAGCGGAAGGACCATATTTGTAGACTGCCAAGCTAAATATCGTATATATCTAGGATCATCGGAAGCGGCTTTCTGCCAGGGAAGACAACCTGTGAGGCACACAAATATCACAATACCAAACTGCCACACATCATGACTAGGATCTGCCCTGAGAGGGTTATTAGTGTAATGAATCCTGAAAAGTAAGTTTAATTAATACCTACTTATAAGCGCCCTCTGGCTCCACCTGAAGTACTTCCGGCGGACTATATGGCAACCATTCGTTCCGCCTTTCCACCACTGTGCCCGTTTCGAACGATTCGCCAAAATCGCAAAGTTTAACCCGTGAAAAGTCTGATCTATAAATCAGCACATTATCGAGCTTAACGTCCCGATGCACAATGTCTCTGTAAGGTAGAAATAATTCGGCTTGAGATATTGCCGCTGCTAAACTTGGCCAGAAAATTATAGATAGTACTTTGAATGCATGTAGTCCAGGGCAGATGCGATCTGCTTGGCCACTCTTTTGCTGTGTAACTCACCAATCCCCGTATCGGACATATTCGAGGTTAAATCTCCTGAAAGAGCATCAGATTTTAATATTTGCACGATGGCGTAGGATGCAGTGATTTTCAATTATATACCTAGAGGTGCATATTCCTGGGTGAAAACAAAAAATCCAGCCGTTTCAAATGCTACATCGTACGTGGTAACAATGTTCTTGTGAATGCCCAGGTGCAAACCGTAATGGAACTCTCTGTAAAAATCGCTAAGCGACACGTACGGCTTTGGAAGTGCTTTTAATACCATTTCTGTATCCGTCGCCCGATGTTCGACGAGCAGGATTTTTCCAAACCATCCCTCACCAACAATTTGCAGGATATCGAATTCATCAGCCAAACGAATCTGAAATGGGAGAGTAATAAATCAGAACAAAGATTTAAATGAATTAAGATTTATAACTTATTGATGGAATTTTTGTAATTTTTGACAATTTCTTTAAATAAAAAAGTGTAATATGCCACGAACATCTGGACTATTCATATTGAAGATAGTTTGTTTTTTCCATACTATTCGGTAAAAAACATCAATATTTATTTGAAATATGAACTATATTCAGCTTTAGACATATGCCAAAATGTGACGGCAAAACAATTGATGAAACACTTTCGTACACGTAATTAATGTAATTAATTTGAATAATATCCGTTGATTCGGCAGCTCAGCTACTGTTAATTAGCCGTGGCATGAAATTTTCACACAAGTGTGAATTTAAGTGAATATTAGTTTTGGCAAGGTATACAGAATTTATACACCAAAACGCAGGCAGGTTTACTCAAATATTATTTTTTAATTTTGATAAATACCTGGAGAAATATATAAAGAGTTAAGGTAAGGTGTTTATTACGTTTTCTTTCAAATTTTCATTTTAATGAATCTATGATTTGTTCGAAACTACTATACACAAGACTGTTTTGATTACCAAAGTTTGGAGGAACAGGTTTAACCTTCTTTTTATTATGTAACCAAAATACATTTTACGTTTCCTTCTAAACAATCTAACAAAAATTTATCGCTAATTTGAAGGAAATGGTTTTAAGAAAAACGCATCTAAAATATTTTTTACACTATAATTAGTAAAATATTAACATTTACTATTATCATTCTCAACATTCTGAATTTCTCCTATAATTCACAAATAGGAGGCTGCATTTTTAAAAAAAATCTGAAATTTATCTGCTTTCATAGCTAATTATAACTTGGAAAGTGTTTAACTTCTAACCAATCTGTTAAAAGTTATTTTCTGAATTTCTCTTCAAGAAGTATAAATACTAAATCTAAAAACAAGTAAAACAAGAAATATGCACTTTATTAATCAGAAAATTCAGAATAAATTCGAAGAATTATTTGAGAACTTTTCGTAAAAATAAAATTGCCTACATGCATGAAAAATGTTCAAATAAATGGGAAATAATACTTCTGAATTTCCTGGAAGCATAAAAGCTCGAGTTGAAATGTTGTAAATTGCCTTCCTGCTATAAAAATAAATTACTATTGATAAGACCATTCAAATCAATGGCATATGTTTAATATCAGCTGAAGAGTGCGCGTTTACGTATACTCATAATATAACAATAAAACCGATATCGAGCGTAATTCCTTTCACTCAAAACGATTTCTTTTATTGGGTAAGTTAGGCTAGTGACCCTAGTGGTTGTCTTCTGCAGGTTTATTTTTATATCAAGTGTCTGCACACCCTAAGTCCGTGCTAAATTTTTTTCTATACAGACAAACTGAAAAATTAGAGTATCTATTTTTACTTCAAATTGAAATATTGAATCGTATACGATATTGAATTATTTTTAAATCTTCAGCAAAAGGTACACAATTCATTTGTACCTAGTCTTGAGATTAGGATGTTTTTAATAAAGTAGCAAAAGTTTTTCAATAAACACATTCTAATTTACATCTATTTGTCCAGTACTAAAGCACAGTAGTACATCATCATATTAAAATAAATTAAATAGCAAAGTCATCCCGTCCTTTAAAATTTCTAATTAAGTTGTATAAAAGTGAATAATTTACAATTGTATGTAGGATTTGTCTAAAATTTTTCTCAAGAATTGTTAGTCTGTTTTTGTTGGTATTGGGTTATTTGTTTTTAAATTAATAAGAAGAAACAGTTTTGCATTTTATATAAGTGATTTAGAAATTCAATTGAAATATAAAAACAATTCTTTCCGCATATGTAGAAAATCCTATAGTGTAACATCCTAATTATATCGTCTTATTCAGCAAAATTCAATTAGCGCATTTTAGACACTCATCTGAAGAGAATCTCGATGGAATGAATTATATGTACGTTGCTTAAGTAAACAATAAAACTACTGGTTATCTCAAAATCTGCAATATTGTTTTAGTTCGGAGTTCCGATTGCACTCATCCGTTGTGGTCGCGGGATTTTTGGCGTGTGAATGATTGACGAGTTGCCAAATTTTCAGATAATCAGAGCGTCGCGTACAACACAGAAAATGAATGCAAATGTAGTCCCAATTCGCTTCACGGGGAAAACACAATAAAAGCAAAATAAACTTTTTAATGGGTTCCTAACATTTTGGGAAATGAATGGGATTCAAAAGAATACCTATGCAGTAACTGAAAATTGTGAAAACAATTTAAAAATGATCTTATGGTGTCCAATTTTTTAATTTTCCATTGACACATTTATTCCTCATACTGGATTATTGATAAATACCTTTACATTTTCATTATTTCATTTTAATTTATAAATATAAAAATTATTATATTTAAAAATATAAAATATGTCATATCTGGTCTCACCTATGGATTTAGGATCTTACATTTATGAATGAAATGGGAAGAATATGTTTCTGTAAATTGTAAATTCCATATTAATTTGAGAACTACGCTTTTTACACAGGTTTGATTTGCTATTTTAGTCAATAAAATATTTACTAACACTAAAAAAAATATATTTTAAAAAAAATCGTATAATATATTGAATTCTGCAGGGTATGATTTTAATGAATATACATATCTTTAATTTTTTGAAATTCCATTTACGACACGGCTCCATAAGTTTTTCCAACAATTTAAATTCGAAGTTAAATGAAACTTGAAAGTTCAAAAAACTAAAAGACCTGTTTTAAAAATTGTGCGATTTAAATTACTAGAATTTGTATTTAATGGATGCACTTTATGGCTGGAGAGATAATTTTTCAATTTTTATTAGTTCTGCAACTGCAAAATAAATCTTAAATATATTATAGTACCCATTAAAATTTCTCTGGAACTCCTGGGTCGCCAATTGGTTCTAACTTATTTTAATTTCGAAAAACGCTTACGACCAATTCTTTAGAAATTTATTTAAAGAGTGCGTAGTAGTTGAAATATACAAACAAAGAAAATTAAAGAGAATTTACGCTCTAAGTATTCTGCGTAAGTTTTCAAATTAAGGTGTGAAGTTTAATTAACAACTTGAGGGAATAGTAAGGGAATAATAATTAGAAGTGGTGAGAATTAATAAACTGATCGGTTTTCTATCAAATTTATAATTTTACATTTGTCGTTTTTTTCATTTATTATATAAACTACAATGACATAGAATAAAATCCTGCTGATGTTTTTCCTTGACCTATTTATCTCAGGTGTATGTTTCCGATTAAATATAATCGTTTTTTCAAATCACATTACAATTATTTTTATAGCAGTCTTTCACAATTTTTAGGTTTTTAACACGGTCGGATTAGAATGAAGATTAGAAAATTAGAAATGTTTTTATTGCTTCGAATGAAAGTGCTTCAAACAGAATATTTTCTAAGAAGTTATTTGTATTCTATTTTATTGCAGACAAATTTGCACACAAAAGTCGACTATATTTTCTGTTAAGTAGTTTTAAACTATTTACGCTTTCTAGAGCATTTCGCAACATGATTTTTAAATCTTAGATAATTTCTTAAGAAAAAATATTACACCAATTATTTCGAATTGTCTGCAACACAAATATATTGTATTATGTATAGTTTTTTGTAAGTGGAAATCTTGATAATATATAAAGGTAACAAAAAGAAGTAAGTATAGTAAGAAAAAAACAAGAAAACACATAAAAAATGTGATAAGATGTAAATATCGTAACCAGCGTGAATTAAGCACAGTTGATTTTAGAAAATCTGTTTATGAGTTCAGGTCAAATCTTCCGCGTTTCCTTCGGACGTCTTCCGAGCTGAAGTGTTTTCTTCAGATTTTCACTAGTACGAAAGTTATACATGAAAAAAGTCGAAATGTGTTTCACACACGAACAGAGCAGCCACTTCTGGAGTCTTTAGATCAAAAAGAGAATTGTCTCAAGATTTTCTAGATTCTAAATTCCAAAGAAAGATATTTAGAGAACCTTGGAGAAGTGTTTACTTGGGGAATAGTCGAGAAGGTTTCGTTTATCATTTCCTTGCTTTGTAAATGGATTCGCGCACGATGTGGCGAGTACAACAGCACTTTCCGACTTTAATTCTAAATATTTTACTTGGCGCCCACTTACCTTCTCTAACTCGAATTCTCTAATTTTATGAATACTGCCCGGTGGCTTCTTAGTTGAACTCATTTTAACCATCCGATGTCATCAGACCGTGTGGCCTAATGGATAAGGCGTCGGACTTCGGATCCGAAGATTGCAGGTTCGAGTCCTGTCACGGTCGCACGATCCGCTCTTTTTCTCCCCGCTTTCACAATATTTTTTGTTTGATTTTAGTATTTTATTTACTCAGGCCTGTCCGGTAATTTTAAGAACATGCACTTCGGACGCTGCAGCATGATTACAAAAGTTCTTAAAGGCACTTCTAAAAATGTGCCTTCGTTAGTGCTTAATCGATTAGCGGGACCACTAGTGCTATTATGCACTTTTCTGAATCACTTGCAGAAATTATTATTATTTTAGCGTTTACACGATTTCTGGGGTGAGTTGGATGCGTGCCACCATAACACGTCACGATCGGCGTCTAGTCCGCGAAAATTGTTGTAAAAATAAAACCGGTTCTCAAAATTTCCCACTCGATTATCGGAACGGTTCAATTAATATTCGATCGGCCTGCTCACAGATCGGTGTGTCGCCCGGAATCGAATCGAATTATATACGCGTATCCTAATGGGGCCAGTTTAATGGCCGCACTTCAAGTGAAACCGAAACACGGCGTCCGAGGTCGCACTTCCTACTTCAGACTCACTCTTAAAAATTCCTGACTATTTTTGAACCGATTCGGTCCGGTTCGTCGTCTGCTTGCGTGCGGCGCGGCGGTTCCGTTTGTTCTTCCGGACGAAATCACAAGACGCACGTCTTGACGGGGGACTGGCTCCTTTCGCACACTGTGCGTTTCACTAAATTAAACGGACTGCGAAATTGCACTTGAAATTCTCCTTTAGTCGCCCTAAGAAAAAATAAATAACGAACAAAGTAGAGATACTTCTTGCTAACTTTTTGGGGGGCCTCGCGATGCTGTCGATGCAGAAATCCGCGGCATACTAACACTTTCGGGAGAGTCTATTTCAAGATAAAAATAAATCAGGTCCGCGCCAGATGAACGTGTATAATACACGGATCCAATAAATGAAACAAATGTTTTGGGAATTATATGTTTTTGGGCTGCACTAATGCGATTCACGGTTCTTAGTGGGTTCTTGGCTTCAGGTGCACAGCCCATCATATCCGAAATAAAGGCTTTTGCTTTACAGCAAGCTAAATTTACTCCCGATCAAATTTTAATAGACCATAAGGTTTACATTAGAACGCTTTTGTATTCCCTGGAAGAAAAGAATTATTTTTAAAGTGCACGATCTTTGTTTATTCGTCCCCTCCGAAGAAGACGACCAGTGGTTGGGAAACAATAATCGGTGGATCCTCAATATAGCTCAGCATGTTTAAGTTACACAATGGAAAGATTTATACTTGGAATAAATAAGTTAAAGAATTTTAGAAATTTGAAAATTGCTTTTTTCTTTCAACGATTAAAAAAAATGTTTTTAGTTCGAGTACTAATCGAGCACTAATAGTTCGAAAACGCCTGGGGTTATTCAAATTTTAAAAACATGTTTACAAATTTTTTCTAGTTGCACGTTTCCAAAAAATTTTTAATATTCGTGAGAAATTTTCGTTGATACACGAAATAAATACATTTGTGCTCATTTATAAGTTCATTCAGTTGATGCGTTCTTTGCCTTTTTGCTTATTTTATTATTTGCTTTATAATTTTGCCAAACAAACTAAAGTTACCTTTTCTATTTTATTTCTAAGGATGTCCATTTATTAAAGGAAATAAATATAAATTAAACATAAAAATATGTAAATTAAAACATTGGTTTTTGTGTATGCTGATCCTAAGGTGGCAAGAATAGACCAAATTATTAACAAGCTCACTCAGCTAAAATACCTTGGTAGCATCATTTGTAGTGAACTGGCCCCATTACGACTTCGTATTAAGCAGTTAAACTTCCATAATTCGTGAGTTAATTTAACATAAACTTAAAATGCCCGACCGCCGTAGTGCTGCCTGCGGAAATCGAATTTAGAAGGCTTCTTAGCCTAATCAAAGCACTTTATCGCTTTTTAAAAATTCATTTTGCAGCATCTTACATGTTTAATGAAAGAAGACCTTTCGCGGCTTTTGTACAAAGCCAGGCTTTTCCGCCCAAGTTGGCCGTCTTCGCCGTCGCCGTGAGCTCGCCGACTGTACCAAAATCTAATTTCTTTTCAACTTGCTCCTTTAGAACTCCGGAAGAGCTCAGGATTCGGGCTTGGGCTGGTCGTTTATTTTTTCCTGCTAAACTGCCTTAAATGAGAAACTTTTGAAAAGCATCAATAAAAATTGAAGAATTCATTCTCTGGCGAGTGAATTTTTTTTTTGGGAGCTCATAGAAGTGTAAAGTTTCATAACTTTGAACTTTAGCTCTTTCAAAGGCATTATGTCGCCCTATTTGCCGTCGCCGTGTGCTCCTTGATGCAGAAAATTAAAAGGAGCTTACGTACGCAAAAGTGTCTCGGCTTCTTTCCTTCCTTGGGCGAAATGACCCTGAGCAAGTAAGACTTTCTGAAATGTTAAATAAACAGTCGGCTGGGAGCAGGGATTATGTGCGCTATACTATAATATGAGTCCGGGGATGAATATTAACGATTTTAATCAAGAAGTGTGTTCAACTGTGAATGCACAGGGCCAGAGGGGGCGGCTGTTGTGTGCCCAGGTGAAACGTTTAATAAGTTCAGGGGAGTGACGAGGATGTGTAAGCGATACCTGGCCCGGCCCCCTAGATTGACACTTAGTAGCTTCCGCAACTAGTTTTTAATTAAAAGCTCGGCAAAGTAGCGACTGCCTTGATGGGCAGGTAAGGGCAAAAATCTACCTGAATATTAAAAGGGGAAAGTGTAAACCGACGAAAATCGATATTCGGTTTTGATAGCGTATGGAAACTTTGTAGGTATTTAAATTAAAAGCCACATGAGTGTGTGTGAAGTGAAATAAATTAAATAGCCGTCACAGGGAACTTAGAGGAAAAAAATTGAAAATTGTTTTTGTAGAATTTCTAAAAGTTTTGGGGCCTGTAAAAGTTTTAAGGGAATACCTGAATTCTAATTAGCCCTGGTATAGGGTCTTTTCTATGGGGTCGTGTTTAACATTTTGAAAATGCCATATAGAAACATTGTCCTCATCTTTTATTTAAAGTGAAATTTATTTTTTTGAAGACCCAGGTATTTGTAGAATGTAGTTGTGTATCGCCCATATTTTGGACAACTTTAAATTGACTTGTTTTTTTGATGTGAATGAACATAGCGTAAAATATACTTTACTACAAACGTATAAAATGATATTCAAATGATTTTAGGTAGAACCCATTTTATAACATAATTTAAAAAATATTCTGAAAAATATACGAAAATAGAATAGAATTTACAGGAAAACTATAACGAAAATCCTAGGTAAAATTAATTTAACAAACTTATCCTTTTATTTGCGGTCGACGGTGATACAAAATACTATGCAGAATTATTTTCCAAAACGTATCAAAAGTTAGTATTTTCACAAATATCATAGGTTATCGTTAGAAAGCTACTTTACAAATAATATTTTGCGATTTTGTTTAATTTCGATGAAATCTAGTACTGACCTATATAAATAAGTAGTATAAGAATCACCCATAATAATAAATTGTATATACATAATTATTAATTTCTTAAAATGTGATGGTAATGTTTAACGGATGTAACACGTTTCGAAAAATATAAGAGGGGTTTTGGAGAAGTAATCCGAAAAAATATGTGTTGCAAAGTGTTCAGTACTACACTTTGCACGCGAGTCGAATTCGTACTCTGCCGACTTATTTTGACTCATTTTGTCCTTCAATTAGTAGACAATTTATTATATTATCAGTATAACCTTAAAGTAAACATAAATGTCTAGCATGGAGTTTAGATTTAAAATGTGGAAATTATGGTCTCCCTTAACATAGTTAAACGTGTATATGAATGAAATTGAAAGTTCACATACACACACAATTTTTCCGAAGTTGCACGAGTGCTCTTGCCCATTATACCCCTGAAAAATATGTTTTATGAGGCTTCATGTGTTTTGCATTTCTTATGATCTTTTTAGTGTTTCTGCTTCATTTAAGTTTTAAAGCGCCATGCTCATACACTTGAAATGGATTCATCCTTCTTCCTTCCATACCATTCATAGACAGCTATGAACAAAACAGAATTTTCTCAGTTGAATCAAAGTTACCAAAATATTAAGAGTGAACGAAATGTGAGCCTACAAAAATTCCCTTTGGGTGAAAAGTTCTTTTTTCCCAGTTCTTTAAATAAAACTAAAAGAGTGCACTCCCTTGAGAAACTATAATTAGTGAAATATTCGTGTTTTTAATCTCATCCGTTTGTATATGGAATCCTCCCGGAACGGTTTTGTAGACCTTCTGGTCGAGGGCTTTACAAACGCCTTTTCAAGGAGGCGCCGTAAATCATGTTAATCCCAGACCATAAAAGGGCTAGACTTTAATAGCTTTATTACAGTCAGTATTTGTTTCCATTCGGAATGAACTGAATTTATGAAATTTATTGATTTAATAACCAGTCGTAAATATACAAATGAAATCGTATTAAAAAGATAAATGACCAGTCCGACCGAGCTGGTGCACCATTGCTTTTGTTATCAAATCCTTTTTGTATGTGGGCCAGTGGTCGCCCTCCGCCCGGCTGGACTGAATTCCCAACAACCCGGGATGGCCCTTTTTGGTCGGATGACTAGCGAGTGCAAACGAATGGACAAAGCTAAGGGACCTGCCGGTTAGCTCTACGTCTGCATACGGGCGAACAGACGACGGCGAAAAATGCATACTTTTTGCGGCGGCCTCGTCCGAGCCGCGTCCCATGGTCAAGCGAAATAAATCCACTGAAACTAAATTGGCTTTTGGAACGCCGGGGCTTTTGCAGATCTGATTTTTGTTATTTTACAACCGCCGTATGCCCCATCAAGCGCATCCTAATTTAATTCACTGCAATGCATGAAACCGGCGATCGACGCGCACAATGGGCTAAAAGCTTCCTTCGGAATTAGATGCAAATTACGAGATATGCGCGTTTACGTATCTGGCGCCCTCCGCTTTGGGGGTGTGTGCAATTTATGGCCCTTAAAATGAATTCTTTAGTACCAGCTGCTTCAGCGTAACCGGACAAAAATACTTCGGACCTTGTCCCTTTACGTACATTTTAAATGTGCATTGTTTAATTTCTTCATTTATCGGGAATTCACTTATATGCGTTTGGATTTTCGAGAAATTGCAATATACTTCAAAAATATTTGAAAAGATTTTAGAACGTAACTAAACTTGAAATATTAAATAGAGATAAAAGAAAATTATAGTAGTCATTAACGCCTTTAATTAAATTGTTTTGTATTACATTATATACTTTATTATACATACACATATCTCTTTAGGAAAATTCTCAAATATTACTTTTAAAAATTAAATTCGTTTTTATATATAAAAGAATATTATACTACTGAGAAACGTCCACAGATTGTAAATCATGCGAATTTGTTTTCTGTTTCTTCTGTTCGATAAAGTTAAAATCGTAACGTAAGGACGAGACCCCACAAAGAAACTATTTAAATCACATTGCCAGGACGCGTGAGTGGCACAAGCTTTTCCGACAAGGACTTGCTGAAAAATATTTTCTGCAGGATTTGTTTTTGAGACGGGGTTCGGAGATAAATTGTTTGGCTGACAGCTTCGCTAGAAAGAAGAGCGAATCGTTTATCTCGGGAGAATTATTTCCAGCTTTCTTCTAGCACTATAAATATGGTCGCCGTTTTGCGGGTGTAAATCCAATTCATTCTTGTCGCATTCATTACCCGGGTCTTTGGTAAGATGCGAAAGTCCTTTGACAAATTTCATATCTTTTTCGGACAAATTTATGGCTGAAAAATTGTTTTTTGTTTTCTCATCTTTACCAGACGATTTCTTGGGAAATTCAACAAGTTTAAAGGATCAGAAAAGGAAAAAAATAAAGCGGTAAGGTATAAAAGTGTATCTTGATTAGCTATAGGTTCATATTTCTTAAATTCCACGAGCATGGGACTTCGATGTGAGAAATTTTAAATGGGTAATTGAAAAAGTATTTTTTTAAAAAATATGGTTATATGTCTGTAATGCCCGCTTGAAATTTAAATTTTGGTTTGATATATTTGCTTCAGGCTTTGTTGTACAAATTAATGTTACTATGTTACAATCAAGTTTTACATAAGCATTTAATAGTAATATAATTGATTTCGTACTAATTTTATGAATATTAAATGTAAATATCACTTTCTTTCTTTAGAAAACTTAAAGTTAGAATTGTAAAATTTTTAAGCATATCACCTTTATGAGTTGAATATGGCGTAGTTTAACATAATTTTTAATGTATACCATACTCTAATATAATTAAACAATTCAAGCATTATACGGAAAGTGTACTATGAATTTCGTGAAAAAGAAAAAATATGATAATGTCCTAGAGTCAGGGGTCCTGATAGAATTATGCAAACATCCTATTTTAATTAAATTTTCATACACGCCCCCGACTCTTTAACCTCTCGCAGCTGCTTTGATATGCGCAGCTAAAAGCTGTTCACCAATTACATTCGAGAAGATGCAGAAAAAAAAGAAAGTCAAAATAAAGAGTTGAGATCGTTGGCGAAATCACCAGCATAAATAAACAAGGAGCCTCCGGCTTGGGGCTCCCTGATTAAGAAAAGAAGTCACGTAGAAGTGTACGGACGTTTCTTGCACCGACTTCCTGCTCCAAGTTTATCCGCTTCAGGAAAAGTTTTGCCAATGCTAACGTCGTTTTGGAGTTTAAGGTTCAAAAACATACACGCGGTACGTGATGGCCTGAAATCTTTTATGGGAGCATCTAAGCAAAAACTGGTCCCTCTTAAGTGCTAAGCCATATTTAGCAGCGGTGGAGGTAGAAAAGAGTTAGTGCAATCCCCGTATCCAGGATGCGAGTCCTGGCCGTTTATGCTAAACATCTTCTTACATAAGGCTGCGACTTAATGGATCCTCCACGTGCCGGAAATGTTTTCGATGCTTTGTCAGATTTTTCAACGAAGCTAGAGGTTTCTCTCTGGACAAAGTTCTAGGTGCACTTAAAATATATAGTCTTTTCAACAACTCTAAATTTTAAGAGCTTACAAGGAAGCAAGCGAAATTTTGATTTGCAGGCTCCAAGTAATTCGTAACAATAAAGTATAGCAAAATACATGAAGACACCTCGATAGCTGCCGAGCCCTTAATTATTTTTATTATATTTATAAAATGAAGGAAAAGATATTAAAAGTTTCAATAGAAGTTCTAGAAATTTATGAGAAACTTTTGAAGTTAAACTGCAAAAGCTATGAAATTTGTAGAAAAATAGAAAAAAAACATTGTTTGTTTTATTTGTATAAAATAATAAATAGGAATTATTGAAAAACTATAACATCTATTTGATTGATTATAAGGAAAAACACGCCTCCCAACTTTCTCCCACTTTTTTAGTAACTAATTTAGACTTTATTGGTGACAGTTTGTAAAATATCATCTTAAGCTAAGTAAACAGTGATAAATTTCAGTTTGCAAATAAATTCAAAGTAATCTAAGCGATATAACGAGCCTTTCAAGAAATCAAATACACATAAACCAAAGTTCTAGAGATTTGCCATTTAATTGGGAAATAAATAACCAAAAACTTTCTCATTTCCGGCAAATCGGATTTTCTTCGTATTTGCTCCAACAACTCCTGCAGGAGCACGATAAGAATCCTCGGGGACGGATGCATATTTTAGCTGCTTTAAGACCATCACACAGGGCGAAAAACAAGACGGAGGAATTCAATTTCTGGGAACGTGTTTCCATTTTGCATATTATCGCAGCAAGATTTTCGTTATGAAAATTAACTGGTTACGTCGGGATGTGCAATTGGGAAATGCATCCTGCACTTAGCACATAATTGGCGGCAGTTGCATTTTAGAAAGCAAGTAGTTGCACACTTGCGGCCACAGCATGGGTCCATATGGAAGATCTCGCTCCCGAACAGGGTCTCACACTTTCTGGCGGTCTTTCGGTTAGTTAAACAAGCATTTATTCTCCCTGTGAACTTTGTTGTGCTAAACTTTCATTTTTCATGAATTGTCCGACTGGAAAGTTGGGAGCAGCACGAAGAGACCCTGCTAGAGATTTTTATCAACTTGAAAACTTTCTAGACAAAATAAATAACAGATTATCTCTGCTGTGAGAGGTCTTATATGAGATTAATGTAAATTAGGATTTGTTAACTTTTGGAAGAGCATAAATAACATATGTGGGACATGGCAGGCTGTCCGTTCTGCTAAGTCGTCTTAAGATGATCAACTCAAGGGGAAGTTTCTGACCACTCTATTACTTCTGAAACCATGGACCCACTGGACTTTTTGACTGTTGTAACAATATATTAATTGAAGACCTTTTTGTGAAAATTGCTTAGTTTAACAAGGACATTTAAAAATTCTAGTTTATGATATATAATTAAAAAATCAATGAGTATTGAGTACTTTATAAGATCAAGTATAAATTCAGAGATACCAGATTATATAGGTGAGATGAAACATTTAGAAATGATTTATTATTAATCGGCTTTAAAGAAAAGAGAAGGTTCTCAATTCAATTGTTTCTATGTTTTATGTATGTTCGCTTATATCTTCGACATATACGCGTCAATTTGGATAATTTTTTTTTGTTTAAAAGTATATACTCCACCGGTGGTCCCATAATAGTTTTACCATGATCTGATGACCGGATTTTAGACACGTGAAGGATCTCGGACGTCGTACTGAAAAGGTTTGGTGTGTATCTGACTCCAAACCATTAGGATAAATTGAATACGTTGCCTCTAGGTACTTTATTTATTGTTTATTTAATTTTTTCAGTCCTTTCAAGTCGGTTTCATTTTTTCTATATTATTAAGAAATTTTTTTATTAATTATTTTGGCTCGAAAGGCTTTTTTCACTCTAGTTTTAAATCTATCGTTGAAAGACTAATGTTATGAAAATTTGAAATCCTTTGAATTATAAAAAAATGTATACTCTTACCGTGCAAAAAAAAATTTCCATTTCGAAAAATTCTTTTCAAAATTATGAATGTCTGAAATTCACATTAAGTTTTATTGCTGAACATCAAATGTGTCTTCCATCAGCGTTTTTTCGCTTATATTTATGTAGGTCGGATAACATGAGGGTTATCTCACCAAGGCGCTCTTCATTTATATGAAAATCTCTGGCAAATAAATGCCGCAACAATTTTTTATTCGGAGCCAAATGGGCTAAAGGAAATCCAAATGGAAATTTAGAAAATGGCTAAAGTGATAAAGGGGTCCAATAAAAAAAAAGTTTTTTTCTGTGAAATACGCGAACATGTTTTATTCGCACATTGACAAAGCTTCGGGTCGGAAGCAATGCAAATTATTTGATATATCCTGTCTTATCGGCACTGGCCTTTTGCTGCGCGATTCCCGTAAATTGCTGTTTTATTCAAATTTTATCTTTTTTCCTAATATAGACAACAACGAATCGTTGCTAGAAATTCATATTAGGGACGGCAAGAGGAAATCTCCAATAAAAAAATGCTGCCCATTCCCTTCTGGACGGGCGTATGATTTATGGGCAATTCTAATTCAATAAACCCCTTTCGTTCGGATTAAGTGCGATCGAACAGCAGACTGGCTTACGAGGTGCTGCTTATCGTCCAATTTGCATACATTAGATGAAAACATTATAATCAGGATATTAATAAACAGATTTACTCCGGCGGTTAACCCCAGCTAAGTTGCTATCGAGCGGGCGTTTTAATCAGATAAGGCAGGCAGCAGAGCAGCACAATTCACTTCCTGGAGGCACAGGATCCGCACAGGATCCAACAGGATAAGGTCACAGGCGCGGCGGCGAACAATCCAAGAAGTGTTGCTCTTGCTTCCTAAATTATGCAAACCATCTCCGGAACCGCCACCGCCGCCACCGTCGTGGATTCTCGATTGTGCAGATGGCACTGGATTCAAAGTCTAAAGTCTAAACGTTTTCATGGAGAAATATGATATTCAATTAGGGAATTCTATGCAAACACCGGCGACGCCATAGCAAACAGTGAGATATGGGAATTGCACGACGGATATTAGCTTGGAGGCCTCTCCTCCAGAGGAGGAGTCTTTCTTTTTATAAATAATTGAGCGCGTCCCGGATAATGTGACGCCCAGCTGCTCTGTATGTATTTTGGACAAAGTTTCCCGGAGCAAATGTGCTATTTCAATTATCCGGGATCCACAACCGCAACTCAGTTCCGAAGAGCGGACTTTACATTTTATTTGCATAAATTAGTTGCAAATATTTAACGACCCAATTTGCGGTCGTGCGCCAACATTTGGGTTTCGGATAATTCCATACAGATAAAAGATATTCATCAGGTCGTGAATGAATTATTCAGATTCGAGTGCACCCTATAGCCGCTTTGGATTATTCAAACTGTTTCGTTCTCTTATCGTTGTGATAAATATTCGCAATTTTTTGCACATACTAGTACTATAAATAAGAAGGAAATATTGCATAAAAAGTAAAAAACAAAACATATTTCCCAATTTCCTGACTTTGAATCAGGAATCATCTTCGGTCAAGGTCTTAATAAATAAAGGGAATATCTACATTTCTCATCAAACTCTTACTTGAGAAGTGAGATCTCTACAAAAATATGTTCATATTTACACATATTCGAAGATTTCGAGTAGACTGTATCCTTAAAAAGCAGACTTTATAGACACATATACTATTTTATCATCATTAAGAAAATCTGTATTGTGAATGTAACGTGTATAATATAATTCTCGATGCAATTCGAGCCTAATGCGATGGAGTTTCTTATATATTTTTATATTTGCAATTTTTATATACATTGAATGTAAATATTTCTCTTTCTTATAAAATAACTAATAGTTCTCAGTAGAGGTAGGCAGGAAGCATGCGGGCTTTTTTTGAGAACTTGTACATTATTATTGAACGTGTGTCTTTAAGGAAATTACCAAGTGTACTGTTGTGCTTTTAGAGAAAAAAAAGTGAAGTGAAATTGTCATCACAAATCGAGCCCAACAAAATCAGAATTATGTAAGACAAGTATGGTTAATTCATTTAGAACGTGTCAAACAAAATGTATTTACGCAAAATCAAAATTTATTCATGTACAAAAGTTACTCTGGTATTCATTGGGTGGCTAATTAAAGTTACTTATTTTTCATATCAGTCTAATTTATCCTATTATTTGCAAGGTAAGGTAAGGTAAAAATGTAAACATGTAAACATGTTTTATTAAATACCTCAATTAGAATTTGAATGTAGATATATCTATTTTTTATATCTTTTAAGCAAGTGTCATATAAAGAATAAAATTAAATGAAAGTTTCTCCATAATTCCAAATAAAATTGAGTTGATTATATATGCAAATTTTTTACTCACTTGGTTGGTTATAACATAATCTTGAAATTTATGATATAATCATTTTCAGGCAAGACTATTTTATGGTTTTATAGATTTCTCTTCACCTAAACTGAACATCAATAAAATACGTCTAATGAAAAGTTACGTTGGTTACTACTTGGTTATTACTCATTTGCAATTGAATTTCCGCTAGCAATAAAAGAATTTAATATCAATAAAAGATTCGATCCATTCTGATTCCATCACATTATTTTTGGAGGAATTGCGTATTTTTATTTTAAGCAATTTAAGGTGAGATTTTAATACTATAAAATCCCAAAGAAATTATTTCTAGGATTTTTATTTGCTTGACCACTTAATGTATTTATCTACGTGTAACTTGCCAAACTATTATTAGATAATTAAAAAATTAATAATATGATAGTTTAAGGGTCAGTTTAAAATATCAAAAATAAATAAATAATCACTTGTGATGGAGTTTTGCCTCTTTTATGTTTTATGTGTTTTTTTTAATACTTGTTGCCATATCAAATCGAAATCATTGGAGTATTTAGTAAACAACTTACACTCTCAGATAGCTTAATTACATCTGTGTTTAAATATCTAAAATATAAAGAAACATATTTTTGAATATTTAATTCCTGCCAAGATTGCGACCAATAAATAAATACAGGAATTAGGTCTTCGTTCTGATGATATTTTAGTTAGTTTTAGAAAGCATTAACGACCGTAGAATGAGAAGTGCCAAATTTTAAGATTTACAAAATTTGTAAATACGCAAAAGTATAAAGCGTACTTTGCCCGAGTTCTGTCTTATCAGCGTAGAAAACAAGAGAAAGTTTAAGTCATCTTCAGCGGGAGGAGCGAGGGCTGTATAAACTCGTGTATGCCCATATGAGTACTCTTCCCGGCTTTAATTAAAACTTTGCAAAAAACTGCATTTGGAACAGAACACAACAGAACAGAGCGCGATGTACGGCCTGCTGAGCTTTATGAAAATTTTAATGAAAAAACTTTTGCAGCTAGCATATTGCTAAAGTATTACTTCAGTGGAGCTCACTCGAGCCCCATATGACCTGCGGGGGCACTTGAAGCGATTTCGATTGGAGAGGGCGTTCCTAGAAAATAACTTCATTCTGGAGCAAATCGTTCCCAAGGAAGTTTCCAGTTTTATTATTTTATGATTACCATAAGTTCTGGGAAGTAATTCGATTGAATAAACAGAAAAGGACGACAGGGTTCAAAGTGGTATGGTAACGGCAACTAGAGCGGGGCTTAAAGAGATTTGCGCTTATTTTAATTTCCCTTTGTTTTGCCAACATCCTGCAAGGGATACAGGGCACGACAAAAAGCAGTCACACGTGAACATCTGAGACATCCCTCGCAAGTATAAATGTCGCAAGGGTTCGTTCGTCGGCGTGACGTTAATCTTTTCTCAAATACTGACTACAAGCAATAGGAGCCGAGCAGGGCGGTATGAGTGCAAGGCTCGGACTTATCCAGGAAAAGGGATTTTCCAAACAAATAAAAAATTTAATTTACTTCACTTTCACTGTTCATCGTATCAGAAAAGGGTACCTAAATGGGCATCCGTCACCCCATTTCGTTTCCTTGTGAGCACTCCGCACTCCTCTGGCATGAAATGGAGATTTATACAATGCTGAATTGGGTGCTTTTTTTCATTTTTTTTATTTCCGGGGTGCCAAAGGATACGCCATAAAATAAAACACATATTTAGCGCAAGAATTTTTTCAGAGCACTTTACATCCTCCAGGATGACGGAGGCAGGTCTGTGAATGGATGTGTGCTGACTGTAGGGGCTTTTATGCCAACGTACTCAAAATCACCTCGGAAGTCTCGTGGGATAGGAATTCGCATTACACATGCCTGGATCCGTGCCACCGTACACACCCTTCGGGAACGAGGACAGCACAGATTAGTTCTGTTTAGTTTGGAATTATTTTGGAAGTGTTATTTTGGCACCGACAGGAACAATCAGCTAGTTAGATCCTGTATTAGTGGATTCGCTTATTCAGCACTAAACAAAGGTAATTTCTTTAGTTTTGGGAAGTGTTCTAGCAAAAGTGATTTTTGAGATTTATAACCCAAATTTAATAGTAAAGAGAAAATATTTGGAATAGAAGGGAAAATATTTTCGTTTATAGATAAATGCAAATCGTACATAACACAAGTAAATTTAATGTAAATGATTTAAGAAGTGAATTATGGATTTCCTCTAGTAAATCAAATCGAAATTTTGAAATTTTGAATTTATGTTATTTGTGACATTATTGTGCCAAAACAGATATTACATATTATATCGGAAATTACATAGGTGTAAAATTAAAGACAAGAAATTCTTTATTGGTATTCAAAAAACCATATGCATGTATTTTAAAAATGTAGAATTAACAACACACAAATTTATATTATATTTCTTGTAAGTGCATAAGTTATCATTTGAAAATCAATATTTTTAAAATATAGGTACATGTCTATTTTCCCTTTATCTACATAATATAATTGTATTTTTCCTAGACAAATTTAGTCGCTTTCAGAAGTAAAAGGAAATAATAATTTTTCACTCAAAATTTTTTATTGCTTTCAATTTTTGTTAATTTAAAAAAAAATGCCTTTTCTCTATTCCAGACAATTTTTTAAAGAGAGGGATTGCTTTCCTGGGAAGGAATCCGATGGAATAATATGTCTACAAAAACCCAGTTATTTGCCCTGTTACCCAAAGGGAAGCCAGAGCTAATTGAGCGCCGCTTTCTTCCGGGAAAAGGATTTCAGCTTTAAAATTTCGTTTCCATTCTTTGCTTTAGCCATTGTCTTAAGTAGACGTCCTTACAAGCAGATTAACCTCGTAATTTACTTAAGGAATTGAACGTTTTCCGTCCACCTTCTTTCTTACAGTTTCGACTGTCGCCGGTTGCAGTTTGTTAAGCAAAAGTAAGAAACTTAGTCTCTTTCAATTTCTCTGGTGATTTGAAATTTCAAAATATTAAAATTATTCTAATGAAATAGAAGATTTTATAGGGTTTCATTTCTATTCAAATGGCTTAATTACATTACTGGATTCTTAAGAAATGTTTTAACTTAATGAAATTGTCTTCAAAATTGGACGATTATACAAACAGTCTAAATAAATTCTAGGAATTATTTTCCGCACAAAAAATCGTACTTCTATGCATTTTTATAAAAGCAATTATTTAAAAAAAAAACTCACTTTCGTTAAGGCATAATTATTATTTATTTATACACATTTTAAGAAAAATTACGTGATTACATTTAGATTAAAATTACTAATTAAATAACAAAAAGTAACCTCTATTATTCTGTGCGTTGTATTTCTGTCGCCTCTTACAAAAACACGTAAATTCATTATTAAATATACTCGTAATGGACTGGCATTTCCAGGCTATGTACTCTCCAAAAGAAAAAGTTCCTGCGTAAAATCTAATACTTTCTTAAATGCTTTGAATAAAAGAAGGTACTACAACGGGGGAATCAAATTGCTTCCTTAAATTGTTTCTACAACATGCAAATTACTTCCGACAGGACGAAATTAACGTCTTCGTAACTTAAGGTTCAATTGCCGAAGTCCACTGGCGCACGAAGGTTTATCCAGCAATTATTCCTTGCTAACTGCAGGTTCGTGAGCCGAATCTTCGGTCGCAGGACTTAAATTACGATTTGACTCCTTGATCGCCATTTTTAAAACAAATAATCACCGGCGCAGGGAAAACAGAGCCCGCCATTAGGCCCCGCATAAATTCGCCATGTTAATGGATTTCACTTTTAGTTTCGGCGGCTCTTCCGTTCCGGGGAGCGGCGCCGGCGTTCCTTCAATCCTACATGCACGATAAATCCCACAATTTTCTGTACGCAGCCATTAGACGCATCATTAATGGAAGCGAAACCACCATTAAGGGTACGTGTGTTCTGGCGTGCGTTGAAACGTACCGCGCTTAATGTAATTCTGTTGTTTTGCAAATTTAAGCCTGTGCCCGCCCTGGTCCCGACCCGGAGGCCCGGTGGACCGCATGATGTTCCTGAACGTTTCCATCCATGCGATTTGCACACTGAATTATCTCATCTCGGTAATCTGGTACTGCCACGGGAGCGGACGGGTTACGGAGGCAAGTTCTAAGATCCAAATTACAGCCCCTCTAATCTCTTGCCCCCATATTTGAAAAAGGTACGAAAAGGCACAGTAACTGACGAAATCATTGATGCATCCACCCTGATAATGAGAGTTGTTGCCACAAGTGATATGAATTATTCCGACGTGTTGATCCCGTTTTAATCCTTACTGGGTATACTACAAGTGTTCATGGACAAGAAGGTTTTAGGGCAAGTGTAGCACTGGATATGTTTTTAGGTTTTCATTGAATTTGTAAGAATAACTTTTATCTTCTTGCAAATAGGCATATGGCACACTGTGTTTATAATTATAATAATAAAAAAAAAGACAACGACTTCTTGAGGCTTCAAGAAGAGGTCTGTTCCAACAATACAAGTATTTTAATAAAATAATTTACCAGCTCAATAAAAAATTTGAATAGACAATTTATATGGTACTATTGCAAATAAATATGTATCTAATTAAAGTTTTAAAATTTATCATTAATAAAGCTAACGTGTTTGAACTTTCATATGGATTCATTTGATTAGTGAAAATTCAAAGACATTTTATTTAGCCAGAAATAGGAAAATCGACCAACATTCGAAATTTTAATTTATCATCTCTTATGTGTGTGATACACATTCATTAAAAAAATAGTAATAAGAAAAAAACCAACGATAACAGATGCGTTGATTGTTGTCAGCTTACAAAGTATTATATAAACATGTTGAACGATTTACCAAATGAAAAATATTAAAGCAAGTGCATTGTAGATTCCTTCGTCTGGCAAGTGTTTCTTTTAACCTTATCTATTGACGTTTTAACTCGCTCTTCCTCTTAGAGTTAGAAAAATTTGAACAGATGTGATCTGATTATTTGTTTAACTTGCCTCCTACAACAAGACCATATAAAAGGTCGATGTTGGACTTCAATTATTACTCGTTTGTTTTAAGTCAAAGCTGTTAAAAACTTATTACAATGCGTAAGTTATTTTTTTAAATATCATAATTTAAAATTTCAATTTGCCTTTTTTACAGGACTGGCCATACTCTTCGCATTTCTTGCGTTATTTGCATTTGTTTTTATTGAGGCCAAACCCGTTCCAGAACCTGAACCTGAACCTCAATGGCAGGGTCCAGCAATAAGAGCTGGAGCAAAGTTGGTTAGAAAGGTACCATGGAAAAAGGTAGGAAAAAATGTCGCCAAGGGAGTGGCACAAGGAGTAGGAGCAGCAGCCGCTAAGCTCGGTATCAAAAAAGTCACCGAGAAAAAGAAGAATAAGAAAAATAATAAGAAGAAGAAGAAGTAAAGTAAAGATTGTTTAAAAATATATGCTTTTATTTCAATCCACCATTTTTTTCTTGATTTACTAATTGATAGTTGATTTCGCTATTTTCATTTAGTCAACTATCTCCAATCCCTGTAAATTTCCTTGCCTCTTTAGTTCCACCGACACTTTTAAGTCGATTTCCATATCAAACTGGACTAGAAGTTCTAATGAATTCAGTTGATGCCTAATGCAATCCAATCCAATCGAAACTTGATATTTGATTTATAAATTTGCAATTTTAAATTATGTTTTCAATTTATCTCAGAGATTAGTGCGTGATATGAGAACAGATGTGACAGAAAAACAAAATTTTCAGTAATGCGTTTAAGATCTGGACGAATCTTATTTCAGTTATATATAAAAACGGTCTATAATAGGGTAATAAGGTCATGGTTTTGCACAGAGTGAGGCTGTTTAGAGATTTGTGCTTCAAATCAAGAAAGTTTCAATATTCTGCTTTAGAAAACACCTAACACTTTAAGCAAATAATCGCAATACTTGTTTTCTGCTTGAAGATTTTATAGGGACTGGTTGAGAACTACAAATAAATTGAATTTAACAAACTTTCCCGTTTGCAAAATTTTGAATATCATATTAAGAAATGTTTTGACCGTGGCTGACTTATAAAATATAACTTCATATTTTACAAAATGGAAAAAGGGAACAACATTTTAAATTACAACCAACCAAGGGAAGAACATTTTAAATTACAACCACCGCGTGACGTGTTTTTGTTTTTTTTTCTAACCTTGCACGCATTAGTTAGTTGCGTTTTCTACTTGGGTTCAAAATTATTTTTACAGATGCGATTTGATTATCTGTTTAATTTGATTCCTGCATCAAAGCTGTATAAAAAGTCTGTTTTTAAAATTCCATCATCACGGTTTTTTTTAAGGCAAAATTGTTAAAACTTTGTTACAATGTGTAAGTTACTTTTCTAACTTTTATAACTTAAAACTTCAATGGTCGTTTCCATAGGAGTGGCTATATTTTTCGTATTTCTCCAGAACCTGAACCTGGACCACAATGGCTGGTAGATGCTGCAGTTAAAGTCGGAGCCAGATGTGGTCAAGAGGCAGCATGAAAAGTGACGACGGAAATGGCGCAAGTAGTAAAAAATCTATTATTTTATCCATATCCATATTCATATCAAGGCTTTGTATCCTTCGAAACTAAAGGGAGAAGTAATTTCTGGACAGTGTAGGTTGATTAAAGATAGTTGTGTTTTCATTTTCAAGTGTTGACTACACAATAAACCAAGTTCGTAACTCAGGTTTTAGCTATGAAAGAAAAAATAGTTACAAACTACCGAATCGAGATTTGTGATATATGAACTGCAACATGTCGTGTGGTTTAATTACAAAAACACATCAGAGTTCTACTGGATTCTGAAAAACAAAATTAGTTTTACCCAGCAAAAGAGGCGATTCAAAGTACCAAAAATTGGATTCTGATTTGGAAATCTGAACCATAGTTACTTTTGTAAATTCAGGATGTCATTTAATAAAAATAAAAGATTTACCTTAAGAAGGTATACTTATGAGTCGGCATTATATTTAAGAGGGGTTTATTGAAATTCATAAGCTTATAGAAGTTATATCATCTTAAAAAGGGTCACGATATCCGAAGTCGCATGACACAGAATTACACCAAAAGTTTTGGCAAATTTTATGATTTTTGAAGTTGAATTATTTTTTAAACCCTAAAAAAGTGTTTTAAATACCGGAAATTTGAATTTTTCAATTTTTAAAACAAAACTACTTCAGACGGTGTGCAAATGAACACAAATTTGTAAAACTTTTAAATTAGATTACCTGAAACGACACGCAGAAGTGCATTTTAAGCCGCACAGATTTGAAACTACAAGTTTTATCAACATAAGAATCCCTACAGATAGCGTTTAAATAAAAACAAATGAGAGATAAAATAAGAATATCTTTAAAGTAGTTCTCGCAAAAATAATTGCTTTATATTCTGTTATTAAGTAATAAAATGTATTGAATATTTAACGAATTGAAAAAAAGGAAATAATGAACATTTTAAATTCCAATGAACGCCTGGCAAATGTTTGTTTTAATCTTGCACGTTAACGCATTAGTTACTAAGCGCTTATATCTAGAGTCAAAATATTTAAACAGATGTGATCTTATTATTTGTTTAATTCACTTCCTGCTTTAAAATTATATAAAAATGTGGGCATTAAGGTTCTGCCATCATTCGTTTGCTTTGATTCAATTTGAGTTGATTCGAAGCGGCTTACAATTTTTCACAATGCGTAAGTTACCTTTTTTTTTGATATTGTAATTTAAAAGTTCAATTGTTGTTTTCCACAGGAGTGACCATACTTTTTCCATTTCTTGCGTTATTTGCATTTGCTTTCGTCGAAGCGAAACCCGCTCCTGAACCTAAACCTGAACCTCAATGGCAGGGTCCAGCAATAAGAGCTGGAGCAAAGTTGGTTAGAAAGGTTCCATGGAAAAAAGTGGGAAAAGAAGTCTCGAAGGGAGTGGCACAAGGAGTAGGAGCAGCAGCCGCTAAGCTCGGTATCAACAAGCTAAGGAAGAAGAAGAAGAAGTGAAATGTTGATCTCATGAAATACACAATTTTATTCAATTATAATATGTTTTATTCTTTTATCAATCAATTATTACTACAATCATTGCTCTAATCCATATGAAAGCAAATTTCTTCAAGAATTTCGTGACGATTTCTACGATCACCATCTTCGTCGAGCCCGCAGTTACAAATATGAAGTTGACGAATTTTCTAAGCTGTGCTCAGTCAAATGGTTCTGGTCCCTTTTATCTATTTCTTAAAGATTAAAGATTAGAGAATCCCGAAAATCATTTTCCTTCATCTGGAGAAGTGTTGAATCGTATGAAAGGACGATTTTTAAAGATTCCATAATTGTTTTTCGTTTTATTTTGTGCCTTAGAGTTTTTGTGATTTTAACAAAGTCGAAACAGAAAAAAATATAGGGATGTGCCTACTCATAGCTTCTTTTCTTTCTTTCATATTTACCAACAAACTATAAATTAACACCTAACCCACGGGTATTTTAATTTGCAGCCGAATGGAAACCGTTCGCACTAATTTGCGAAATTTGCATCTTTATTTGTATCTAACATTTCCCTATTTATTTTTAGGTAGAAGTTTCAGATAATGTTAACAAACCATAAAGCCTACTAAAACTTATTGATACGATTCGCACTTAAATAATACACTTGTCAATTTGCTTTATACTATAAATAATTTTATTTATGTTTTAATTTTTTATTAAAGGTTACACTAAGTTTACAATAAGTTTTATATGAAAATTTTCAAAACAAGTACCCCTATGAAGTGGAATGTGTAACTTACCACAAAAATACCTCATTAAAACATCCATAGGAGAAAGTACTCAGCAGTTCAATATTGTTGATTTAGATTAAAACTTTATTACGTTTGAGGACAGTGGGCTATCGCTGAAGCTGCACTAAATACCGGAAGATGCCTACAGCCGTCATAAGCTTATATATTTTCATACATTTTACAAAACTAAATATTTCCAGGTTACATTTTCTGCGAACTAAAATAATTTGTCAGATTGCAAGAATGCAAACTACGGATAATGGTTTTCGTTTGCACAGAACCCTCAATGCGTGAATTAAACTCGCACCTAACCAGTTCTATTCCCTTTTGTGACGTTGTACACTTTAATTATTAATTAATTGCTATTGTACGTTAATTGTTATAGATTTTCAAAATATTTTCTACGTTTTAACATTGAAAGCGAAGTCACGTCCTGCAAATATTTGATTTATCGTGACGTTTTGTTTGGTCGTTGAATCTTGGGTTAGCAAGATTTAAACAGATGCCAATGACTTAATTTTCTTCCTTCATTAAAATCGTATAAAACTCAGACCTTGAGATGCTAGCGTCATTCTATTGCTTTTTTCCGGTTAAAGTTGATCTGAAGCTACAAATTTCAAATTGTAGCAATGCGTAAGCTGTGAAGAGTATTCTCCAGATTTGTTAACTTTAAACATCAATTGTTCTCTTCTATAGGAGTAACCATATTTTTCGTATTCTTTGCATTGTTTGGATTCGTTCACGTTGGGGCAAAACCTGCTCCTGATCCTGAACCTCAATGGCAAGGCGCAGCAATAAGAGGAGCAGTGGAGTTGGTTAAGAAAGTCCCGTGGGGACAAGTAGGAAAACAAATTGCAAAGGGTGTGGCGCAAGGAGTCGGACAGGCAGCGGCTATTTTTGGCATCAAGAAAGTCACAAAATAAGAAAAGATTTAAGAATTTTTATAAAATATTAAATGTTAGTATAGCATACAACTTTATAACTTTTTATATTCCCCTGCTTGCAAAGTTCAATGAACCTTTTTGTTACTCCGGCTGCGCACTTAAAATTTTGTTAAAGTTTAGTCGAAATTTGCTAAGTTTCTGTACCTCAACAGATATTAAAGTTTCGGAAATAAAAGTCTCCATATCTTTTGTCCTTTGTTACTTGAGCAATATCTTTAAAGGTATTTTTTTTTTAGATAAAAATTCCCAGACTTTTGGAATCTCAGTTAAAAGTTACATAGATTTAAAAAAAAATTAAGATGCATCGATTTGACTAGTTGAGGATTTGGATGTTTAATTGTTATAACCGATAACCGATAAAAGATTTTATTTGTTGCCTTCCTTCCGCATTTCTGTACGCTGATTATCTTATAAATATACATACAAAATTTACTTAATTCTATATCTGATTACTTGATAAATTGAGGTAAATGGTCTGTTTTCTTTCGGATATTCAATAGATCAAGTCAGTCCACTGTACCAATTGTAAATTTTTTATAATTATATTCTAATCGCAGTAACGATTCACGCGAATGCTAAGAAAATGCATGATATTATTTAGTTAATTATAGTAGATTTTTTTGTATAATACCAATTGGGCGTTTTCAGGTATAATAAGTACTTGTTAATTTTAGAATTTTTTAGAAGTAATATTAATGGAATATATTAGTGATTCCAACTGAAGGCCTATACAGGTTTAGAAGATTTAACTCTTATGCACAAATCATACTCGGCTTTGATTTGATGTAAATTGTTTGTATCTTATATGCTCTTAATGTTAATGATAAAAGTTCATCATTTTTAATAGTTACGCTCTTGTTGCTAATTTCCTGTTATCGCCTAGTAAATGTAAAGTTGTGTATAAATAAAAGGCTTGAGTATTTGAACTAGGGTTAATGTAGTTTGAACAGATGTCACTTGTTTATCCCACTTCCTAGATTAAAAACATATAAAAATCAGACGTTGGCGTGCTATCATCATTAAGTTGTTTCTTTCGATTGGAGTTGATTCGAATCTATAAAATAAATATAATGAGTAAGATATAATACTTTTCATGTCTGTTGACTTTAATTTCCAATTGTTTTCTTCTGCAGGAGTAACCATATTTTTTGTATTCTTGGCATTGTTCGGATTCGTTTTCGTTGGGGCAAAACCCGCTCCTGGACCTAAACCTGAGCCTCAATGGCAGGTTCCAGTAGTAAAAGGGGCAGTGCAATTGGCTAAGAAGGTCCCGTGGGATAAGATAGGAAAAAATGTCGCCAAAGGAGTGGCACAAGGTGTGGGAGCCGCGGCAGCTAAACTCGGTATCGATAAAATTTTTGAATAATAGAATTGTAAAAAATAAAATTATTTGTACAAAATAAATAATATGATCAAATTTATAACCTTTGCTACATTATCACTTTTTTCTTAATCATCTTATGTTTCTTTTATTGATAACTAGCTGCTCAGTACTTCCACGGGTCTTGAATGCACTTACGTAAATCGAGTATACTATTCATTACGCTAACGAATCCTGGTGTGAATTTAAGTTACACATTCGTTCTAATTCTAAACGAAGCTTTGAAAATAGTCTTCTAACTAATTTTATAAATTTCGATAGGTCTCAGATTGTTAAGATGTGCACATTTGTATCACCCCTAAATATAGGATATTTGTAATGAAAACTATCCTAGATGTTGACCGGAGTGATAAGCTACTGTTGTACTAAATTTTATCAAAATTCATCCAGTAGTTTCTTGATTCGTGCACAGAAATTTGTATGGAGTATGCGGTGATTGCTATTTCATTTCTCAGAAAGCCACTTTCTTTCTTTATCTAAATGTAAATTATAAATCCCCTTATGACCCTTTATGGGTTTAATCTTGAAAAATCCCTTCTTAGTGAGTCTTTACGTTATAAAATAAAACTACTGACCAAATTTCATATTTATAGCTTCAGCGGTTTCGGCTCGAAGAAGATGAATCAGTCAGTTAGGACATGCTACTTTTAAATTAGATTTTGCTCAGAATTCTATGCTTTCAAAATAATAAATTTATTATTGCTGTTATTATTATATACGACGTTTTTTACTATCGGAAAAAGAAGCATTCAGAAGGTTGGATAAAAAATATTTCTAGATCTTTTGTGTTCGTAATAATAAGTGAGTTAAAAAATGCAACTATCAAGTTTTCAAGATTGTCTTTTGCAATTTGGGGTACCACTTAAATTCAAAGTATGCACTTTATTCTTACAATCTTACTCCTCAGTGCAGATTTGTTTGTCACTACCATTCTATCAAAATTTAATTTCACCAACTAAAGTTAAAAGTAAATTCTGATTGACGTGTAGTCAAAATTTCTCTTATACTTGTCGTGTACTGACGCATTAGTTGGCCTTTATGTCTAGAGTTAGTAAGATTTACACAGATGTGATCTTTTCATTTGATTAATGTACTTCTTACAGTAACAACACATAAAAAGACAAGCTATGGAATGTTTCAATCATTCGATAGCTTTCCTTCGATTAGAATTTACCCGAAACTGCTTAAAATCGTGACAATGCGTAAGCTATAATTTGATTATTTAAATTTATTGATTTTAAGGTCAAATTGTTCCCATCTGTAGGAGTAACCATATTTTTCGCATTCTTTGCTTTGTTCGCATTCGTTTTTGTTGCGGCTAAACCCGCTCCTGAACCTAAACCTGAACCTCAATGGCAGGGTCCAGCAATAAAAGGAGCGGTAGAACTGGCTAAGAAGGTCCCATGGGGAAAAGTAGGAAAAGAAGTAGCGAAAGGAGCGGCAGGGGCAGCAGCATTCATTGGTATTACAAAAATTTTTGAAAAGTAAAAATGGAATTAAATTTGCATGAAATACACAATTTTTTTCTACACCAAAATTTTTACTTTAATTTCTGTAAGTATTTACTTATATAATGTCATTTCAAAAAAATTCTCGGAAAAGAAATTTTTTAACTTCTTTGAAATGAATCAGACCTTTAAAATTTGTATATTCAACCTCTAACGACTTTACTGAATCCTTTACAAAAAAGTGTAGTCGATGTTCTACGTAGGCTTAAGGACTATTAAGTAGTGAAAATAGAAATTTGGATTTAACGTTGTCTTTTCGCTTGAAGACAGTCTAAGAACATTTTTACTTCTTTTATAGTACTTTCCTTGTTCACAAGCGCTTTGATCTAGACCGCTGCTCTGTGCAAATGTAAATCTGAAGGTAGTTCAAACCGACATAATTCAACGCTCGTAAACAATCCTCAGGGCGTACGCATATAATGAAAAGTGCGTTGTGCTGCTTGTGAGTAATTGATAAGCTCATCCCTGGGCTTCACTCCAGGGTAAAACTATGAAAACGATTGAACTTGGGCTCTTCTTTGTACGGATATAGTCTCTTTGCTCTGTTGCATACTTATGAACATCGTACGTTGGCATATGGGTTCGATACAAACGGTAGTATGCCTTATCAGCGAATACAATAAACTGATTCAGGGCGTTCAATTCAGCAGCTAAATAAACTTGCAGGGAAGTGCCCTTTTGAAGCTGACGGCAGCGCCCATTCGAATCGATAGAAGTACTTATCTCCCCTTCAGAGGGATCAGGGCAACATAAACATAATATCAGAGTCATTCATACGCGATATTGTGCTGTCAAATGAACGGAAATACCTCGTGATTAATTTCAGAGCATTCACAGGTGCTTTGTGCCATGGTGACGGGTAACCAGGGGAGTTCCAGTAGTCCCCCGGAGCGGATATGAGCCGCCCTTGTGCAGGATGAACCGGGAGCAGTAAAAAAACTGACGCAGCTTTCTTTATTTCCTTTGAAAGAGCTCGAGGTCCCTATTTTAAAAATGATTTCCCTCACTTCAGAAATGGCAAAAGTCGTAACTGGGTGCGCTTTTTTAACCCGCCAGCACTGTTGGCATTTACTGTCTGCAAAGACCACCCATCCTTACAATGCGTCATTGTTGAGGCTCAAACCCCCGGCTGGAAAGCCCCCCAGAACTCCCAGGACCCCTAGGAATTTAGCATGTGAGTACTCCTTCCTGCCGCGCGCGCTCTTCGGCTTTCAGCATCCTCTCGAACTCATCCGATTCTTTTGCATTTCAATCATAAGGAGTTTCCTGATGGCTGGATGATACATGATACTACATACATGACACATAGCTGGCGTTCGTGATAGCGACGGCCATGGCGCCAATGTACACAAAGCGGCTAGAGAAGTGTGTACAGAAACCTTTACATCTCAGTTAAACAAATTTGCTCCGAGGCAAGCCCAAGCCTCAGAAATTGTGAAAATGAATTGGAGTCGCTGACAAAGGAAATCCAGTAATGTTCCATAGCTACACATATATGCAAATCATCTCACACCCGAAAGGGGAACTGGATTAGTAAACTTTTTTAAAAAGTGTCTGTTCGTCTGCTTGGCTGCAGTAAGCGCCCTTTGTATGCCTCGATGAGTTAAACGATTCTGAGGAAAAAAACGTCTTATGATGATTGCTACTTTTGAACTGGAGACACCATCTAACCGAAAGAATTATATGGAAGAAGTTATATTAACTTCAGTTGTATTCTTGTTAGCAACTTTAAAAGAACGTCCTTGCAAGTTCCTAGTTGAAGAAACGAAAAATGCTACGATAATGTAGAATGTTAAAGGATTGACTCTATATTGAGTTTTATCTTATTTTGATTATGGTTCTAATACAAGTAATAATAATTTGACTAAGTACATGTTTTGTGAATAATGTGACTGATTTTTTTATGTCTGAGATTTTAAAACGAATTCTTAATTCAGATAAAAATTTTCATTCAATTAAAGAAAAAGGTTTGATAAGTAGGATTTCAATTTAATCATATTATAGCTATAACAATGAGTTGTACTAGCGCATTTAAAGTTCCAAATTTATTTATCTTATATTTTAAATGCAATAACTACAATAACTTCAAAATAATATTTAAATGTGGCTTTTATAAAGTAATTAAAAACAAAATATTGAACTTTTCAATTAAAAATATATAAAATTTATAATTTTCAATAAGTAACGATGGCAAATTAAGTTTGTTTCATTATTAAAATATTCCCTTTCCTTCTTAATCCAAAATGAAGAACGTGAAGAGAAAAACGTATAATTTTTTTCCGCGGATTTACACGTATTACTTAGATTTCACAAATTAGGTTAATACTTTTTTATAATGTTAGAATACACTTACACAATGCATCGTTATAATCGTACGCCTATAGAAAATGTACATTTATATGCCTTGTCGAGAAATTGTTAGTTGTATTCCTTACAAACTAAATGCTCTTACTTATCTGGAAGCTAAAAGGAGCTACTTTTCTCTTTAAAATGTATCTAATTTCAAGTATGGGCAAATTACATCACATAATCCTGTATCCGCCCTTCACAAAACTTCATCCAATGCAGAAATTCAAAGCTATCTCCATTCTGACGCTTCCAGACTAAACAAGTTCCCAAAAGGGACGTTTTTGCCCTTTCACGCGCTTATGTAGTTGAGAAAATCCTCTTACAACTTCAAAAAAGGGTTCCAACCCGGCAAATAAGATTTAGGAAGAAGAAAGTGAAACTTTTACTTCACGTAGGTATCCGGCTTCAAGTAGACACATGCCAGTTATCGGCATAATAGAAAGGGTGAGGTCTTTCCCGCTCCCTCCGCCAAATGGGAAATCGATACTCCTAACTTTCGCTTTGTGTCCGCAGAAGGAGTTGGGCTGCCAATTTTTGAAGGTGCAGCTCTCGGAATAATAAACTCGTCAAAAAAATATATATTGAGAGTTATAGGGGCAATACTCGTGTTATTTTTCACCGTCTCGAAAGTTAAATTGCAAATTGCCCGAAAAGAGAGTTTACCGCTTGGAGAGCCCTACAAATGGTCCTCGTGGTTTCTTCGACGTCTAGGTTAATTTCATTAGTGAAGTTTATTGCCGGGAGTTTTCGTCCCGCCTGGACTTCACTGTAATTAATATTCTCCCCGCCCCAATAAATTTTCAGCCACTGATTAATCCCGGTAACGAAGGGACTGTTCGACCTGAAACAAATGAGTCTGCATTCCTGCAGCAAAAGCAACAAGAACCCACCAGCACCATCAAAACATCGCCCCTTTTGGCCCACTCTTCGGGATAATCGGGATTGGGATAACCCACTAGAAGTATTGATCCATGCGTTTTAATGATTTCGGCGCTTTCGGGTTCGGTCGTTCTTTTTAGCCAGCAGAACGGGCGCTCGTTACAATTGATTGATTTTCATGGATTATCATGAGATATTCGCCTCATCATTAAAATGCCTTGCAATAAGAAATCTCATTAAAATGGATTTCCCAAGACCACGCACTGATCCAGCGTTTCGTTGACTTGAATTTCAGGGAGATTTACTCCGAGAACTAAATTCTTCTTGCAGCATCTTCTCACAATTAATCCCGTCAATCATTCAACAGCGACTCAAGGCATTCATCCCAGACCCTGAGGAACATTTTGTTTAACTTAAAATTTTCGCCGGAAGCAATTCACTTCCAGTCTAGCGAATGGCATATTATTTCGTCATTGTCAACGCTTTGGGCGATCATTATCTGACAGTGTTTAATTGTTTGTAATTTTTAGATGTAGATACCTATAAAATTAGGCTTTAAGTTGAATTATTATACTTTAAGGAGTGTTTTTTTTCAGGTACTGTAAATTATACCATTAAATATCCACATAACATTCCTGAATGTTTAAAACATAAAAAAACGTTTTCAGATCTATTTTAAATGTAGGTTAGGCGCGGGTGATTTAACACTTGAGTATATTAAACAAAAACTACAAACAATTTAACTAAAATATTTTTATATAAGTAAAGAACATGTTAACATGTTAATGTTGAACATTAATGTTAAAATTGCATACGTTGAAATGTAGATTTTTTTTAAATAAGGCGCTCTGTGTGGAAAGCATTAAAGTCATGTATTTTATTAATTTTATTTCAAATATTACCCACAATTAAGAAAAACGTGTTTAATCGAATATCATGTGCCTTAAAAAGATGTCATATACAATTCTAATATAAGTTTTGTAGGCTTTGAAGTAGAAAGAGAATAGAATTGGTTAAGATACAACTGATATTTCTTTTATTTCCTTCTATTACTACAAACTCTCTCAGTTGCATCCAGGGAATTACTTTGCATTTCCAAGTTGCAAACGAAAGTAAATAGGTCGATAAATCTTACTGGAGACGGTATTTCCCAAAAGAGTGCTCGTAAATGCCACTTTAAATCCACCAAGGGTTTCTAATATCTTTTCGTTTATGTGTCTACCCAGAAATAACAAGTTATATTTATAAAAAAAAAAAAAAACAGAAACCGATTAAAAAAATTCATTTAAGCCCATCTTTTCCCTCCGACCATGCAAATAGTATTTAGAGTTATGAAAAATTGAAATTATGTAACAAAAGTTGCGACAGAGAACAACTTCGTCTTGGCGTCCATTCTTTGGTGAATCAATTAGGGGACTGCTTTCTTTCCTTTCCTTTACCAACGAAAGATGGAAAACAGTTTTTGTGGCAACTTGACTTCAAGTTTTTCTACTTCAGTGACTCTTGCTATTCTTCAGAGATTGAAATTCCAATTTAAACTTTTTTAAATGCAAATAGGGGAGGGCGCGTCTGAAAGGAACTTCCGGGGACCGAGTTGACGGAAATGCCGAATTAATGTTGACTTCCATTCTACTTCGTATATTTCATCCCTGTCCCGTCATATTTGCATCCCGATTGCGATTTTCGACTCCGCGCGCGTCTCTTTTCGGATGAATAATTCCCTTGTGCACAATAAGCTCAGACGAAAACTTTTCTTAGAGGGATAAATAAATTTTTGGTACGGTTCCGTGGACTCCTTAAGCTCCCCAGATCTTCCGTCTGCCATCCCGCTCATTTACGTAATCGCTCATGGTTGAATTGCCGGAGTAATCTACAGAGTTCCCATCGATGGTGAACGAAAGCGATACAAAATTGGGGGAGAAAATGGCGATTTTAAATTCTGGATTTTTCGAAAATGTATATAGGTTACGCGTTCAAGAGGAAATACGACAATAAATAAGCCGCGTAAGTGCGTAAATCCCTACAGTGAGTTTTAATAATTTCCAAATTCAAAATTTTTGCCGTTAATGAGAAATTTTGGAAGCATGTACTACTGAGAGTACCAAAAAATCTTGATAGCATGTGCTACTAAGAATTTTTATAAGAATGTGTAGAAAAACTGATGACTAAATAATTTAAATTTCGAATATGAAATTCAAAATGAATGTAAATTTTAAATATCTAAAAAATTTTAAAATGTTTAAGATTTAAAGTTAATCTCATGGAAAGATGCCACAGTACATCACCGATCTGAATTGAGTTGTTAAACAGCTAAATTTTATCAGGAAAAGAAGATATCAAGAACAAATTCGTACTAAGCCTCAATCGGTTTTCTGTCGCGTCGTAATAACAGCAGCTTGCATTGTCTAGCTCAGCAAATCTGTACGGAGCTTGTCCTCGTATCCGTCCTCCAGACAAGCTAAGGCCCAGACTACAAGGGAAGCTATTGCTCTTCAATTAATTGCATTCATGCTTGTTTACTGCTTTAATCCCCATCTTGATTCACTTGCAGGCTTACGGACGGGAATGGGATCCTGGGATACATATTGCCGGGAAAATTGAATAGGCCCATCCAGGCTATTTGATTTGGAAACGAGTTCAATGAAGTTGTTCGAGGGACTTAGCTCGAACCCTTATTCATACCCGGCGATGCAACTGCCCTGCAGGCTCCAGCCCATGCAGACTGGGGCCTGAACCCGGTCCCGGACTCAGGCCCCAAATTGCCTTCTGCTGTACACGCTGCAATCTAGAATCTACAAAGTGCGGTTTCCTTAATGTCAACCATACCACCACCAATAGCGTTAGTGCAACACCGCAAAGATCAATTGTGAGTTTCGTGAATGTCAACCGACTGCAGGACGATGCTGTGCTCTTGGAAAATTGTTAATGCATATAAAATTGCATCCCGTACTTGAATCCTGCATGTGCATGTGCATGGAGGCTTTGTGCCTTGGCATTAAATCTGAAATTGAATTTTATAGCAAAATATTTTATTTAGTATGCATTAGGCGGCACAATGAGCTATTGTGCCGTCCAAATTTTAGGAAAATTTTACAACAAGCACGGACAAATTGGTGTCCTCCAGCCTTTTCTATATTTCAGACTGGATAAAATAAAACATAAATGTTTGTTACATTTATACGCATATTAAGGAGCCAGATTAGATTAAGAATGTAAAGTCTATCTATTTTTTTCTTTTCATTGCAAACTTTCAGTGTTATAGAAAATCTTCTTTAATTTTCAAACTTATAACCTACTGAGAAGCTATAGTACATCCCCGAAAATATCGTTTTTTGCAATTTCTAAAAGGTTTGTCTTGTATATTAAGAACATGCGTGTAACAATTTTCTCCAAGGGAACAAGAGACAAAAATAGCAAATTTGTATAACACCAAACAATGAATACCTTTGAAACTGCTTCAAAGTTTAAATATATTTTCTGACGGAAGAGCAAGACTCCTCGAAGAACCCTATCTAGAGAGTAATAGCGCATAAGTAGCCGTACCCTTCCTTCAATCCTTCTCCATTGGAGATTCAAAAGTTTGGGCACAAAGTTGCAATTCCCTGTTCTTCTGCATAATATGAAGGGAGTAGACAAGATTGAAGCAAGCTGCAGAAGTCCACTCAGTCTCCGTGATATTACCGTAATGCAGAGGCAAAAGTCCAATCAGAGTTTTCCGCAAGATAAAAAGAATCGATAAGGTAAACTAAAGGAGGCGGAAAGTATAGAAGGATCACAACTTTTCGAAGCAAACAAGCCAAAGAGCAGACCTTCGACCTGCTCATGTCCAGCCCGCGAGCACAATATGTAATGCCAAAAGGAAATGAATTTTTAAGATGTGAAAGGAAAACCTCCCGTGAAACATAAAGAAGTTAAAAGCTTATCAAAAATACCCCAAATAAGAACAAGACTTTCTGGACGCTGTCTCGAAGTTGAAGTAAAACGGCTGGAGTACGAAAAGGGGAAGCTGCCAACAAACTCGGATATAAGAAATAAAAGGCGGAAATAATGCACTTAAAGTTTTCTTGAAAGTTTTCCCCATTTATGGGAAAAAGTAAATAGCAGAAGACCTGGCGGCCAATGATAAGAAACTTTCTGCTGAGATGAGATTCTTCCTTGTGGCCTTCGAACTTGGAAGCATCAAAATTTCCGAACAAATTTTTTGTTGAGGTGACAACGTAATTGTGTGCCGAAATGACCAGAAAAATGAACACTATGTAGTTTTCCAAACTTCTTAATTGAGTTTACTACCCGGACTGAATTAGAGATTAGATAAATTACTATATCCTGCTAAAAGAAGGAGAAAAATTAACTTAAGTGTATCTTAAGGCTAAGTCACTTTAACAAGTAAAATTAGCGATACGATTAGGTTTTGGGAGTAATTTTTTAAACGAAAAATATATTTTTTCTTCAACAAGGCCGTTCAAGTACATTAAAGCTAGGACAGCATGTTCATTGCCACAATACAAATAAATAAAGTGCATATATTCACTAATTTAATAATATCCTTAATTACTTTAACTTTGTTTTGTGATCATCCTAATGCATTCGAATGAAAATAAACACCTTTCTTATTTGATATGGAGGAGTAAGTCATAAATAATTTAGTGTTTTGTATAAACAATTATAAAATATTGCTTGTTCATATTCACATAAGTTACAAAAATTTATAAAAACAATGAAGAAACTTTGCAAATGAAATAAATTCTAAGATATTTTGTTTGCAAGAAATCAAATCAAGCAGAAATAGCCAAGAGTAAAACAAACGTAGTTTTTTCGATTACGTTTACTTACATTTTGGGGAAAAGTTTTTGTAAGAAGACAATTAGTACTTCTATTTAAAATTGACTTAACGGTAAATTCTAATTTCATAAAACCAGCACCTGTCCTAAGTATTAGTCAAAAATCAAGAACCTTTTTTGAATTTTTTTGCAATCTTACTTTAAACAATGTTGATTCATTCATTAATTAATTTTCTATTCCAGCATTTTAGTTTTACACCAATATGTATCAATTTAATTGTTTGATATTTCTGCGGCACTAGTACGCTCTTTATCGAGGTATTTGTAAAATAATTCTTAAATATGTAATTCGTATATAATAATCAAATTTGAGCTATGAGCCAAATTCCTGCAATTCTCTTGTAGTTTTGGTCCATTTTAAAGGGTTTGGCCATGTTTAGCTCATAAAATTCCCTTCATTTACGCATTAGTGCAGTGGATCGAGTAGTGCTTACACGGACTTGGTCGACTTTATGCAAAATTGCAGTTAATGGCGCTACTGAATTATGTGCAATTAATTACTTTAATAGTGCTTACAATTTATGTATTGTTGCGGCGTCGCTCTTACAACGCTAAGTTGGTCAGTGCTCTGGGCAGGATTTATGCCCCTTACAGCACTACAATGCCCTCAACAAGCTCTCAAAATAATGACGCCATGGGGGGCAGGAATGATTACTGCAGAATGGAGGCGGAATTAAAAGTGGGGTTCCATAACACCTCCTCCTTATTTGTAATAATTACACGCATAGCTTGTCATTCCCCCCTTTTACAACCATTAGTTTTGTGATCTCTATTCCAGATTTGGTGTCAAAACGTCAAATTAGTGACGTCGAAAATTTTGAAAGACAGCCTTTCAGGCCGGAAAAAGTGACGATTGGAGCAAGTCCGCAAATTAAAATCTTCATTAAGCTGCCGGCATTATGATGAGAACTCCGCTGTCCCGACTGGCCTCAATGTGCCGCTTTCAATTATCTTTAATTATGTGCTTCATCAGAAGGAAAAGGACAAGGAGAAAAAAGAGTTCCGAAAGGATAACAGAGTCTCCTAATGGACGGCCGTTTTGCCAGGACTTAATAGTTTAAGAGTTCACCGGCTCTCCATTAAGACCTCTTCTTCCCAGAAGAAAGCAGATTAAGAAATCGCAAGAAGCAGCCTCCGTAGTTGGTCCCTTGCGCCTCCTTTCTCTCCGAAATATCCGTACAGCAAACGGGGACAGACCCCATTAAGCACCATTCATTTGCGCAATAAGTAATAAAGTTTGTTCATTTTAAATCTGCTAACTGCGTTCTGTCTCGGTCTGAAGACGTCTTTTCGAGTTTTGGTCAAAAAAGAATTTTTAGACTCCAGCCAGAATTCTTATAGTCTTGTATTCTAGAGGCTTTACAACAAGAGATCCGTTTGCTTCAGTTCCGTTGGTTACATTAAAATTTTTTATATGCATTGAATATATCTCTTAATAATTCTCATCATTTTAAAATTCCACAAAATACATGCAGAACAAAAGATTTTTAACAAAAAGAGAATTCACTTCAAAGCTGTCTTTCTAAGGAGTATAAAATAAATTTAGTGTTTTAAGTATAGAGAAGTTTACTTTGTGAGCTAAGTCCATTTTATTTAAAAAATGTCTATTTCACATATTTTTACCTTCTACAAATCTATCACAAAGAGCTAAAATATTATGAAATAGTTTTCTTTTTAAATGGACTCCATTTTCGAAATAAGCGGCTGATATATTTCAACTCCTGTAAAAACATTTAAATAAAGTCGAGAAATTTAATTCGACACAAATCCTGACGTGATGTAAAAATGGCAATAGTGATATATGCCCAATTTCAGATTTGGAGCCTCAGAAAAAATTGTAGATTCTTGTTTAATTTTAAATCTTTCGAGATAATTTGATGAAAATTTTATAGTCTGTGTTAGGTAGGTTTTGAAGAAAACAGATTCAGTTCAAAAGGTACTACTAATATCGTTTTTACTGTTTACAAAATTTTCTGTACCATAATTTTGACTAAAATAAACCATTTTTTTGTCATTCAATACTAAAACCTTAACTTTAGCACTTACGGCTAATTTCAAAGTAAAATTTCAAAATTTCACATTTCTCAATTAAAATCTAAAAGCTGAAATGATAATATTAAAACTTTTCCTATTAAAACCTGTCCTTTTGGAAGTGGCTGTAGTATGTCGGTATTTGAAACATGCATTCCTAAATCCAAAACTTAAAACTTTTAGAAGTCCAAAAATGTTTAACTGTATGTAGGAAAATTTTGAAGCACTCCCAATTTGCAGCATTAAAAATATAAAGCACAGGATTTTCCCAAAAGAGAAAAAAAATAATATAATCGTTTTCGAAAAAGAGCCCTAGGTGCCTTTGTATCTATACAACACATTCAATTTTAAGGCACGTTCATTGATATATTTATGTGAAGTTACATACATTTGCATATTTTAAAACATTTTTAAGTACATACATGAATTAACGTCTTAAGTAATAAAATATATTTCAATGATAAAGTAATTTGTGTTTCAGTAATTTCTTTTGAAATTAGGAGAATCTTCGTTCGAACTTTTCGGCATTTTATATTAAAAGTGTATGTTGAATAATTAAAAAAGCTAGAATTCTTCTGTTAGACACTTTGTTTACCAGCCACAGTGTAATTCGTTACTTGATACTGTCGTAAAGAACTTCTTCTGTTTTGAATTGTCCAATTTCTAATTAGAGTCTTGTACCGATTTTTCGAAAAGCAGCTCAGAATAGGAGATTATATGATTATGTGGCAATAATGAACATTGCTGAGTTGAGAAAAATTCTTTAGCGTGGCAGTTTTGGATAACCATCGCAGCAATACTCCCGAATACAACCGCAGCTTTCAGGGGCTTAATTTTCCTGTTTCCGCTCGAATCACGACGAAGTAATGAGTTTCATTTTTCGCAGGACGTCCTGGTGCGTCCCCCTTCATCCCCGACCGCCATTCCCAACGGCAGTGAATTGCCGCTCTCGATTTAATGAAATTATTCTGGCTGGCAAGGTGGAGGATTGTAGCATTGTTCTTGCCACGTTTGACTACGTACACCAGACCCATTCATACTTCTAATTGCTCAGACAGAATAAATTACAAACAGAAAATGAGCAGATGTTACGCTGGGGAATTTTCTGTTGCCGAGGACGGAAACCAGGCAAGGTCTTTGGAGGAGGTCCTTCGGATCAGGGCTCTCTTCCAGTTCACCATTCACCAAAGGTCCGGTCCTTAAACGAACGGAGAAATTTCTTTCGTTGCAATTGAGTCGAATATCAGAACTCTCTTCTTTCATGGTGCTAAATTACACACTAAATTGGATTAGGGCACCGAAAGTCATTCAAGCTGAAATCTATGACTAAATTTATTGTTGAAATTTCTGAGAGAGTTAAGGAAATCGTTTACGAAAGGCATACTAGAAAAGAGCAAGTCTGTATTATATCGAATATTGTACACTTAATATCACCCGTACAAAACGTGGAACTAATTCATGCAAAGACAAAATCTGGTTCGGCCTGCAAATCGTTTGGAGCTTACACGCGCAAACCAAAATTCAATAATCGAAATTCATGTCCTCAAACACATTTCTTCGTGTTTTGCGTAATAATTCTTCACTTCTGTAAACAAGTTTCGACCGTTTTGTTGCTGTTTCCAAAGCAGTTTGGAGAAAAATTTGCCAAATTGAGATTATTAGATTTGAAGTGACATTTTCAAATTGTGATGTATTTTGCATCTATTTATAGTCCAATTATTTTTAATTCTTTTGCTATGTAGGAACAAAGATTTTGTTTTTAGAACGCGTTAAGTATTTTTGTCTATATCAAAAAGAAACCTACAAGACAAACACTTTTGTACAACGTTTTTTTTTTAATTATTGAATTCCTTAATTTTTTGTATGATGTAATTTTAATGTGGACGTCGAAAGAGTTAAGTGAAGTAAATGTACATAAATGCGTAAGTTTTGGAAATCTAAAGCACACTAGCACTACATAACATATATATACAAATATTCCATTATAAATTTCATCTCTTTTGTTTTATTTTAACAAAGAATTTAGATATTAGGTGACGAGACTTATGTAGAAACAATAGAGAATTGCACCACACCACATCACAAAGATCACTTTATTTAGGACACTATTGTAATACATGATTATAAGACACAACAATTAAATGGGTGTACCAAAATAGTAGTGCATAGCTTTTTTTACACTACTCATCAATAGACCCCAAACATTATCATTATTAATTGCTTCAGTTGTTTGATTATGAATTTCAGTGGTGTAATTCAGAGGCTGAAGTTGTTTAGAGAATTTCGAAATTTCCTTAACAATTTCTAACCGTTGATCTAGACTTGGGATATTACGTATAGCATCCTCGATAGATTTGCCATTTATTGAAACCAAAAATAGCACTACAAAAATGGCAAGGTTTAGATAATCTGAAAAATAATATTTCAGATATTTATTGAATATTTTAGTGTAAAAAAATTCTCACTCATTTTACAAGGGAAGAAATTTCAAATTATGTATGTTTCTAAGGAAAGGTGAAATCGTTGACTGCCCGAAAGTAGTACAGGTAGCGAAGAAAAGTATCTATGAAACAGTTCAGAACAATAGGCATAAATAAATATATAAAGAGCTTTTCTATTGGTGTGGCTGTTATATCGTCAACAAAGTACACTTGTTCAATCATAAGATTTTGATTCAAGTGCAGCACAATTTTTAGAAATTGTAGAAAGCCTTAGATTATAAAGTGTATAAATCACCAATTTAAAATTAAATTTTCCATGTCTATATTGTAGAAAAATACATAAATCATTTATATTACATACTTTATATTAACTTATATGCTACTTTACAAGTCCACAAAATTTATAATAATTTTTGTACGGGACGAAAAATAGGTAAAAATTTGTATATGTATATGTAAAATCAACTTAGGAATTTTGAATATCACCTTACAATACTTTTAATTATACAGATCAGATATAGCACATGGATTTAATTACCTATAATTCTTTATATTGTATACTGTCAGCTGTTCGTAGGCTAAATGTAGCGAAAAATGTTATTAGGTACGAATCTTAACGTATGTAAATATTATAAATGCACATATTACACGAGAACTTTTCTCGATGCAATTTTTCAAATAGTGCAGTATGTAATGAGCCAACAACTTCCGTAGTAAGCCCACAAATAATTATCTACATTAAATTAAAAATATGATAAATTTTATCGAAAAATCAAATACTGTTCTGTCGCCCAGCAGCTTTCACTGTCAGCACGATAAAATATGGATGGTCTGTTGGTCGTGTCCTCTTCATTTAAACCCACAAAGTATATTAAAATATTGTTCCTTATCATCCATTTCTGCGGGCAACCGGGGCCATGTATAAAATATGAGAATTAAAATGCGGCGTCCGGACAAAGGCAGTCTAATGGAAATTTTTCGATATTACAAAGGGATCTGTTGGATATTTCCGGAAATTGAGTTGTGCAGAACTTTTGCGTAATGCAGTTTCATTTTGCCACCATTTTATGTTTAAGTGGGAATATACCGAAATTAATCGAACGCAACCCGATCTACACCAGCGGCGGTGAAAAGAGTGTACTATTTTACAATTTCAATCAGTGATTTCATTGCGCTGAATTTATTACGGTCAATGATTTACAGGGTAGTAATAAATGCCTTCATAAATTTACGCCAATTGTGGTGCATGCAGAAATGCATTTAGTCAAGTACCCATCGTCTGATTGTTGTACTGAAGCGTTGTATTATCACTCACTGACCTGAGAAGGACTGGCAAATAGACAGCAACACTCGTCTTCTGAAGACAGTGAGCGATTGCTTTTAAGGTATTATTTTGATCAGGTGATAGAGGGTGCAAGTGTTAAGGGTCTGACAGAGTAAGATAAGTTGAATGACTCCTCTGTGTTAGGTGAAAGTTATTCAATTCACGGTTTTCAGAAGCACTTGACCAAGAAATTGCTTTTGGATTTGAAATCTCTTGAAAATTAGACACGAAAAATTATTTACGTTTCATGCAGGATACAATCAAAGATTCTTAAACATTAACTTAAGTATTTAAATTAATTAAACTCTAAAGCATCAAAGCAGAGACAAAGTTTCTAAAACATTTCATGCGACGGAATAGGCATCTTAAGTTTGAACTATTTGTATCTAAGAACTAATTAAAAGTGAAAGGGTTATAAAAATTTTTAAAACTATTTGATAATGAATGTGATGATGGTTATGAAATTAAGAACAAGCAGGTAAGGAATGTGTACAATGTGTGAACTGAATTCTAAATTGACTCAAGAGGTATTTTATTTTAATAGTTAATTCTAGGAGTTTTAGTGTTTTAGTTTTTAAAAAAAGAAGTAACAAAGAAATAAGTAAATAGACAGACGAATGTCCTCTATCTCATAAAGAATATTTAACTTATCTTTAAAACTAGGTCTTCCTGCACTTTATAGTAACTTTTATTAAATAACTCTTAGTAAAAGATTTGAATGTGTACTATTTGGAATGCGTTCACCTTCACACAATACGAAGTTTTACTTCACTAGTTCCTTATTTTGTGTAAACGTGACTTTGATTTCAAATCTCGAAATAAGCCAGAAAGTCAATATTCCTGGAAACAGTGCCCAAGTTATAGTATACTTTAAGATTACTCTAAGTTGCACCAAAGCAGATGTAATGGAATCTACAGTTCCAGATAAAGAGTACTAAGAAGATTATGCACTTACGAGTAGTATGTGGAAAAGTTCTCTCCCTGAAAACGGTCAGAAAAGCAAATTATTTATTCTAGATCTCCAGACTCTTTCGATATCTTGGTTCTGAAGCAGTTTGGAATCCATAGGTTCAACATTCCATATTAATTTTTGGGTGCTCTGGAATCTTCATTACTGGCAGTTAGCAAAAGTTGCGTCTTCAGCTTACATCCATACAAAATTACGTATAATCCTTTATTTTTCTTAAGTTGGGATGGGGTGTATATTTGTATTTAACAAAGAAATTAAAGCATATGTTATTCGGCATGACGAAGTGTTTTTAACGGACGTAGAGGAAGGGCGCTTAAGCAAACCTAAGGGGAGGACCTGAAAGAACGATAACGAGGAGACGAAATCTTGACTTAAAGATAGCACTGTCAAGGCGTAGGGTCTGTCTATATGGGTGTAGACGTATGACGGGGAAGAAGATTATCTTGGAAAACCTCCAGCAAAAGCTCCCAATTAATAATTCAAATAAAATCAGGATCGACTAGGAGTCTGCCTTCCCGGCGCACCGTCCTGCTCAACAGCTTTTAATTTTCCCTCATTATTCCATCCAGTGTTGTGTGCACGGCCTATACAAAATGGAAAAGAGACGAAGATAAAAAAACAATCTCCGTTTGCCTAGTAACAAAGTCCTCTTTTGCCAGCTTATGATTTATTAAAATTCAAAAAAGCATGGCATGTTGCAAGGAATTTTCATGAAAGAAGCTAACATGAAAAGCCTTGAGGCATCGTTGCTGTGTGAAAATAGAAGTCACCGCTGACGTTCGTTTTTAGTGGAAACTCTGAGGAAAAATATCTCTGCAGAAAATTTTTAATCAAAAATCTCTAAAAGGAAAAAAAAATGCTTAAGCGGGGAATTCCCATGCATGGAAAATTAAAAACTTGTCAGGCGAGGTGGAGAGATACAAATGATGTTACCCATTGCGGAATGGGTCGTTGTTGCTCGAAGCATCCCAGGGCATAAAATGTATACAAAAGACTAGACTAGACTGGCCTGGTAACCAATCGGTGGCCAGCCAATTTTTAGATTAATATGGAATATATAACATAAAAAATTCATGAAGAAAACTCCTAGGCAGTTTCGGGATCAACATTTTTGTCCTTTTGCCGGGAAGAAAAATTCACCAAGAAAATATTTCTTTCGTGCTTAATAAATGCGGATTACCTAAATACAAATACAAAGAAACCCCCATGAAAAGAATTTTAAATTGCTTCATATACGAGGAAACTAGATCTAGAATTTCAAGTTCTGCTCTAACATTGATCTTTTCACATTTTCGGATCTTAAATGCTATCTCTGATATTTTTAACTCGAACTTTACACGCATCTGTAGAAATATTTCATATTATGCTATATTTATGAAATTTCCGGTGTTATGGAAAACACAAGAGTCAGACGTTGGAGGAAGCCAGAACTATTCAAAAGAGCTTACAAACCAAAAAAATGACTAGCCTGGAATTCGGATGAAATTTCTTCCCAGATTTACGGAATTCGAAACAATATCCTTCCGGATTTAGGCAATCTAGGGAAAATGTTCATACGCATTTATGGAATCCGGATTTTTGTAGTTCGGACATAAGAAAAATAAATTTTTTATCTTTTATATGTAGATAAATACATAATATATTTGGTAATATACAATTAATACCGTGCATATTAATTTTTCATTTGTTTTAGTTTGCATTAAAACTTTAAATTACATCCTTGTAATCTTACGCTTATGTAATAGATGTAGTAGATGCATATGCATATTTAATACTGCAATTATGATTTAAAAGTGGTATTTTCTTTTTAAGTGTTCAATTTTATCTCAATAGCATATATTGACAATTGATAATAATGAGCACGAAAAGAAAAGAGGATTTCTGAATAAGAAAAGTATTATATAAAGTTTGTCGTGGAAAATATACCATTCTCAAATAGCCCTGGAGACAAGGTGTCGTAAAAGTGGTTACCTGAAATTTTTGTTTACTCAGGTGTTGTGATCTAAAATTTAACACTTGAGTGTTGAAAACAATATACCATATACGTACAATAGAACTCTGGTAAACCATGCAAGGAGAAAATTTCAGATTATACACCTAAAAGCCGTCATTAGAATTATTTGAAGTGCAAAATTGGAAAGGGAATTTGTAAAAGTAATTTTGTAAATATTTATCGAAGTACTAGTTCAAACAATAACATCAATATTTTAAAGTTATAGGCTTTCATCAGTTTTCGATGTTCTTAATCGATCTTTCTAATTTCTGTCAGATTTTTATGAAAATTTAGTTTTACTATTCCTATAATTGTCCACTTGCAAAATATCACGTAACCCATAGCATTATGAAAAATTCGCCCGTATTCATTTCTTCCATATTCAGACAGATTAAGTATATTTTCAAGTCCATTCCACTTCTACTAAATTTAATGTTATTATTATAAATGGTTTTATTATTATTTATGATTCCTGCAATATCTTTATCTATTTGTTAATCAAGACAAAATGAGCCTGGCTATTCGCTTTTAAACACCTTTTGGCCGTCCGAGTTGATGTGCTTCTCTGCTCGTGGCATATGTCACGTGTTATGTGTTATGTCCCGCAATTTAAATAACCTAACCAAGATCTTTTCCAATAATAAATTTTCCTGTTGCAGACAAAATTATTGGAACCTGCCGGGTGAAAAATTTCATCGGATCTACGATACTTTCCATTCTTACATTGGGTTTCAGAAATTCAGGAGTTAAAGTGCTTTATCTTTTCGTAAAATGTTAACCTATGCTGACATCGAGAATTAAATATTTAATTTTGATATTTTCTTTTAAAATAATTGTAATAAGGGTTTATCGTGAGGAACATCATATTCCTATGATTCTGAACTTTGCGAGAGTTTCTTTGTTAATGAAACTTAGAAGGTGGAACATGAAAATTGGCTAAGGAAGTCGAGGAAAAAGCCATAGAATAGGCTTATGAACATCATGGGACAAATGCAATTAAGCTTAATTCTAGCTGCTTCAATTATAGCACATTTCGGTTGACTTGAACGCCTTTCAGCAGTGTCGGCTTAGCCTAATGGCCATGGCGCGAATTAGAAGAGCTCAATAAAAAGAAAATCCAGCAAGTGGGCTGAAGGGCCTCTAGTCGCCAGGAAAAGGATCTTCCTTTTTTGTCCTCCTTTTATCATCAATTATAACTGTGTTGATGGCAAATCTGGAAGAATAAGTAAGTGTTAAAAAAAACGGAAAGTCGCTTTTGCCGGGACTCAGTTTGGCTCCTTCTGGCGAATAAGAGAAGCCATCACGAAGCAACAAGGAGAAATCAACAGCTCAGTCATAGGCCTTTTTATTCTAGTTGTGGCAGAAGTCGTAATTCTTGCCGGAGTCGAGGATTCTTGACATAAAGAGATACTGTGACGTGAACGACGACGCGCCAGCCCCGGCGGCGGGAGAACTCAGAACTCAAGAGTCTTCAGAGGGCTTAAAAGGTACAAAAATTGCTTAAGCTTAAGGTCGTAATTAATAGCTCATGAAAGCTATTAAGGAGCAGTTTCTTTTGTATCCCGGACCTGTGTATGTTGGGAACAAAGGAAATAGCGAGAAGGAGAGGTCTCCGGTTCCTCGAGGGAAAACGTCTACTATACTTTTCAGACGCCTCTCGGTCTGTTGTTGTTTATTTTCCGGGTTATTTAAAGGCGTCTTTGCACGGCACATTCGAAGATTTTGGCGTAAATTAATGGCGAAAGTGGAAATCACAAAGAAAAATATAGGCTTAAAGGTGTTCCGCCAAATTTATCTCCACGGCCGGCGCATAGGCAGGAAAAGTTAACTTAAGCGCTCAGACGCCCCTGGCCTAATGGCACTTTCGGGGAAAAAGGTTTTATTTATCACAATATTTGCAAAGGCAGTTACATAAGGAGCCTCTTCGGTAAATCATGTGGAAACACAAAAAGAATGTTTCCGGAAATTTAATGGGATAAGCTTAATTGGGTACGTCCTTGCTTTCTTCTATTGCCGAGGTACGGAAGTAGTCTACAGTCGGGGAAAACATTCGTATATGAACAGGCATGTTACATTTGCTACAGTGTTGTAATCATAAATTTCGGATACATCGAGATAAAGGAGTGAGATAACTGCCAAGGGTTTCAAAAGGTCTCCTGCAACTTTACTTTGTTCGGTTGTAGGTTGTTCTATAAGAAAGGGAAAGTCTTTTGGGGTGGAACGCAATATTTTAGGCCCATTTTAAGCCGTCACTTGTTAGGACACGAACTCATAAATACCTTTTATAGGCTTTGTGTTGATATTAAATGTTTTTTATTTAAAGCGAAAGAACATCTTCATGATATTTTATGGAAAGTTATGATTTCTGTAAAGCACAACAACTATTTAGGGTTGTAACCCTCATTTTTTCAGTTGAAATTGAAATCCTTAGCGCAACTTTTCTGTGACATTTTATTTCTTATTAATGAAAATTTATAGTTTGTGTAGTTTGATGAATTCTGGCTAAAAAGGAAAAAAGAGTGCTTAGTCGGTTACGAAAGTGTAGCAGCTGCTGTGAATTCATTTGCATAGAACTATAAAGTTGAAAGTTATCAGTTACTAAATTAATAAATTCTGTACAAGATTTCGTTGGATTAGACTACTTAGTTTTTGTACAGCTTTTTGAATTTAATTGTGAATAAACGGAAAAATAAAAATAAAAATATCTTTTTAATTACTGGGTTTTTCTTACTTAGTCCAGAAACTCCTAAGAAGGATAATTTTCATAATCATTATAAAAGTTTTAGAATCTTAAGGGGTTTTGCTTTCTTTTAAACTTGTACACCTAAAATTTAAGATAAGTGTGGTAAAAGTCGTAAAAATCCCGTAAAAATTCGAATAGATCTAGTTTTACAGAATTCAAACTTCATCTAGTTAAAACTGTTGAAAATGTCTCTTCCTTTGAACTGAAATTTGTGAAGAGTAAAAGTTTTTATATTAAAAATAAAACAAATTAACACACAGAGAATTTCCAAATATAATTTTAATCAATTGTAACAGTTTCCACCTTCGAAATTAAAATTTTAACCAAAGATATTACATAAATTGGTTTCCGGCAAGGTAGGTGAAAGTTAAATATTTGACACGTTTTAACTGAAGAGTCAAAAGTGAAAGTTAAAGTAAGAGTCAATTAAACTTAAAAGATTTCTTTGTTGCCTAGTGATCTACCTTCGCATATTGGAAATATCAATAAGAAAAAATCTCATTAGCGCTTGAGGATTGTTTGGTTTAACCCTGCGTACTGACATATGAGTCGGGGTTTATTTGCACCAAGGGTTAAACAAATTTACACAGACGTTGTGTGTTGAACATGCTCGTCGTATTTTTCTTAATGTTTGCATTTGGTCTTATCTCAGCAGTTTTCTTTTCGGAAAAACTTGCTCCACGTCTTGAGCCCTGCAGTCAACTCTAATACATATGAAAATATTCGACCAAGAAATGCTAGAATAATTTTAGTATGGGTGTATGTAACCACATGTTAAGGGGTTAAAATGGTGTTTTTCATATTTTCTTTTCTTCATTAAGCAATTAATTTTTTCTCTTAATTTATTTTTATTTTATAATACGATACCTAAAGTTAGCTCTATTATTTACAAAATTTTTTATAAAATCGAAGTTATTGCCGATCTTTTTTGGTTCCTTGCCGTGAATATTGTAGCTCTTTGGATTACCTGAATTCAAAAAATAACGATTATTAATTAATATTTTATTTAGTATATTTTAGAGACTAGACGAAGGGTTTTATGAAAAATTGTTTTATTTTTCTTGAAAATGGCGGCTGTCTGAAGAGAAAGATCAAATCTATACAAAAACCCTTGTAACTTTTTCAATTTTGCTCAGGTCAACATAAAATTTTATAAACATATTTTCGAGACACTGCACTGGGAAAAAAATCGATTTTTTTAAAAAAACTTGTTAACTTTTTTGGAAAATGTTTTAAGTTTTAGCAACTGGATAAAATTTAAATTTTGCATATTTGTATCTAAGACATTTTGCCGAAAATGATGATTCAATAATAAAAACAGGAGTAGAGGTGGCTTGAATCGGAGCAACTAATCCTTAAATTCATCATAAAAAATCTAAATGTGCGTAGAATTCAAAGCATTCAAATTAAAATTTCGCTTAATGTCAATAAATTCTATGAAATTTACTCAGTCAATAAAAATCAATTTAAAAAGTAAGAGGAGTTTTAGTGTAATAAAAGGGAATGTTGTATTTCGTGTTACTTGAACTTTTCGATGAAATGTAAGTCTGCAGACATGCAAAGGCGTAAACTCAATTTTCTGTTGTTTTGGTTTTTGTTAAGAAGATTAAGCAACCATCCAAAGAATTACAATCAATCTAGAGACTAATTTCATAGCTGAAAATAAAAACATCATTAATGACACTGCAGTACTGGGAATTCCCGCGGGTGAGGGGTGGGAACTTTAAAATTACATAAAGCACTGGATTCGTATTTGTTTCTCATTACAAAAACTTCATTAAGCTGTTCCCAACTCGGACCATATTTGCTTCATTATGGACATGCCATTAAAAACTTCCCTCGTTAGGTGGAATTAATCGGTGCAAAGGGGCATCTTCTCTCTCCTCGTCCGGGATGGTTGTTTATTTTTCATTTGGCCGGGCATTTGACCGTTTGCAAAGCGTACGACAGATCCTTTTTTTGTTGTTCCTGATGCAATGACGACACAGTAACCGTCCAACAATCCTCCCCCAAAAACGTACTTAGCGCCCTGTTAGGGCAACCGAGCAAACATGTGCAAATTGTATGCTAACACTCCTGTGGGACTCTGGGACTCGGTCGGGGAACAAAAACTGAGGGTGCAATTAAAATTTAGGATTTCATTACGTTCGAAGTAAATAACTTGAACAGCAGGAACAGCAGGAATCGCAGGAATCGTCGTAAAGGTGCGCTTAAAGCGGAGCGGAATTGAGGCTTTCAAGCCCTTCTTCTCGAGTAAATGGTAAGGCGCAGGCATTTCTAGGCCAAGTAGATTTTCTTCGAAGGAAAGTTGCAATGTGTTCCGCTCTGCAGGGAGTCACAGACATGGTACCCGATTTTTTAAATTCGTTTTTTAAGCACAGAAAACAATTTTTACTTATTTTTGCATTGTTTTAAAACAACTCCAATTGAGATACATTAAATCCGACTTTTAAAAGGTCATTTCGATAGCATTTTGCAAATAATTATTTAACGACGGATTCTAAAGTATTTGACGTTTTTACGTTTAAGTGTGATGCATTTACTAAACTTCATAAATCTTTCCTTATTTGGAATTAGTTTTAAATAAGTATTGAAAGTATTAGACTCGATATGACCAAAAACAAAAAAAATAATCTAGAAACACGAAGTGACTATAAACAGAGTCTAATTGTAATTGAGATTTATTTTTAGTGAAAAGCAGGGGTCCACAAAGAAATTAGTTTCTAATAGAAAAAGAGCATGTTAAGATTTAACATGTATAACAAAAAAAAAATCATACTTTGTCTTTTAGAAGTAAGATAATATTCACATGTAAGGTAATTTACTGTTTAAAATGTTAAAGGTAAGCCGCAATGATGATCGATATTTATTCAAATTTATGGAAACATTTTCTACTACCCTTAAACATGTCGCACTTCTGATATTTAAATATGTTTTTTCGTGTATGCATGAGTCCGTGTAAACAAAATTAGTCGTCTGGAATCTAAAAATTAAGTATCTTTTTACTTAGAGCTTAGAGCACATATCCGAGATCGTCCTTTCCGTGTTTTTTCCTTTTTTTGCCTTGCCAAAAGTTTACTTTCCCATTTAAACTAATGAAACGTTTCCTTCAGCAAATTCCATGGCGGAAACTTACAAAATAGCGGATATGGTGTCAGACGAACATAGTGAACCCCTTAGAGGTCGTTACCGCTCTTTCCTCTAAGAAAATATTCTTCTGCCCGACTTTGTTCCTGTGAAGTGGAAGTCCTTTTTGTCTTATTCCTACCGAGGGCTGTTTTGCGCTCAAACAAACATTTAAATGCAAAGGTAAATTTCTGCACTTCATTCTTCCCTGGTGGTCGCATTTGAATTCGAAGGGCGTTTTTACCCATTTCTGGATTCCTGTCTTATGAAACAATTACGAAGTAGACGATTGCACTAAAGATAAAGACCGATAACAAGAATGCACCTAATGGTGCGGTCAAAGTGGTGCACGCTTTAAGACACTATTATGTGACTTTAATTTCAGAATGAAGGTACGACTGGCCTTTAATGTTAATTATCCATCGCAAACTGCATCGGTTCAGATACTTCAATGGGATTGTCATTTTCATGCATTTAAAAAAAGAGCTTCCATTCCAAAACATGGCATGGCCATCTGAACCATAGGACAATATTCTGAATTTTAAACTTACCGAACGACATTCGAGCTTTAAAATGCTGAAATATTTCAGCATGACAGTCGGGTGCTCCCCAGGTACCACGGGTCTTGTGAAATATCGATCGTACGGGCAAAGTCGTAAGGGCAGCCACTCTCCACCGACTTGGGACATAATTCATCCCTGCGCTTGTGTAAAAGGTTATTCCCAAATTGGTCGTTTGAACGTCACGTAGGACGCTACAAAGTTATAAAAAGTTTTGCACTGTCTCGTGCAGGGTGTACTCGTCTCTTCGATGGGCGACAATGTAGTTCAGTGCGCCCAGGCTCCTCAGGTTTGCATTTGCTTAATCTGGAGGTGTCCTTTATGTCTGTCCTCCTGGGCTTTGTGACTTATGCAGCCTGAAGATTTGATTTTGTGAAACATGAAATCGACATGAAGTGCAAATAGAACAGTATTATAACTTATGAGGTAATTTTATGAGTTTTGGTAAATAATAAAAGAAAAATTGTCATGAATCTATTTTCTCTATCGTAGCTAAATTGTTACGCAAGGGGAGTCGACTTATGCAATAAGCCCCGGGTACTTCTAATCATACAAGCAGTCAATTATTCACATCCGCCCTGAATAAAACTAGCTATGAGTTATGGCTGTGTGGATAGGATTGTGGATTTTTCCGTACTGGCGTTCATTTGTATTCGGATTTCCTTACATATCTTTTGCTCCTGGTTTAATTTCTCGGGTGCCTTTGTTCATTTTCACATAAAACGGCTTTCATAAGACCAACAATGCCTGCTTTAAGGACCCGAAGTGTATTTGTGTTCGAGGATTTAAGGACGATGTTCAACAAGGAACAAGGAACCAACACAAAACGACCAGAAGTAGGCCAGGTGGAGTCCGTCAGTGCCTAATTCACGAAGACTTTCAACGGAACTGAATGGCTTCTAGGTCGTGATATTTAAAATGTTCTTTGTAGATCTATTCAAATATTATTTCCTTTCCAAGTACCTTTCAGATGGGGTAAACAATGGTCTTTTAACAGGACGCAACGTCCGAGGTTTAAACTTTAAGAGATTTTGGGTTAAACGAGTTCTCAGCAAAACTTCGCCAGCCCAAATTAATGTGGGGCGCCCTCCGGCTACTTCCATTGTTGTTTCCTCTTACCTCCCGACTCGTTAGCTAGGAAATGATGCAGGAACTGACTAATGCGTACTTCTAGACGACTTCAATAATTCCACCCAGCTAATGAATGGCTATTAAGTCTTTCAATACATGAAATATGGTGTTGACTCTCAGTCAGTTAATCTAATTAGTTGAAATACCTGCATCAGTTTAGACAGGCTTTAGTAATAGAAAAGCAACTCTTACTCGTAAGAGAAATTTGATTCAGATAAAATTAAAAATATTGAAGCAACTACCACTATCGTTGCTTTTTGAAGATTGACTTTTAAACAAGAAAGAAAGTAAAAGGCTGATGAAAATTTAAAAGTGTGTCTGTTTTAGTTTGTGCAAATCTTGTAATCATTTCTTATTTTGAACCAAAAAAAAGCAAAAAAACTAAACTACTGAGTAACTAGCCGTATTCAGGTCAGGTAAGGTTTTAACTGGTTACGTCTTAAGTGTACTAATTAGGGACAGCTTCATATAGCGATCGGTGTGTCAGGGATCTGCCAGTTGCTTCGCCAATCAATCGGCCAAACAATCAAATGAACAGGATCTGGCGTTTCCTTGGACAAATGGTCTATCAGTCAAGGAACACCGACTAGTGAATAATATATCATCAAAATAAATAGTAAGATGACAAATATCTTTTCTATACCGAAATATGCAATACTTAGACCCAGTTAGTGGGTTGTGGTAAGTCTAAAACCTATTCTGCAGGTTTGTATTTTACCAATAGGTTTTGATTTTACCAACAGGATTTGATTATACTTCAAATCGGTATTTTGATGGTATTTAAGTTTTTAGAAAAATCTAAGAAAATCCATAATTTGGCTAAAAAATCAAAAAACGAAGTTAAATAAAATTTAGCTCTAAACGAAATTTAAACGTGGAGTTAATGCAAATTTAAAAGACGGGTTTTAATATATTATTTGATTTAGTTTTTTTACCCAATGAATTTACCATCTTATCCAGCTTTTTGAGAAGTATGCATACTTAAAAGAAATGATATCGAACTGCGTTTTATTTCTTTCCAAAACAAAGCAAAATTTATACTTCGATTTCATTGTATTCCTAATAATTTTATTATTTCAAAGTATTATTTCTGAGTTTTGAACGAGAAATAGCGTCGTATGTTTGCTTTAGTATCCTCATTATTTTATATTCTCGTTTTTATGGTAAACCTTGGAGGCAAAGTTACGATTTCCAGTCTCCTCTACTTTGTACAAAAGGTGTATCTTTTTAGTGTTCATATTTCGGTTTATTTATGAGAAACAACAAAATGATAACACTTGGACTTCTTTATGTCTCCACGTCCATCCCAGACCGCGGTGTTTAATTTTATTAAGAAAATTGCATCGTTGTGTCCGGAACTAGTTTGCGTGCCCTGCGGCACTAAATTCAGTTTTGGAAAGTGAAACCCCAGCTGAAATCAATGATGCAGCAAATTGTTATCTGCCTAATGAAATTTCATAATGTCCGTAATGACAAACATTAAAATTTCAGTCAGGTATCAGGTTTCCACCTTTTCCTTCCGTGGTCCCTCAGGAACAAACCGCTCCCACATCCAGGTAATTAATTCCCCATCTCGCGACCGATATCAACGAACTTCGATCGGACCCTCGATGTGAATTTATTGCTTTAAAGGAAGAGAACGCCAATTTTGAGGGACATTCAAGGCGAAGTGTTGTCCCCGTCGTGTTTGTTTTCGTGCGCGGCGACTTAACGATCGCGTGCCAGGTAACACTTCACGGGATCCTCGCCCCGACCGCAGCCTAATCAATAAGCGTCTCGTGCAGTTCAAATTGAACTTCCGCTGAATCAATATTTGCGAAGGCGTAAGTCGAACGCAGTCACTTCCTTCGTGGCCGTGACGAAGGAACAATTATAGTCTATAGAAAATTGGCTCGTGCTCTTATCCAAGTTCGCATAATAGCAAACTGGGATTAAGAGTTCGGCGCCAACTCCTTATTTGAGAATTTACATAATTTAAAGGGGTTCAAGGAGTCGGCCCGAGAAGGAATTCCCGACAGCATATGGAGGCCAGTTTCCTTAGAGGGTGTAAAACACGACGCGGCGTCCTGTAGGAACGCACGGCTCATGTGATTCTGTGCAATTTGTCATCCATTGCATAAATAATAGGCTCGCAATAAGTCTAGAGTAAGTAATTACTAGTTTGGCTGGCAAGACTTAAGCCAGCCCGACCATTGCTTACACGGGCATTGTTCGCAGTTTTGCCTATCACAAAGAGGAATTGCTCCGGAAATCCTAAAGGAAATGGTCATATTTCGTTTTAATGAATTCTTTATGGAAATTATGCCGAATTTAGCGCTTAATATCTGGGAAATAGCCCTGAAAATGGCGCCATTTCTGGTAATAAGGGCTTAAATCATGTAAATTTGATTAAAACCTGTGTCACTCGAATAAACGTACAGATGAAACCTGAGCAACCACACCCATTCCGAGTGAAATCCTGTTGCTCATTTGTTAACCTTATCTTTGGGAAATGAAATACCTCAGCTCTCAGGTGCAAATGGGAAGTCTTGTAGTAAGCAGAGAGTGAACAGGTAATGGAATATTAATGATGCAGCCATTGTAAATGAGATATAGCTTTGAAAAAAATAAAGAATAAAAACAAAATATTTAGAAAAGTAAATGCGAGGATCTAATTTTAGTCACATGAACTAGTTTAGGATGACTTTCAATACTTTAAAATCGTTCCAAATTTAAGAAGGGTTAGTAATTCATATTTAGATGATTTTTTTACTGGTGTTTGGTAGATAATTTCTACTTTTTGTAACCATCACTTTTCAATCTTCTCTTAGTAGCATTTTTATATTATCATTCTATTTTAAGGAAATTGAATGGATATGCATTTAAGGTCTGCAAACCTTGTTCTCTATGTTGTTATCTATGAGAAACACAGTTCTGCATCCTGCTGAAAAAAAGCAAAAATAATAAAACAATAAGAACAAAATTGAAAGCTCTCAACAATCAGAGGAATAATCCCTTAATTCGTAGACGTATTTCTGTCTAATAATAGTAATCACTTGAATTGGCTATTTCCATTCCACAATGGAAAAAACGTAAAGCGAGGAAAATAAAAATGGGCAACGAGCTACTCAAATTGATAAACATAGAGGCCAATAACACTTTCGAAAGCTTCTTTGCAATAAACGAAAAGTTTCCACAAAAATGAAGACAAATCCGGCAAACTGGCTCTTCCCTAAATGGGAACTTCTAAAGGACACCAGGAAAAAGTTAAACTTTCGCTGGAAGAATTTTAAATATGATAACGTGATCGCTGTTGTCTGCACGGGCTCACGAGTGCCATCTCGAAATTGCCTTGCACGCCCAATCAAAAGGGAACATCCACTGACATCGTGACGTGCTGTATATGAGCGGCGTCGTCGCGGCGTCGTTTCATGCACACGTGAAACCTTGCACTCGTGTACCATGAGTCGGCAAAAGTAATCAACTTTTCACTCGCCGCGCGCGCCTCATCCTGCTGCAGTTTCCTCCCCGTCACGGCGCCGTTATGAAACCTACCAAAGGGTTCAAGGTGCATAAATTGAAAACTCCTGGAGCTTTTAGTTCCTTTAAGGCTTAAAGCCAAGGAACAAATAGCATTCCTTAGAGACACTCATTGGGGTGTCCACCTAATCCCAACAAATCGACAAATTCCCAGAAACCTGACCAAGTGGACATAGGATTATTCTGATAATTCCTAACATGCAATCCTGCCTGTATTTGGCGTAAAATCTCATGTTTAGATGTCCACTTGGACCAGACCATGGTCCTTGTGAGCGTGTGCTGCTTCCAGGACATACAGGGTGCCATAAAAATACGTACAAGGTGCTCCCTCTGAGATTTGTGCAATTTCCATAGAATTTTCATTAACAATATTTTTACGGTGGAAGAAATTTTGTCAAAAACGTTAAGGGTTAATAGGGAAACTTTACATTGTACAAGTTGTTGGATATCCGGGAAAACTAAAAGGCCAGCTATGTCGTACGGAAGGGGCAGAGTTTTGCATAGTTGACCAAATAAATTTCAGTTCGAAAAACTAAGTAGACAGTCGAAAACCTCGGTAATGAATTCCAAGCCATTAAGTTGGAACAACGGCAGCAGCATATTAAGGACAGAAGACCTTTCTTTTATTGCTCGATTAACATGCGAGCAGGGATTCGACCCGGCAACGAGTGCCTTCATTTGCAAAACTTCCATCAAAGCGTTATCTTAACTATCGATTTGGGAGTAATCCTGTTTCTTGTTCTCGGTCAGATCTCAGGATTTGTACGCCTTCGACATGTGCCTAGCATATAATGTATTCGTCCGGGATGAGAGAAATGGACAAGATAACGCGAATTATTTGAATGAATCTCATTGAGAGGCTTCGGAAAGGGTTCAGGTCAAACAAATAAAAGGGGACTGGAGTCGATGGAAAGAAGAAATTCTTCGGCAGAAAACGTAGGGTTACAAGGGTTCCGGGCAGTTTTAACATTTCTACTTTTGCCCTTTTCAGTGGTTTTTGAGGCCATTCCATGTGAAAATGTTAAGTTGCGTACAACTCAGAGGAATAATTACGTACTGTTTTCGTAATCCCAAGAAAATGTAAATTTCGATTGTTCCTTTACTAAAAATTGAATGTGGCAAATTTTATCTTTGAAATAAAAAGGGATGTAGGCTGGTCAAAGTGGCTAGCCATTTTAATATATGATTTTTCTCTTTGGTAGATCACTACAAGAAAAGCTATAGTAATTTTGTAAGTTTTGAACAAATGTGTTTATCTGGAAATTGTTAGCTATCGAAATTTTGTTCAAAAAGTTTTTTCGAAGAAACACTCGATCAGGTTTGAGGCAAGGGAAGCGGAAATGAAAATTTTAGAAAATTTAAGATCAATAAGCTTAGAAAACATTAAAAATCACAACATATATGCTTAACAGCTTTGATTCCTAATAGATTTGTTATTGGGTTAGTTGTTGGGCCATAGATAACAAGATTCTAATACAGAAAATCCAATTAGGACTTGCTAATAAAAAAATGGAATAAATAATTCATCTTCATTTAAAGTTTTAAGCAAAACGGAAGAGGAATTTTTTAAAAGCATATCTTTCTATTTTTTTACTATTACATTACATAAAGAATCTTGAAAATCATATTTAACAATTTATATTTGCAATTAATAATTAATTTAAAAGCCTTTGAGGCATTTAAACCAGGAAAATGGATTAAAATTAAATTTTAACTAATCAAAAAAATGGTAAGTGAAATAAAGTTGATAAGGATCTCAAAGACGAAATTAACTTAAAACTTCATTTCTGAGAACGCCAAACAAAATGCAGTATCTTATAAAATCTTAAACAAATATGTAATAGAAACAAATATATGTGCTGAATGCAGCTATTAAACACCTTTTCCGTAGGAATCAACTTCGTAACCCTTTCAGCTTTAGCAACCCCGCCATCTTCGTTAGCTTTTAAGGTTTTTTTTTTTTTTAATTTTAATAAGACTCCTGTAAATAATACTCCTTTAAATATATTCCAAAGTTCCTATAAACGAGTGGCATCTACAGAAATATGAATGAATAAATTGTTATTACCAATCCATAATATCATGGAAAGACACAAAATAATTTAGATAATACAAATGGTTATTCTGAATAAAACACCTATTATGATAATTCATGTCGTGAAACGGCTCCAGCTTATCAATTTTCCGAAGATTTATTGAAAAGATCCATAATTCCAATCAATTTTATGAATTGCTTCCTGTATAGAGGAATTCCACATTTTTCATGCACTAACAGTTCATTAAGACATTTTTCTCGTGGAAATTAGAAAGACATGCACAAAAGAGTTCCTTAGAACGTTAATTACGTTGATTTGCATTCGATACAATTTGGTACCTCTGGAGAGTTTCCGCAGCACAGCAGGTAAGGGAATTTTTAATTTCGACCTGCAGATTTACGACTTCATTAATTCCCTTTAAAGTCGGCGGACTCCGGCGTAATTTATGATCATTTAAAGGTGAAATGACCCATTAGGGATATTTTTCCGTGTAATTGCCAAAGTTTTGGTGTGTTTTCTAATAATACGTAGGTGGATTATTAACGGTTCACAAAGATGCTCCCCGGTGGTAATAAAAGTCACATTCTGGCCACTTTACTACACTCGAGAATGTCTTCATTTGGTCGATGCACTCCAAACAAAGACGGAAAGTAAACAGAATACAACGTCTTCGAAAGCGTTGTCGCCATGGTCTTCTAAGATGTGCCATTCAAAGTCCGATACAGGAGCGGCCAGCAGCTTCCGAGGTACAAGTATGCATCTTTCTACGCTATCATCGTCTTAAATTCATGACGTCTGCATCTTTAGCCTTTTAGGGAAGGTATTTATGGCCAGTCCAACATAATGCCCTTGTTACGGTAACAAACGACCAACATAGCGAGCAACTTGCTCCAGCTTTTCATTTTTTGTCCTATCTCTTTTTGTATCAGTTGGCGACGACTTGGGTCTTGTATTCATTTCTTACCCATTTGTGGCTTAGCCCCCCGGTCGAGACAAGGAAGCGGCTTGGCCGCATGACTTGTGCAATTTTTGGGTCTTTGACTTGATTGACATGTGCAAACTTCTCCCATACTTTCCTGAGGGCCTTTGTGTGCACCAACTTCCCTAATTGATCAATATTTATGGAAAAAGTTTACGTCTTGTGGTTTGTGCCCTACTATGCACGTCGGCGAAACATTTTTGTTGTTTGTTGAAAGAAACTTTCAAGATTTTCCCCTTGAAACATTTCCTGAAGCGAAAATTTTTTTTTTTTCTGAATAATCCTATGAGTATGACGCGCGATTTTAGGATTGGAGTTATATGAGGAGTTATGTTGGAAAATGTTTGTACATAAATATTTCACTGCAGCTTGGATTATAGACTGCTTGGTTTGCCTTTCTCGATCGAATGAGTTCATATTGTACCTAGGTATTCTTATTACGTGATTTGTATCTATTAAAAAAGTTATACAATTTTCACAAGTCTCTGCTTCTTGCTGAAAGGAGATGATATTTTTGATATTTTTTTGTTTTTTTTTTTTTTTTTTATATAATAATAATTAATAGTTATAGATACCCGATGAAAATAAAATCTAGCCGGAAGTACCTGTGTGACACCTGAACTAGTACTGTAATGTAATCAAGTGCAACATATAAGTTAAAATACGAGCTGCTATTTAGTAAACTTCTTGAAGTTATGTACTCCGAAAACCCCTCTAATTTCAGTAATCTAGAATACAAAAAGAGAAGAAAGCAAGAACCACCTCAAATTCCCAATTATTTAGACGGTTTCTGGGTTCTTGAGGAGTACAGTGAATGACGCCAATGACACTCAATTTAAACTTCTCAGATACTAGTCCTTCGGATAGAAGAAAATATAGAAATTGATGCAATTATTAAAACATACAAAAGAAATGTTACAACGCAATATAAAAATATGTTTCTGGTAATATACTTAAAATCTATTAAAAATAAAATTGGTAAACCATGGAGAGCTTTGAACTTTATACGACTGTATGAGATTAAACGATTTTAATTATATACATCTTCTCATAGTTTTACTACATGAAAAATAGATTAGTTTGATAAAAACTTTTTAGCCGCTGATGACGATGACAACAAACAAGTTTGGGACAGAAATGGCACCGTAAAAGTTGAAGAGATCATAAAAATGATGCCCAATAACTTGTTCAGTTGTTTTGAAATGCGGATGTATTCACCGCCTACTAGCCCAGGTGATTAAAGATAAACTTAAACCCGAATTTAAGTTTTGGGTCTTTTTGCCTTTGCGGTAAGGGAGGGATGGATATCCAGGCCTTTTCCCAAAATCCATTAGCTTCATTTAAGTAAATAAGCCTTTAAGACGGCAACGGTGCTTATCTCGTAAGAAGGAACAGTAGGGCCGGGTGCGTTATCGTGTTTCCCACATGAAAGTAAGATTCGAGAATTTCTTATATGTGTACACATTTTATCCATAATCCGGGCCCAACCCTAATTAACATGTTGTAGTATGCAAATTGCTTACTTTGATTTAACCGGAGAAGTTTTAGGCAAACATGGCGTCGCATGCAGCAGAATCCACAAACTCGAAATGGCTTTGGGGAGTACGAATTCCCCTCGGAAACTTTTCTTCAATGATACAATCCTTTTAGCATCTTTCTCGGGGCTATGCCCTCGACTCCTCTCGCTTCCCACATCGTCGCCAAGGCCAGGTTGATTTGTTGACTTCCCTGAATGTGGGGTTCACGTGGGTATCAGCGGAAGCACGGGCACAATGGAAGCCAGGTTGAAGTGCGTAATTGATCAAAAATTGCCAAGAGGTGGAAGCGCTCAAGATTTTATCTACCGTAGAAAGCGTAGGTACCTACTTACGTACATAATACACTTCTTCTAGGAATAATGACGAAGACGCTTTGTAGACTTGAGTGGAGGAGTTGTAACATTTGAAATATTGTACAGGAGTGTGCCTCTGAATTTTAGAGCAACAGTCCCTAAGGAGCTATAAGTAAATTTCATAGGTTTAGGAGGTAAAAACTAATTTCAAAATTAATCTTTTTTAGCTTGTTGCTATTTGAACTTCGTTTTATATTTTATTCGAATATTCGTTAACGTTTTACTATTAGTGATAAAAAGATTCTATTGCTAATTTTATGATTTGTAATCTCTTTCCACTTTTTAATACGTACATGAACGGACATTAAGGAACATTTAAATAAATTGCTTGAATAAATTCTAAAACCAGTTTCTTTTTGGAAACCAGGCATCCATCCACAATTCCAACTTAAGATCTAAATACGCCGGACTAAGAACCCTGACACGTAAATCGTAAATCGACCTTCTCCTAGATCTGTTTTACATACACACTTTTAATAATATGCGTGAAACTTCATAAGACTTCAACTTAGCTTGAATTGTCGTTGGTTGCTTAAGCTAAGCTTATAGTAAATATATTTTCAACATTTTTCCTAACTACAGGGGTTTGTATCTCAAAAGGAAAATCTAAAATCTTCATTCATCCGTCTTTTATAGTCTAATTTCTTTGGTTTACGTAATTTTTGAGATACTGCTAAAAATATATCTCGAGAACTAATTTTCCTCTATTCCACTCATAATTTTGAAAAAAAATTGCGTTATTCGAAGTTCGCGTATAATTTATAAGAAAACTAAGTTGTGCACAATTTAAATAGTGCGTAATTTAGCAAGGTAGAATTTAAATCCATTTTTAGTTTTGCTTTTGTAAAAAAAATTACTTAGAATTCACTTTTTTCATGAATAAAATTCTACCTTTTTTGCCTAGAAAAATATTCTTACTTATCAAAATCATTTTGAAAAAATAAATACTTCAGAAAAGATCAACAAGGTCTGCGGCTCCCGTAAGTGGGACGCCTTAAATTTGTTGCAAAACGTTTTTTCAACTTACTTGAACCGGGGACTTCGCGGACAGGGAACTTTTTATTGTTGCTGGCCGGTTACCTAATTTACCGGCTGATACGCAGCTACCTAATTTCCTGGAATCCATTAAATTCGCGGCAGAAGGGTTATCAGTTGGCAGCAAATCGATCCGCCGATCCGGCAACTGAGGAAAATGACTTTTAAACTAATCAAAAAAAAAATGCTCACCGAAAACTGGGCCCCAAGAGCCGACATGAGAAAGAAAGAATCTTTGAAATGTTTCCCTCAATGCCGAAAACGTTTCTTAAGACGAAATTCGTGGAAACGACGACGGAGGGGCCGAAAGGAACCTTTCATCACCCAAAAAGGTAAACCCTGACGCTTCAGCTGTCTTTGGTATACAACCATCAAATCAACCCCTGGCAGCAGCCCCAGCTAGGGGAGGCGCAACCTCAGGGTGGTTGAAAAGCGAAAGAAAATCGATAAAATCCCTTCACCCTCGCCCAGGAGTCTGAAGGCGGTAGTCAAATAGCTTTCGTAAGGAATATAATGTTTTTAGGACGTTTCCATTCTCTGAAGGGTATCATGGGAGGAAGACGATGATAAGCACTCAGGGGTCTGCACCGGGCTTTACATCTCAGGTATAACGAATAAAGGTATAAGGTGCTCCTTCGAGGGAAAAAATCCCCAAAAAGGGAGGAATATGCTTGACTTTTCCAATTTTCGAATATTCTCTTGGTACGTATAACAATAAAAGGAATTGATGGGTTGTTCCACTTTAGGGGGAAACTTTAGATTGCCTGTCTCAGGTATGTGAGCGCTATTTTAGCTCAGTTAAAGAAACCAGCATGTCATAATTCCGCGAAAAACTGTGACAATTCTAGTGACAACATAAAAGCCCAAATATTCGATTGTGTCTCTTTGTCTTGCCACAAACAATGTCGCTTTTGAGCCTTAATTAAGGCGAGCTTCTCCCGGCTTTGTTTTATTTATTACCCAGGCGAAAGCACACCATGTTGTTCCCTTTTTCAAATATTTATGAAATTGTTGCCCAAATAACAGACTTGATGTGGGTCTGCCGCGAATGCCTCGCTCGACTCACGACCTTTCAGTTTGTTACATTTAATCCAATTTTGCAGATTTACTTAGGGTGGTAGTAACTCTTCCGACGTCCCGGGTTTTCCTCTTAGAAGTGGGTTTTTAAATTCAAAAAATGTCCATAAGTGTAAATTTTTAACATATCGATTTGATTAGAGCACCTTTTCAGAAAGAAAAAAAAATGCTTGTGGATGATCTCTTCCTCGAATAATATCATGTATTTTTTTGTAAATTATTTTAACTAATAATCTAACAAAAATAACAAAATATATACATAGTATAGTTAGTTAATGGACGAACGAAATGGACGCATGGATTTGGGTTATGGGTTGTTTATGATCCATTTCTTAAAATAATATTATATTTTTATGGAAGCTAAACACTCGCAAATTCCGAAAATATTCTATTATTAAAGAAATACGAATTAGCGAAAATTTATTTCCAGTAAGTTAAAACAACCCTTTGTATTCCTTATGACCCTTCATGGTTCCAACTTAAAACGTAGCCAGTTCCATAAAGTTTACCTTGTTTTCAATGTAAATTACAAATGCAGGTACGGAACACTTAAAGCACGAGTCTAACTCCCACACGACAGTTTCTCGTTTTAATGTTGAACTATTAGTTACGAATTCTTTTGTGTTGATAGTATTCCTGCAATCTTTGAAAGAATGGGTTTCCATCAAAAAACGGGACCCTCCTTGGGAAGACCCCACGGGGATTAAAGACATTTTGATAGGCGTAAATTTCACCACACCGTCGTCATGTGATTTGTGTATAGTGGTGCGTGTCTACTAACCCGGAACGTGCATGATACGAAAAGCCAAGATATTGCCGCTCAGCGCTATTAGGATGTGCAGCCCCTGCTCCCCGTGAAGTACCTTCAGCACCACTTGCGGAGGCTTTCGAAGACAACGCCGGTAGGCAGAGGCTGCCGGTGTCATTAAATAAAAATCAATAGAGGCAGGTTCGTAATTATGAATGGGGCGTCATCTCGACAGGAGATGCACGAATTGCGTCCTTTTTGCGAATGTTAATTAAGCTTTTTACATCGGTATTAACGGCATCGGCTTGCTCGAGGGTTGCCTACCGCCACGGCCATCTGCCGCCATTTAATTTATCCCAGTCACAAGCATCTGCAAGTGCTGGCGAAATCAGTGCAAATGTTGTCCGGCCAGATGACTGCCGTCATCCCGCCTCACCAGCAAATAATTTAAATTTCAACTTTTTATCACATGATTGCCATCGGTTCCTCCATTTCCCGACCCTCGGGGCGGCGTGGCAGCTTAGTAATTTGTCCCCGACGAAAAGGGATAAGGCGTAATAACTACCCTCGGGCTACGACCGTATCAGGCGTGTACATTCGTTGAGTTCGTTGAGACCGCCTTGCTCTAAGGCCGCAAACCTCATCCGCATCCCGTCGTCCTTCTGCCCAGACCGGGATGCTCCTGGCTGCCCACCCTGTGCAATTTCGGTGAGTTATTACTGTTGCAATTATGGGGAGAGAGGGGAACATTCTACGTCGCTTATTACGAGGGGTAATTCCTTATAACGGGTGGACAGGTTTATAATACTGCACGACGCCCCCTCGCCCGCCCCGGCACCCTACTTCTAGTGACAGGAAGACAGGGACCATCGAGCCATGTTGCATACGTGGCGCTAGGACGTGTACCCTGGAAACCATAAAGCAACACATTAAATGTATTTGTTGGAGGGATTTGGCCCCCCGTCGTTCCTCGTTCCTTCCTACTCAGTAGACCAGCGAGTCTGGATCCAGATAGCTTCGAGGAAATTCTGGCATAACAGTCGCATTATTTTCTTACGGGTTTAATGGCTTAGGCCCCTAATGCGAATAAAAAGATAGGTGTAATCTGGTTTCCCGTGAAATGCATAATGCCGCTCCCTCTTGGGGCTAGACGCTAAAGAGGCACGTTGCTCTGGGCTTTAATTTACTGCGAGACACAAAGATGCGAAAATTATTTTAGACTTAAAGGCATCAAGACAGACTTCGTCTACTCTTTAAAACAGGTTTTTCTGCTTTCGTTCGCTAAGCACGGACATTGAAATGAACACTAAGGAATAATGTGAGTAACCGTTGTTACTAAACTTTAAAAACTAGTCTTAGACAAGCTTTCCAATATTCAGAGACATATTTTAAAACACCATTCGTCCTTCATCAAAATAATTTCGACGGTATTTTTTCTATATTTAACTTCGAAATGGTTGCTCACGGACAAAAGCATCACAAGACTTAAGTGCAAGACCTTCAATGTTTGTTTCGAATAAAGAGAATATAATATTAGAAAAAAACATTTGTAAAACACAATTAAATTGATAATTTACTACACTTTTTATAACCCCACAGTATGAACTAATTTTGTCGAAAAAGAATTCATTGAACAAAGTAGATCAAAATAAATTTGTTTAAATGGGACCGTGGGGTTTTCAAACCAGGACAATTTTAAAGATTACGTGTTCGATTTTGATAAAAATGCAAAAATATTTTTTATTCCACATAAGTGAGGTGAGTCCAATACTCACGTAGAAATTTTATTTCTGTAGGCAATGATACCATAGCATTAATTTAAAAGTTAAAAGAGTCCTCCCTTCCTCGCCTTCCTCTACAGCACAAAAACAAATGTTTGGAATTGTGCATTTTTATTTTTATATAGAAATATGGTAAAAAATCTCTCCTTCGTTTCACGCGAATAAGATAAATTTTTTAGTAATACTTAGCAAAACAAACTAAAGTACATTTTTTATAAGTTCTCTCTTACATAAAGAGTTGTTATTTTAGGGCAAATAATTTCGAGAATTCTTCTCAAGAAATTTAAAAGAAATGTGCGTAATTGCGATGGAATGTCTAGAACTTTTGTAAAACAAATTTTTAGAATATACGCATCTCAGAAATCCTAATTTACAAGTAAAAGGAAAAGGAATTTAATAGCAACTTTATGCCCTAGTGTTTTGTTCAGAATAAAAATTAGACATTGCTTAATCCTGATTTCTTTCGTCAGTCTTCTAAACTAAACAGCGCTTCGAATGTGATAAAAAAAACGCAACTATGAAATGTAGAAGTAGAAATGACCGAGGATATCAACCCGGACTTTAGTTGCATTATTTTAGAGTATAGGGATTTATGATGTTAATTATTTTGACCTGCTGGATAAAATCAAGTAGATTATAAGATTCACATATCCCCTTTCCCCTTACTTGCTCGTTCCTGAAATAAAAACAAATGGTTGGGATAATTTTGGTGATAGTAGAGAACTTAAGTAAAGTCGTTTTATTTTCATAAAATTGATTTATTGTTTCACTTTGCTATATTATAGTGGCATTTATTAAAATGTACAGTCTATTTATATCTAACATAGTAAATTCCAGTGATAGTACCGATTCATTAAATGCGTATACCTACAACTACAGTTATTATAATTTATGTTTAGTTATATTAAATTATATTTACATTGCTTTGTTACTTTCAGTTGTAATGATACAAGACATAATTTCTATAAACGTATGGTAAGTATATTTGTACAGAAGACACAAACATATTAACGCTAATTTTTTGTTAAGATTTTTTATTTTTTGTTTATGTTTTTTTTTTACTGAGAGCTACTTATATCCTTACATTCTTGTGAATTTACATAACAAAACAGAATTAACAAAAACAATTCAGGATGTATCTCTCGCGATTTGATCGATACACACATGCAAAATTAGTGTTATATAAATTAAGAATTGTAACGGTGATTATGAGAAACAATTCAATTACATGCTCTTTTCTAAAGTAGTTGTGAAATTAGGTAAAACTAAATTGCTCCTATCACATTAAAATGTATCACAGGTACAAAGTGTTTTGGTTTGGAGTCGACACTTCACGGGGTTTTTCAAATTTTTTTGCATATTCTGCAGAAAGCACTGGGCTTCGATTATAAATAAAATAAATATAATACTCCGCAGAAGAGCCGACGCCAAAGGTTACACACTATCTTATCGGCTAGAACACTAAGATTTATGATAAACATACTTCTTATTGGGTAATGATTTACAAAATTTATCGTTGTAGCAGTAGTAGTATTAGTAGTATTGTAGAATATCAAAACTTGCCGTACAAATGTTTGTTCTTTCGTTTATTTACCGCACCTAATAAGTTCCTGTTTTGTTTTCAGATTTATTTTGCTTCTTTTAATTAAATTCATTCGTCATGATATACGTGCACAATTATTAATATTATAAATTTTTTCTTTCTTTTTTTTATCAAAATTTCTCTTCAGTTAAAAATACTCGTTTAAAACGTCGCTTTTTTAGACGCTCTAAAGAATGAAACTAAACAACACTAACCGTTGAGAGATCACTTAAAAACGTTTCCTTTCTTTCTTACTACATACGATCGCTAGATGGGCTGTACAAAGTGTTACTCTTCAACTGCTTTCCTTTTACAAAATTTAGACTTTTGTGTAGTTATTTATGGTGCTTACATCAATGTAACCACTTTTGAAACTGTCTTCAAAAATATTTTTATTTTACTTTTTCCTTTTTTTTTATATCATATACTTTTTCTTGTCGGTTAGTACAAAGAGGTTATATCTTATTCAAAATGTGTTATCGTTATGGCACTAAGTCGTTCACCTATGAGAGCATAACTATTGCTATTTTCTCTATTCTTTTTCCTTTACGTCATTCAGTTTACAGTATTATCCAGGTAAAAATGTATAGTGACTTCGAAATAGTTAAGTGTAACAAATGCTTCGGACTATGCTCGTAGCCTACTGTCATAAAACGGATTGTTTAATGTATATAATACCCTGATGCGAGTTTTGTAGTACTTATCTTTTTTATGATGTTTCCTAATTTTTCTTCTATGAATATTTGCACTGGTCCTACTTCGAACTTGCCCACAGTGTCCCTTTACCAGACACACCACTTGAGGTATTTTTGTTTTTCCAGTTTAATATTTTCATCGAAATAACGTTAGGCTAGTTTAGAACACAATTTATGGTATGTTTAAGGTATGTTGAATTATTCACATTCAATTGAAACAAATTCCTTCGACATCTTTTGATCATATTACAAATGAAAGAAGTTCTAACTGACTCATCAGCGCACAAGCTAAATCGTAGAATTTAGAGGCAAGACATTTTGAAGGTACTTGTAATGTAAGCAACTACTACAATGGAACTTACCGAGAAATAAACCTTCAACAAAGAAAAAAGGGTTGGAATGTACTTTAGATAAATCTGTAATATGTTTTATTCCTGACCGGTTGAAAATTGTATTGTATTTTAATCATTTTTAAAATATAATATTAACATGATTTTCAAAAAAATTGGCCTGCATATAGAAAATTACATCATTTTTGTTCATTGAGAATTTCATAGAAGATTTTCTTTGCAAAATTCAAACTCTTAAAATAATTATGAAGTAGATCCAGTTCTTAAAAAGGGCAACCCTTTGAAGTCCATACATACCAGTCCAACATATTAAAAAGCTTAAGTTTTCTGGACTTGGCTAGGTCAAAGGATAAACTCAATATAAAAAGGTGAAATTCACATTTTTTATGTATTAAAACTGGAGGGAAATTCTGATGAAACCACAAGGTAGAATAATTTCAGAAAGTCTATGTTCGCTGACAAGTGTTCACATTAAATTAAATTAAATTCATTAAATTAAATAATGTAAATGTAAAAGAATGAAGAAATTTATGTTTCACAATTTTCGTACCAGAAAGGGCCTGGAATAAAAATTTTCGGACTACGGAAATACAAAATGAAGTGGTAACGTCGTCGGCATACAAAAGGAATAGTCGGTCCGAAACATAATACACAATTTTCCTGGGCAAGTGTGTTAAGAGCAATTAAAAAGTTTCTCATTAATTTATTGGCAGCGAAACCAGGACCTGCTCGTTGTCGACCATTGTTCTTCCGCCAGATTTAATAAAACTTTAACAAACAACATGAGCAGGGATGTCAGTAAATGAAAAAAAAGAAAAAAAAAGAAAAAAAAATACAATGAAAATGGTTCGCTCCAATAACTGCGTGATATCCGCATTGATTGACTTACTCAAAGGCGGCCCTTGCTCTTTATTGATTTCGTGCAGCAGCAGCAGCTTGATAAAAATTAATCTGGACCGAAAACTCATAATACGAAAATCACAAGTACACACAAAAGACGGAGCAATAAGCCCGGTCGGCAAAATGCCGGGATCCGGGAGTTGTCGAGAGCCGGGATAAAACACCCGGTAATAAGAGAAGTCCAAGTTTATTACACAGCACACTTACCATCATCGATCCCGGGGATTGGGGATCGAAACCCGGAACCGGTCTGGGGTGTTCTGGGTTCTGTCTGTATGGAACATATCCCTTCTAACGTACGACGCTTATGGCACGGAAGTACGAATCCCTTCCGGAGTACCCACACCCCGAATCCGAAGTCCAGGTTGGTCGGAACCCGTAAACTATAGCCGGGGAGTGCCGACAAAGGATGAAGGGCGAAATTAGAGGGCGCACGCCCCTCTTGGGCGATCATCAACCAACGGCTCTATTCATTTCCCCCAATTATTGCAAGTCAAGTCGGCGCTGGTGCAAGGACACGTGGGCAGTTCGACGACGTAAACCGGCGCGGCGCGGCGGCGACGATGGCAAAAATCGATGAGGCCTAAATACGCAAAAAATTACAATTATGCGCTGATTTGCCGTGAAATGATACGTTTCAGTCTTCCAAAGTATTGTTGCGTCTCGAGGGTCCGCCGGCGACCCACGGCGTGCAGGGAGCGGTCACTCAGTCGCAATCACAGAACAATTTTGTGCTATTTCAGTCCTGGGTCCTACTTTCGATAAATGTCGCCTTACTTGGGAACGGACTACTAAACGTGCTCTCTACTTATTTACCACCTACTGTCATTATAATTCATTAACGACTTTCATGGCTGAAGGTACCAGATGATTGACGGGTGTCTCCGAGGGGAAGGAAAGAGGGTGGTGCACCACCATCGATTGAGGCAAATCTCCATAAGGGAGTAATTGCGCTGCAGGGCATAAATGGACTTTCATAATCCAAATAAATTTTTGACGATAGGCATTTTTAATGGCTCATTTGAAGTAGTTTGGTTTTTACCAATGTTTTTTTAATAGCCAACTGCTGATAGAGAATTACTAATGAATTTTTTGTTAAAACTTCTTGAATCTATCGATGGACTCAAGTTGTACAAAAGTCGATAAAAGCTCAAAACAATTTTTGGAAACGGAAAATAGAGAAAATAAAGTAAGAAATAGTTCGCGTATTGCAAACTCGAAATTGATTTAAAGTATCAAAAAGGCGATTTACTAAAACACAGCAAAAGAGAAGATCCAAAAAGATTCATTTTCCCGCAGAAAGAAAATGTCCCTGCTTTGATCACCTTAATTTTTTTTTTTCGGCGTCATAAATTTTTTTTACAATGAAAAAAAATTTAGTGAGCCTGGATTTCTGTTGTAATCAAAAAGCTTTTTACAAATTTCATTAATTCAGATAATTTTGTTATTAAAGCTTAAATAAAATTACATTAATAGCTTAAAATCAGAGGCAATTTTTTAGAAAAAAGAAAACATTCCATCACGTCCGATTTTTAAACAAAAGCATCGTGATTTTGTGAGTGTATGACAATATAATAGGATAGAATGTGTGAAATAATTAGAATATGTAACATAAAAATAAGCCTTTGCTCTTCACATCTTCCAGAATACCAGCAACCTTATTATTTTTTGAGCTTCACTATTAGGACATTTTTCAAAAGCGTAGTAATTTAAAAATTAAGTTTTAAATTGATGATGACATGATTAAATTCCAGTAAGGTATATTTTTTTAAGTTACTGGATATAATTTAAGGCCTATGAAGTACAACAAAACCATGGCCAACAACGTGTTAAGGGCAAACGTAATTAATTATAATCAAACTAGCCTAAAAAGGTGAGACTCCGTAAGGTAACCCTTTATTTCCGACTAAATTAATTATAGGCCCTAAATCTTTGCAGAATCGAATTATCAAATAAATTGTTGCCGGCAGCGCAATTCACAACATTTCTTGTACACCAATTGAAATGTCGACCATTTTAATAAGGTGATTGAAAGCTCTTAATTTCCATGACTTTATCGTCCAACAAGAGCTGGTTGCGTGAGACAAGCCTATCAGAAATTCTAAAGGTACACTTTCGCCCTAAACGGTTCTATAATTTCCATATAGTTCGAGGGTACAAAGGCTTTCCACTGAAATAGGGGTATTTACGTCATCTTTGTCGGCAGTCAGGAGCAATCCGACCAGAATAATACATACGAAACACTGAACCAAGAAGCACACGACACAAGTATTGAAATAACATAAAAGTGTCAATCAAAGTGTCGATTAGGCTAATCAAATTGGCCCAGAAGGGACTTCCGCTTGCTGACTCTGAGTCACGCAAAAGAGGCACGTTCAGTAGCAACTAGCCCCAGTGCGCCACTATCGAGGTGGAGTTACTTAGGGTAATAAGGGCGGGCGGGAGCCCTATATTGTATAAATAGTATAAAACCATCCGCCTACCTGTAATAACTCTGTGACAAGTATACGTGTTCGCTCCCCGGCCGTGGTTATTCATTTTTAATAAATGGCGGCGCCTTTATCAGCCCCCTTATCCTTAAATGAATTGTCTGTCTGGGTGCAGCAAAATGTGATGAGAATCCTCAGGAAGTTCTGTTTTGAAGAACTACTCAGTGAGCTTACTTAAATTAATAACCTATAAAAACTTTTTCAGTATAAAATTATTAGCTTCAGATTTTAAACAAAATCAAAAATGCATTGTTAAGTTTTCGTTTATTACTAAGAGCGTTTTTCATAAAAGAATTATTTTTAAAATGGCAGTATTTTGTTTTTATTAAAATTATTTTCTTTAATTGCTTGTATATGCGTATGCGTTTGGTGAGTTCATTCATTTTCCACGCAGTTCCCGATTTATTGCGAATTGCCTTTGTTTGAAGTAATAGGAACTAATAAATACTTCTTGGTTAGATTAAATAAAATATTTAAATTAAGTCTGCCGTGCATTAATCCTAGTTATAGAAGTAATCCAATTCCCACTAGTAGTGAAATCATTTCGTTTTAATAACTAGACACTTTCTTCGAGAATAGGTGTTTTTGTTTTTAGTAATTACCGTGTGTTTGTTTTGACTTAAAACAAAATCTACTGAATGGATTTTAATGAATAACATGACGATAGATTTGTTGCAATGCCACAAGCTGTATGTAGTACTTGTCAACACTAAATCTAGAATGATGATAGCATACAGTAAGTCAAAAGTCCGTAAACCACATGCAGCGAAAGGGGTTAATAAGAGGATTTCAAAAATTCGTGCTCTCTTCATGAAATTGTTTTATATGTTTTTGCGAACGAGATTTCTGCTCAGTGAACAGTGAACAGAGTTTGTCCTTAAGCAAATGACCAAGGCAATTCTAAAAGATCTTTCATCACCGCCCAATGCTTCAAGCAAGAATTATACATAAACCTACAAAAAAGGCTCACCGAGTAGTTTTTGAAAAGAGAACTCGTAAGAAAAAAAGGCTCCCGCCCAGATAGACTGAGGGCTAAAGACGTCCAAAGGAGGTTCGTACAAAAGCTATATTACGTATGGTTATGGCAGTTACCTATATAGTCTCTAGTTAGTTGAGTTCTTTGTAATTTGAACTGGAACATTTGGTTCGCCAGCCTCCGCATACAGACATGAACTCTCGCTGCATGAACAGGTGTCGCCGTCGCGTGAACTGCAACACTCGCTGCAGTTTCGCGGATCGGTGTCGCCCACCTCACAGGAGCAGGTCTTGAGCATGTGCTCGCGCTCCGTCTCCTCAGATTCTTGGAAGCTGTTGCCGTTGCTACACCGATTTAGCGCATAACTACCTGTCTTGATGTTGTCCTGGCAATTGTCCGGATGGAGAAGGCCTCCACCTTGAGACGGCGGCGGCTGCTGGTGATGATGATGATTGCTATGATGGTGGCCGCGGCCGTGGTGTCCATGCCCGTGATGGTTGTTTCTTAAAGAATGGTCCGAGCACTCCGAGGAACATGTGTAGATTTGATTGTGATTTGTGCTATTGTGCAGGGGCTGGTACCAGTCCGGAGTTGGCAGAGTCTGCTGCGGCGAGGTGAGGGCATCACAACTATTGCATGTTCTGCGGTAATTAGAGACAAAAAACGATATCGTATTAATTTCGGTCGAAGAATAGGAATTGAAGCAGAGGGACGTAGTTGCGTCTTAAGGTCTTGAGATGGCCTCATTGTCTTATTGCGGCTTTCTTACCTTCCGTTCGAACACCGCTGGGTTGGCTGACCGAGCGGCTGGTAGTCGGACAGCGCATGCCTCGGTGGGAAGTGGATATGCAGATTTCTTGGTTGCATTGGGTTCTGCGGCTGTTGGGCCGACGGGAAGTAAGGGAGCGAGGGGAGCGGGGGCGGATGCTGGCTAGTCGGAGTTATTTGATAGCGATTTTGGCCACCGGGATTATGGGGGTTATTCGGGTTCGGGTACGATATGGGATTGTTGTAGAAGTTATCCTGCCGATTGCACTGCTGGGTCTGGGGGTTAACTCCCCATGACGAAAATCCACCGGAGGAGCCACTGTGCTGGGACGATGTCATTGCACTGTTTTTGTTTTCGAAAAGAAAAAGAAAATAGCTTAAAGGGATTGTTTTCAGGTAAGCAAGTAGTTCGAAATTGTTTTAAACTAATAAAGGAACAAGGAGCGCATGCATTGCGACTTGATTAATTTGGAAAGTTACTTGGCCAAGAGGGTATATACCCAAAATTATATTATGAAAAGGATACCAATTCATTCTCGATATAGAAGTTCCAGGATGTTCCAGCTTCATTTAACAATTATTCTACGGGATGAACAAAATACTACAGAACTTTCAGGATAAAGAATTTAAAATAATTTTAAACTTTAAACTGACAATTATTGAACGAATGTGTATCATTGTTTAAATGTTCTTTGAATTATTCTTGTATTTTTTTACTATTTTTAATATTTGCCCAACTTATTCGCCACTAGTGTTTCTACTTACTAAACAATAATAAAATAACAAAAAGTCTTATGTAGATCTGTTTTTCAGTTATTTTAGAGTTTGTAGCTGAGAACAAAAGGTCATACGATTTCTGAATGTAGTTTAAATTTTTAAATATTTAAATTAGTTTTGATTCACGTTTTGGATTGGTTTCCCTTTTTGTGAAAAATCTCTTATTGAAATAAAAATGTTACAACTTTGGAAATTTTTAAAATGTAGTTACTAATTAAAAATGCCGAAAAAAAATGAAAGAGCTTGCATAAAATGAATGCATGCTGATGTTCCTGTAGTAATAAAATATGATTCAATCTTATAAATCCTCATTAATTTAGAATATGCCCTGGTGGGTGCATCAATAATTCCCGGCAATTAATTCGAGATCCAATTAATGCGCCCGTGTTTATCTGATTGTAATCCTTCATCAAAGCCGCAGATGTACGAAATTTAATTAGTCGCTACTTGTTGATTGACTGAATCATTTACCCGCACCACCGCACCAACGTAATTCTAATTAGAAAGTCAATTGTAGGGGGCTTAATCAACCTTGAAAAGTGTTTTGTATTTACAGTTATTGCCAGGTTTACTTCTACGGTTTCTATTAAGAACCTTATCTATCTAAGAGGGCCCAAGTATTTACGGTCTTTGAGGAACGACAACAAAAGCGGAAAAGAGTTAATTTCGACTCACCTTTGATGGACCGAGACCCCGGATCCTCCAGATTTTGAGCTCTTCCGACTCGATTGAGGACTGCCCGGCGCGTAGCACACACCTTGAGGTACTGGCGGCGGATGCTCCGGCGGGGGTGGAAGGAATTCTGCCCAATTGATTGGATCTTTTTGTAAATGTTACATCGAGACGATCAAAAGCAATTCAGCAACCGAAAACAGGGTTCACTCAAATTCTAATTAAAAGAAAACATACCTGGCGGGTATTGGTGGTAATTGTGTGGTGCCGGGTGTTTGCCCTGTACGCTGTACCCTCCTCCCTGCGGCTGCTGGTCGGAATGGGGACTGTGGGTGCCCGATGAACTGTGCTCATTCCCGGAGGAGGAGTTCTTTACACAGCTCTCGGTCGACGAGGTCCCGATAATCATGGTGGTCGCGTACGGGGTCGGGTTGTCAGGGGACTGCGGAAAATAGCGAAAAATTAGCCCTTGGTGTACCATTAAGTCAAAGAGCGTCTTCCGGGACTTGCCTTTCGACAGTTATAGAAGGTACTTAAGTTCCTCGTGTCCACCTCGGCGTAGTCGGTGCCCCCGTCCGTGTACGTCGACTGGCTGTTGGGATTCGACAGCAACTTCGTCTCGCTTAGTCCTGAATCCTTGTCGGTGTCGGCGGTCCGCCAGCCCCGATCGATCCAGAGACTCTCTTTGCCGTTGATGTTCAACGCGGTAATTTCGCTTGCGTTCACAACTGGAAGAGCTAAGAAATGTTGGCACAGTCTTCTAAAGGCTTAGGGATGAATCGTTTCAGGCAATCGCATCGATAATTTAGATCCTACTTTTCTCGAAGAACCCCAAAATTTATTTTGGGAGAAGGGGGATCATATATATACATACGATTTATAGTTTGCTTTTTTAAGAAAAAAGAGTCGGGATTTTCAGATCTTTTTTAAATAGTACACTATTTAAGTGTTTGAATAACAAAAAACCCAAGCAAGCAAAATAAAAAGAGAAATAATTTAAAAAATTCAGTTAGAAATATAAAATAACATTTTTAATAAATAAACAGGGGATTAAGTATTAGGAAATCCAATCGTGAGAAAGTAGAAATTTAGAGTCCATTTACCGCTTTTCATTTGCAACCACTAATTGAAAAAGTAAAATTAAGCCTATACACGAGGATGATATCGAGCGTAAGGGTGGCAATGCTAAAAGAAGGAACCCGCATTTGCTTCCACCAATTCATCCCTCCCAGTTCTTCGGCATTTCCTGACCACTTACCACTCAAGTGTCCGAGCTCCTTGGTGAGCTGATGGCGTCTTTTGAAGAAAAGCATTGCTGCAGCTGCCGAAATTAGAATCGCGAGGAGCATCGTGATGACGAGGGCCATGAACCAGGTCTCGTGGACGACGTTGGACTTTCGGTGGGACGTCTCATCAATGCCACTCAGAGACCCACTCGGGTGCGCGCGTGGTGGTGATATCAAGTGGGCCGGGTCCATCACGAGTGGTTTCTACAAAATTTAGCACGATTAATGATAATAGCGCACACCAGGCGGCGCTGTTCTCGAGCTAGGGCCACGGAGAGCTGGTGGCTCTCGAGCAAAGGGCGCTGCTTTCAAACGAGTAATCACTTACAGATTGGGAGTAGGGCCCGGCTCCAACTCTCGTGTAGGCAACGACCCTAACGTTGTAAGTGGCCCCCGTCGTAAGGTTGTTCAGCATAACAGACATGGTGGTGGCGTTTAGTGTCATCTGGGCAAGGACCTTTGTCGAGTTACCGGCTTTGACCTAGGGTTGCAGAGTTAAGCGTATAGGAAATCACACGTAACGTCAGTTCAGGTTTCTCAAATGGTGAATTGCGAACATGAATGTGTGCGCCAGCACGAAAGGGGATTTTGGATCGTATATTATAAAAGATTGCCCTCACCTGGATTTTGTATCCCAAAAGTATGCCGTTGTGGTGTTGCGGGGGCGGCGGTGACCACCGGACCCAGCCGGCTGTTAGGTTCAACATACCAGTTTGGACGTTGTCCGGAGGTGCGGAGGGAACTTTTCGGGGGTATTGGGATAAAATATAAGAATTCCAAATTAATTCCTGTTCTGCTGTATGGGGTTTAAAAACAGAGGTTAGCTTACCGTCCTCGAAGGTCTGGACGAGTTTCGAATTGCTAGGTTGTCCCTCGACACTGCGAAAGAATGGAGCAAGGAAAAATTCGTATTTCGTAAATTTTTTCAGATTGGACACAACGTGGGTCTCGGTGGACGGATTAAGCACAGTCATAATGTTGTATTTTTGAGAGCTACCGCTTACTTCCCTAAACCGAATGTACAGACCCTGTTGGTGACGATTTTCATCATTAATCTGCTCTGCCTGGGATTCTATGAGCTAATTCGCATTGGAATTTCGCTGACTTACCTCCACATATTCCTCGGTCATGCTCACGTGCATCTGCCAGTCTATGCGGACTGATGTCGAGTTAATTGCTGCTGCATCAATTAGTTCAACCACCTGGGGAAACAGAAGTAATGGACAAGTGTATTAGTGCTAAGGTGCCCATGATTCTAGTCATGTTAGCTTGTGCGGTTTAGCAGGTTGTTGCGAATTCTACACGATTAGTTGAAACCCCATTAATTTGCATAACTGCTTGTTTACGCGACTCAATTGTTGTTCGTGGATTTTGGAGTTCACATATTTCATGTTAGTTATGATATGATTATGGTATTTAATTTAAACAGGTGCATATGATCAGAATTAGAACCATGTTTAATCGAAGAGATATCTTCTGTGGGAGAAATTTCCAGTGTGTATTTAATTAATATTTCCCTAAAACTGATGTTGAATTCATATCTAATTTCAATCTAGATGAAAAAATGAAATTGTTTTGGAAACATGTTCATGTAATTTCATTCCACAGAACAAGCTTAGTAGGCAGTACTTACAAAAAAAAAACACAATTCGTCTATTAAAGCTTTAAATTAAAATATTTTTTAATATAATAATAATAAAGATGTCATTTATTTCTTTGTGATAAGGGCAACGATTTTCTTTTGAAGCTCCTTTGCCAAATTCTTGATCTCATTTGTAGATTACTAGAATTAATTTATTTTCATGTCTTACGTTCTAGTGATAATTTTAATTTATAACCTCTTTACACAATTTATGAGCAATTTAAATTCAATAACTACTAATCAAAATAATTATCATTTTTTACTTTTATTTTTTATCATGCCTATAATTTTTCGTGCAAAAATTTTTTACTATTTTTTGTATATCTTGAGTTATAGTTACATGCGAATTGATGATGATGTTTGTTTATTTTTAAAATGATATGGGAATATAAGACTTGAATTAAAATATCAAATTTTTGTTTGTAATATGCTAAACCTGTTTTTCAGGGGCTTTTGAAGAATTAATACATGATAAAGTGCATTGCCTGCAAATTTCACATTCTCATATAATTTTTTGATACTGTTTATATTAAAATTGCTACAATTGGTTAACCGACATTTTTCATTTGATTTTGAATTTCAGGCGTGGTTAAATACAGCCAAAAGCCAGAATAGACAAGTTTTAAAGTAGAATAAAAACTTCTATTGTAAAACACTCTTAGATCATTGGTGGATTACCCAATTTATAAATTGGTAGACGATTTGAACGGTTTTATTTCTGTTTTAGACTCTACAAAATTTGGCTGCAAATAAAATATATAAATATACAATTAAAGAATTTTTGTTGGTATGGTTCATCAATCGCATATTTCAAAAACAAGTTCAAACGAAAAGCAGAAGTTAATTACAATGTTAAAGATTATGCAAACAGTTTAAAAACAAAGGTAAGAAATTATTTCTTAAGTTGATTCTAGTTTTATGCTTGATATCATATTTATGTATGGAAATGTATTCGTTGTATATTCGAAATGATTTTGGTTTTGATGTCAGAGGCTTGTTAAGACACTTCCCAGTTTCCGTTGCAGAACTTGTTGCACAAAGACGCAGAGCAATGGAGGAAGTGACTTGGAGCCTCGTCAAATTGTTTAAATGGTGAACGTACGGAGATGACGCAGCAGAACTTGAAGTGTCCTCGGAACGCGGCTTGTACTCCTACCAGTGGTCGTTGAGGCAATCAGAAGACGTAGGAAGGTAATGAGTTCCGCAGCATCATCGTCTGAGGCCAATAATGGCGCAATTGTGCAACGGCGTACTATCGAGCCCCAAGGGGAATTAATTCAGCCATTTAGCCCGAAATTCATTAAAGTAATAAGCACATGGGCAGCATAAGTGGCATACATAGGAACTGCTGTTCAAAATTCCGGGGTGTGGTGCTGCGTTGTCGCGTCTAATTATGCTGCCACACAACCGCGACCGCAGGGCAAGCCTCCTTCTTCGACTAGCGCCCACCCCGGGGATCGAACCTGGGTCGCGGTGCACCCGGTGCCCGTCGCCACCGCCTGGTCAAGAGACGCTCAACAAGCAGTTTTGACATTTCATTTACAATAGGCCGACTGTTCGCATTGTGAGCGCGACCGCAGCGGCGAAATTATCACCCATCTGGGCGCTTTGTTTCGTCGTGTTTCAATTTGAATAAATGAAGGTGCGATAAACCCGCGAGCCCAACACCCAGCTACGAGCCAGGCAACGGGCCGTGGGCACTCGACGACGACTAAAACTTAAACTCACCTTCCCACTCAGGACGGCTCTCGCGGCAGCCAATTCGGTCTGCGGCACCACACCTATGTCGGTTCCCAGTGTCTTGGCCACGTTCGACAGTCCAGATGGCACCGATAGACCGTGCGAATTTTCAGCTCGCACTAGGAAGACGTAAGAAGTGCCCGGCTTCAGCTCCGATATCTGCAAAACATAACAAAGGAAGTGGTTAAGAAGTGGCCATCGCGAGAAGCTCCAGATCAAGATGCATCACGGATCGCGGATCCGAGCGCATATCTTTAAGAAGCATTCGCTAAAGAGGAGTGCTGGGCCGGGCGCTGTTTTCGGCGCTTGAAATATTCATGGCGATGTATAGCACCGCGGCCCGATCGTGATATCTAAGAAAGAAAGTTAAATACCGTTATTGTTTGATCAGGAACACGGTGAGCGGCGACTACCCAGCCCGTCTGCAGATCCGAACTAAAGTACTCCACAGTGTATCTGCAAGATCGATAAAATATCGTGTTAGTGCCGTCTTTGTCTTCGCCTGAGTCTTATACTGCGGGCCGATAACAGGACAGCAGCGGCTCTTTCACATCCAACCGAGCCTACTGCCCTGTCACTTGCCCCCGGAGCTGGGCCCGATAGTGATCCAGCAAGCCATAAGAATTGATTATGCAAAGGAGTGACGCAGTGCTGCAAACCCTTTTTATTTATCTATTAACCTCTTTTAACTAGTGTTATTTATTATCCCTCTTTAAATTTTCTATTTAATTTATGTCTTAGCCTTAATTATATGGAAAATATGCAAGGTACCTTCGTTCATCGTTTTCTATATATTAAAGTACTCGCCGTCTTGCGAAAAGCATAAGTGTTATAAAAACTAATCATGCACTATAGCATTATTTTGAACACGCGTAATAAAGTAAAAAAAATTAATTGAGAAGAGCACACGTATATTAAAGGATGAAGACACAAACTGAGACAAGTCTTTTAAAATTCAAAAAATTATTTCATAATAATAATAAAAATTTAAAATTAAAAAATCAACATCGAAATATAGGGTTTGACTTTTCAAGATTTTTTTATCGTCAATTATTTTAATTCCGTGTTCGCATTGAAGCAAAATTAGAAGAGATGGAGCTAGAAATTTGCTAAAAAAATACTATAACTGTTAGATGCCCTATTATTAAATTAAAATTTAGTTACACACGTTTATGTATTTATTATAAATATTTATTTAAAAGCTTAAAAAGCATCAGCATCATTCGGCACGACAATGTAGCATCATTCGGCACGACAATGTGACTTACCCGATCAATGCACTGGCTCCGGGACGCTCCTGACCCTTTGCCCACCTTAATGTAATACTGCTTTGGGTAACGTTGACCACTTTCGGAGTTCCCGGAGGTGATGGAAAGGTGCTCGGGTCCGGAGATCGATGGAGGATCGATGAGCTACTTTTTTCTACCTGTCAATTGTAAAAAAGAAACAAAGTCCATGTTTAGCTAACGACGGTTAATTTTAGTACGAGATGAATAAGGTCGCAAATTAAATTACCCTAACCGCGGACGGCGCTACGGTACAATGGCGAGTCATCGCGAAAAATGCCGTGAGGTGTCATAATTGACGGCATGATCGCAATTTTCATAATTTCCGATTACTATAGCAGACTCACTATAAGATGGCAATTACGCGGATCTGACAGCCCCGGCTGCAATGACTGCAGGGGAGGACTGGTCGGTATGCAACTCGCAGGATTTATTGTACGCAGGGGACACAATTCTTGTAATTAGATCAGAGGCCGCGACGAAATTGCCGCTTTATTATAATTATGCACACCAAGGGCTTACACAATGAAGGCCAGCCCAGCGACATCGCCGTGATTAACTACTTCCCAAGACAAGCTGTTACAGCGAGCTCTTTTGATACTCTCGCATTTTTCCAGAATTTACGACAATCAAAAGTAATTACATGCATTATTGTAATCAACTTGGTGTGGATATTGTGGGGCCTGAATTCGCATTTATCGTCCTTGGACTTAAGCACATACTTCCGTACCATCAATGATTTTTTAAGGCATGGCAGAATTATTTGCATGTTATGGCCTTCCCATCCAAGTTGATTAAAATCGATATAATCCGTTTTTGCCTCCGCGAACTACACTTAGGCATAGAATTTCCTCCTATGCGATCAAATTGTTATCTGTGTTAGATTTTGTGGAACCGTAATACTATAGCATTGTTTTTCTTACTTATATTATAGTTTCTTAAATTTAATATGATTTCAACTAATTATGTAATAAGGACAATAAAATATTAATTAGATAAAATGATTGTTTGTTTTTATGCATGATAAAATTGTATTTTTTTCAAATGATGCATATATACATATAATAAGTAGGATTCCGGTTATTTATAATTTATATTTTTAATATGAAAGAAACGAAAATATAGAAATGATTTTTTAAAAAAAACGAGACTATTGTTCGCAAAACACTTCAAATAAATTAAACCCAATAAAAATTCAAAAACACATTTTACCTGATAATTTTTTAAATTATTTTATGTTTATTATTTGAGAAATAAATAAATAAATTGGAGACGCCAGAGAATGTAAATATAAAAATTTAATACTAATACAAACCTGGGGAGACAAAGTTTTGTATCAGGTATTTAACGCTAATACATAATTCATAAAAGTTACAACTTCTACAGGGGTAATCCCTTTTTTAGATCAATTCAGGCGGTGAATATTTAATAATTCAAAATGTTATTTGGTTATGTTCTTAATATTTAAATTGCTTCCAAAGGAGAATTTGTTCTTTCGTCCTTTGTTATTTTACCAGAGAACACAAAAAGCAAAGTTTGTCCGCGGCGCAGCCATTACACGGGCCCCATTTATTCGAACGCAATAAATCTGTTTCCCAGTTTTTAATTGCAGCCCCTTTTGCATAAAATTAATTTCCCGACGAATCGCTGCAACAAATTCTCCTTGCGCATTTCGGAATTGAGTTGTTGGCGTAAGCGTGAGTGATGAATATTTATGGAGTGCGCGGATCGATACCTACGGCGGGAGGCGCGAGTCCGCGGGCGTGGGAGATTCTACCTGGCCATGCCGCAAGGTGAAATTACGCCGGAGCAATAATGCTACAATTAAAGAATAATCCTGAGGCGTCACCACCACATAAATCCCGGCAGAGTGCCCGCAAAGGTGGCATTTATGGGCCGCTGCCATAATTGTGCCATAAATTAGTGCGTGATTAAATGCAGCTCCAAGTCAAACAAACCGCGATTGCTCACGATTACGGCGGCATCCGGGTTCAATGCCGTCACGTGAAATCGGTTTCTTCGCGAAATGTCTCGAGACATCGGGACGTGTCTCGTCTCAGAAAAACTTTCCCTGGTCGTAAGACATAAAACATAAACGCGACTAAAGACCCAATAGCTGATGTGGCGGTTCTGGGGAACTGTGGCTGGTCCACAGTGCAGTGTTATTATCCCATCAAATTTGCATCTGTCGGATTAAGAAAACTTGCCCTCGTCTTTACGATGTGTCCTATAAAATACGAGCAAGTGTGGGCCGCGCTTAGGGGCGATAATCGGGAACCGTACCGCGCGGCGAGACGCACTTTAAACGAGAGTAAAAGGCCCAAAACGAGTGTTTCCTTCGTCTCCTCCGTAAGCCTTGTTTATGGTCAATTAGAAACGGAATTATATATTTTCTTAGAAAATTCTTTCTTAGGCGGCTGGCAGTAAATTTCTCGAGTTTTTATTTATTTTACGACGCCTTATAACGCCCAACGGCCTGTGAACACGCATTAACGCAGCTCTACGAAACGGCCGTAAACGCGCTTGCGAAGATTCCTCTGATTTCTTAGGGTCTCCTCGAGAACGATTGCAGAAGATTCCAGCGAATTTTTACCTTCAGTATTTACTTTTGGCGATATCACATAAATCAAGGTGCATAAGGCTCTTAAGCCAAATTAATAAGATTTGAGGAGATAAAATAAAAAAAACACAAATAATTAATGTTAACAACGCGTCAGCTGAAAAGTCATTAATTAAATTTGAACCACAAGCCATCTACTTTGAAATTTGATCTATTATATTTTTTTATATTTCGATAATTCAAAAAAAAAACGCACTTTTCAAAAATCTTACGCAAATTAAATGGGGTCTTTTACTTGTAAAACTGAATGTGGATTAATTTTCAAACTTTTTTACAAAGAATAACTCTTTGAATTGTGGGTTAAATTGAATTTATTTCGTTTCTGAATTGAGGAGATTTTTAGAAGTCGGCTAATAATCTCAGCATTTTTCTCAATCCAGAATTTTTTATAGAGTACATATAAAAAATTATTGTAACCACAGTGCTTTATAAAATTTCATAAAAAAAATAAAGAAAACCTTCCCTTAAAAGTACACAAAAATTATTTCTGTTCTCTTATTTATGGGATTTTTCAATGTTCGGTTATATTTGTTTTCAAAAGGCTCTAGATAATTATAAAGCAAACCCCTTTGACAAATTAGCCGAGTTGTCTACAAATCTGCGACATGTATAATGATTATCGCATTTTAAAAATGTAGTTTTAAAAACAACAACTTAAACTTAAATAAGGGGAGGTACAGAACACTCAATGCGCAAAACTGACTCGCATTTTACCGAATCCTTCCACAACCTTTTTTCGAGATGGAAATGCGACTTTCAAATTTTAGTATATACTGTTTTCTTTTGGGTATTATAAATGTCATAAATACTGAAAAACTGTCAATTAAATTTTAAACACCGATTTACCCAAATTTTGGATTTATTAACTTTTTATTTTTCATAACTATTTGCGACTAACTATTTAAATGAGTAGGACTATTAAGTAGAACCAATTATTAGTGATTAATAAAGTCTAATGATTTTTCTATTTTATTACTTTTTGACGTAATGATTTTTGATAATTTAATATTTTAAGAGCTTAGGTTTCTACTTTAGTGTTTATTACTCGAAATTATGCAGAATCTCTTTATGAGTATCTGACGGATACCTGCATTTTCTGTATTAGAGTCAGAAAGATGGACAGAATCCCTTGCAGTGTATCTATATAGTAGGAAGAACTTAGAAGGCAGCGAGGATAACTCATACTTACGGTGAGTGTAGCCGACCAGGATGTCTCCCCGCTTTCGGATGACGCGGTGCAGGTATAAAGACCGGTGTCTGAAAGCTGCAAGTCTGCAAAAGGAAACAAGTAAACGGGATTAGCGCAGTGTGGCTACAGAGTCGGGAGTCTGTGTGCACCCACCATCAATTTTCAATGATCCACTTTGGACTATCATGATTCGGTGGCCGTTCTGCAAAGGTGTTCCATCCTTGTACCACTTAACTCGCGGAGTAGGATTACCACTAGCCCGGCACGGGAGCATAGCGACGGAACCCTTCGGTAGGGTTTGGTTGGATGGTCCAATTTGGATGATGGGCGGCGGTGTATCATCGACCGATGTCACCTGATGAATTATTCATGTTTAATAAAACACTATGCACCCCCCACTCAGGCACGATTGCCGTCCTGTCTGCCATCCATACCTGCAGAAATGCCCGGATCGTTGACGAGCCTGCCACGCTCAATGCCGAACAGACAAAGTACCCGGCATCATCCTTTTGCACACCTCTAATTTGGAGGGTACCTTTGCTATTTACGTGGATGTGCCCATATGTGTTATCCGGGAACATGAGCATTTGGGAGCCCTCCTTCGTCCAGAATACTGATGGGGGTGGATTGCCGCTGGCGACGCAATCGAATGTTGCAATCCCATTGAGACCGACCTTTTTGTCTTGCGGCTTCACAATAAACGTGGGAGGAGCTAGATGAGGAACGACAAAGGAACATAGATTCAAGATGATTGTCTTTAACTTAATTTAATTCTTCAATTTGCCCTTACAGTGAACGTAGAGATGAGCCCGTGCGCTTATTTGGCCGACACTGTTGTGCGCCTCGCATATGTAAATACCCTCATCGGCGGGGCTTACGTTCTTGATGATGAGACTTTGATCCTCCTCCTGGATATCAGCCCTGATGAGATGATACAAAACAAAAATTTAATTAATCGTTAATTAGGCGCTGGTACCCTCGCCATCGCGATTGCTAATAAACATGGTTACCTTCCTACGGGCATGTTGCCATCATCTTTCTGCCATAGAATCTGAGGCTGTGGATCACCTCCCACCAGACAGTGGAACTGAACTGTTTGCCCGGCTAGAACCGTCGTATCAGTCGGCTCTTTGTTGAAAAATGGCTTAACTGAAAATATAGGAAGCAAACAATGAATTAACTAAATTAATTAAATTTAAAGCCTTCAAAGGAAATTCAAAATTTATCCAAAGTGTAGATGCTAAATGAGTCTATGTTTTCAAATTACTGCCACTTCTAATACAAGCTGGTTTAGATTAAATTAATTAGATTTTCATTGATTCCATTGCTTTAATATTTTCGTTATTGTAAGTCATATTGTTATTCGATTGATTTCTTTGGAAATGCTTTATTACATAAAATCGTTTTAAATGCCACAGTTGGGAAACCGGCAAAAATAGTAGTAATAGTAAAAAATAATAATTAACTTTCCTGTTTTCTAGAACATGGAAACAATTTTCATGATATAATCGATCCTTTGAATACCCTTTACATAATTCCCTTATTTAATAATTTTGCTTGAATGTAAATATTTATGTTTCCATAAAGATGTAAAAAAATCGTATTTCAGTACATTTAATAGATGTTATTCACTTATTCCTTCTTTGAATGTTCCAACATAAATTTAAACGACCTCTTTATCATCCTTAAAATGTCCAACCCTATCTTCACCACCTACCAAAAAAGAAAGTAAAAATAATTATGAATGTTAATCCTTCCTTACTGAGGCTTTACATAAATGAATATTAACTAACTACGCGCAGACTAGCAGTTCATTATAATTTTATCACTTACCGCAAAAATTTATGAATTTATGATTATGACTAATTAAAGACTGTCTGACGGAGAATAACTTGAAAAATAGGAAGTCTTAAGGAATTAAGAAAAATGTAAGTAGAGAATTTATGATTGAAATGATTGTTTCTTAAGTGAGCCTCAACTGTACCATTTCATTTATAAAAAATGTAACGTCCTCTTTGTACCGCCAGTAGTCAAAGGAATTAATCTCGAAAAGTTGGTCGTCCGGCTATTTTCCAAAGATATCTATTTAATTAACGGTTGGGATGGGGAAAATCGCAGCTCTATAAGTTTCACTCGCCAACCTGAATCGACCGATAAAATATTTCTTCATTAAAACAAGGCGGTAGAAGCTCTCCGGCGATATAAAAATAATGAGTTGACGGATTCATGTCATAAATTTCCACTATCACGGCGCATCAAAGTGTCATAAGAAATTAATTGCATAATCCACTTTGGGAGATTCCATCTAAGCGCCTCCGAAGAAAATTGGAAAGAGTCGCATAGAGGCGTGGAGCGTCTTAATGGATACGTCTAACGACTCGGATCTTGGGCTTGGTGGCTAGTGCTCCATGAAAAGTAATTAGCCCACTGTGGTCGTTTTGTGACTCGCTCCGCGGCTAAGATGCCTAGATTTGAGCGGTTCCCCAAGAGAGATGAGGAAAAGCTAATTTAATTTCAGCGCTTTATCGGACGAGCATCAACGCCTATGGTTTTCTTATGGTTGGTCGGATCTGTACGTCTTAACGATTCCTCCGGGCCAAATGGCACCTTACCTATAAGAAAGCAAGGCACGTTACCGTCTTAAAGGCAGTATACGGTCATGAATAAGATTGCCACCTCCCCGGAGCGGCAATCGAAGCGGCCATGTTAATCAATCGAATAATTTAATCTACATAAAATATGCACGTACGTGGCAACTACCTACTTATGCCTATACCCTCCTTATACTTACCTTGGACGGTCAGCTTAGCGTGGGCGCTCTCCCTGGTCCCGACCAGATTCTGGGCAATACACTTGTACTTTCCTTCGTCGATGCGTCTCACATCGCTTATCAATAAATTACCGCCGTCCACAATTCGGATACGTGACATCGCTCCGTGGGACTGGCTTCTGAAATCGTCTAGTTCGAGTGGGATCCCATCCTGGAAAGTGTCACAAGGAAAAATGAATTTCTTTTATATGGCTCTCATATAGCACACCCGGCATGAGACAATTTCCTAATTGTGGTACCCATAAATAATTCATATAGTCTCCGCCCTAGAACACATACAAACCAACCTAGACGAACGGACAATGTGCAGGCGTGCGACACAAAGTGGATCCTTACCTTTTCCCATATTAGGGTTGGATCCGGGTTCCCTTTAGGTGGTCCGCACTCCAATAGGGCTGTTTCGCCCGCAGCCACCCGGGTGTCCTTCGGTTCAACCCGAAAATCCTCGCGGAGAACTAGAAAAAGGAAACGAACAAATAATGCGTCAGTAAACAGCGTTCTACCACCGTCATGCGGTTAGAAGCATCAACTTCGGACCCAGAAGTGAGCCCTGCGATACTCCATTCTTATGCCTGCGCCTTTTTAATGCTGTTTGCTTGTCACATCAATAAATCACGAGAATAAACACAAAGAGGCTGCCTTATTGGAAAATATGTTTCTGGCGGGCGTTTGTTGCCTGCTCGGTGGCTGCCCGTAGACCGCGCGACCGCGAAGCCTAGCGAAACCCATGTTCCCAAGAAGTCTGGGTCTCCTTCAAGAAAAATCAATCATTTTTGTGTTTAGAGGAACTCATGTGCTTCGTGGAGTCACCATAAGACTGGATACCCTTTCAATCTGTTCGTGCTCAACTTCAGCTTCAGCATCGGCGGCTTCATGAGTGGGCTTTTATATTTAACTTTCATTTTATGGTTCCATTTTTGTTGTTTATTCGATTCGCCAATGGACCAGCGTGCTATGGTCTGGGTTTGAGGAATGATTCGATATGACAAAACGTGATCTGGAATTCCTCGGAACAACTCAAGAAGCACAGGTCGCGGCAGATTTTTATTTATTCATTTCGTTATTTTATTTTTTTTTGTTTGGGGATTCGTGGCATTTCGCGAAATAAGGCAAACATGGGCTCATGTGAAATCCAAACATTGGAGGTAAATAGCTCCTCTGCAGATGTGCAGTTTCGTCGCGGAATGACGTGGCATTTGCAAACAAAAGTAAGAGGTGGACACTGACGGGATTTTGCAAGCACAATTCTGCGGTAATTGCGCTCGGAATGTTAGTACGAATGTTTGGTACTCCGCAGGAAACCATTTATTTGAAAACGTTTTTGGTTTTAATGGAGAAAAATGCTTTCATTGCGCAGGTTAGCAAAATTATGCAGATCAAATCTGATTCCGTTCAATGATTCTGCTTTCTTAGACTGGAATACAAAGAAAATAAATGGTCAGCCAATTTTGAATTTAATTGCCGTTTCAATCCTATCGGATTTATGCCTTCAGATGTTGAACTCTCTGATAGCCACTTAATTGATCAATTGATTCATTGTAAATTCTTTAATTTATATGCAAGTTATAAGACAATTGAGGAATAAACAAAATCGAACTCTTTAAACGTTTTGTATACTATTTTACGTTGTACAGGGTTCTTATATAATTCTTGCTTCTAAAAGAAGATTAATAATGCTGTTTTAATCAGAATATTTTTTGTTCTGGATTATATTCGAACTGCATCTTTTTTTTCTTTACAAAATACAGGGAACATTTTATAAACCAATATAAAACGTTCAGAGCTTTTCCACAAATATATGAACCCTTTCATATCATGGAAAATTCTTGGAACTCTTATCAAAACACTTTATATTAACAAATTCTGTTCACAACATTTCCTTTCCTTTCTTTCTGAATAAGGAACAAAAATTATCGTTATATGTGTTCGAAAGCATCTTCTTATAAAGCCATAAAAACCTACCTGGCGCCAACAACTGCCAGAAATGTTATCGGCATTTGATGCATTGGTGGAAATTATTTATTTCCAATTGAAATTATTGCAGAAGCAGAACAAAGGTGTGACTGGTGACACCTTACAACAGACGACGCCGCCACAGCTATTTCACCTTGCCTAGTAAAATTAATGAGTCAATTAAGTATCGGCACAACCGACACTTGGAGAGCTCGACGTTGCAGGTGACTAATCGCTAAGGAAGTCTACCTGCGCCGTGCGGTATCAAGAGTGGTATTTAAAAACCTGCAGAATGTTTCCCAGAGCGTTTCACTTGCGAAAAAAAGGTAGGTAAAACTTTCGTAAATATGTTTGCACTCTCGCTATAAAGCCCATTAGCCGTTCCACGTTTGCTCCGAATGTAGATGCAGTTTGAAATTGGACGCAACATCCTTCTCGTAATCAGAATCAATCCTTTTACGACCTCACAAAGTTCATCTACATCTTACGAGATGAAATGTCGGCACGGAGACTAGGGGAAAACGCGCTGAGTGCCACTCTGGTCGTCCATTTTGCATAATTTGCATCTAATTTGCATTTATTAAAAACATAGAGCCAAAGTTAAGACATGGAACGTTCTTTCTGACTGCTCTCGGTCTATTTTCGGCCGGTGTTCAGGTAGGTATTGAAAATCGTCTGATTACTTGTCGGCGGCAACAAGATGCCTTTACCATACCTTTACCTACCTGCGGATACCGGAGAACCGGCAATCCGGCGACACGGGGTGAAATGCACTTTCCAAGTCCCACTAAAATGCTTTCGGTTCCTTATTAAAGGCTGTTCCTACGCCATTAATTCCAACCCCCAGGGTCTTGTGTGTTTTCTATAGAAACAAGTTAAACTCTTTCACTCTGCTTGCCGGAGCTCGAATCTCTAACCCCTGTCCCCCAGACTGTGTTTTCTTCTTCCCAGTAAAGTAAGTCTTCTTGCTCTTGAGAGTCTTGAAGTCTTGTGTCTTGTCCCGGTCGTACAAGTCATTTCGACATCGGATCTGCACCGTGCACACGGAGTAAACTATAATTTGCCGCCGGCGGAGCTTGTATTCGACATAGACGTTGATGCCGAGGGTACTTGGAATGAACGTCCATGAATCTATCGGATACCCATAACCCATTCTAGCCCATTCAGCAGAGCCCGAACCCGAGACCGACGACGCTGCCGGAAGATCCATATACTATGTAGCCGAGATGGGGCGGAGAGTAGGAGGCTTTTCTCCACACTTGTTAAGGTGCTTGTACTTCTTACCATCTTGAGATAAATTGAAATAAATTGAAACTGTGCTTGCCGATATCCCATTGAACACGTCATGCTTGTTGCGGGCAACTCGTACATCTCGGGCTGCCGTGCCCATACTCGGTGTCCGGGGAACCCCTGCCGGGTAGGGGCTTGTTGCAGGTCATTTGTACCACTCTGCAAATGTCGTTCGGGCACCTCTAATCGAATGTAGAAAAGTCAATTAGACCCTGAATTTTGCTAATTGCAGGTGAAATTGGTTCTTGAGGCAAGTAAGATATTTCTTCTGGACGCGAATTGTGGGCGATGGAATTACTGGGACTGGATATTGCCCCAGGGTCAATTCGATGAAAGATTTTATGGATAAATAATCAAAATCATAAATCTCTCAATATTTTTATGCTCTGCATATCGTTGGTTTCTATGGGTGCTGCAATGCTTCAGTATAAAATATTTCATTAAATATTTCTGTATGTATCCACTGGTTCATAAAATGACTTTAGAAATTCAAAATGCCAAAAATTTTTCACGATGTAAATTTAGCATCAAAAAGAAAAAAACGCAGAAATTAAAAAAACGTTTTAAATACAATTAAAAGCCACAATGAAGACAAATTACGAAAAATATGCTAAAAGAAAAGAAAATCAATATGAACTTAAATTAATTTTATTAGAATCTTATTTAACCCGTTATTGTCACCGGGGGTCCAAAAGACCCCACCAATTTTCTCAAAGGAAATTTGTTTCCATTTTTTTCGAGTAAAACGTTAATTTTAGATAAGTAAACAATTGGATCTTGTAAGAAAGGCCTTTTTAAGTCCATAAATTTTTATGAGGTGAAATCGCAAATAATTGATAAACAGTAAAAGATTTTCCTCGTGGGGTCCCACTTTCTTATTTGGAGGTGTGACCGCAACGGGTTAACACCAAAGACTGCGCATTAGGCTTATAGTAGAACAGACGTGGTCCAATAATAACTAAAAGTCGGGAAATGGTAGCCTATTCTATTCTAACAGGAAAGGGAAAAAAAGAGCAACCATATTCAATGATTTATTCCCTTTCGTTTTACCGAGCTATTATCAAACATTTTTAAAGTCAGTATGTCTGAATATTTTAAAGGAAACGTGATAATCACTTCAAGCTCGTGTTATTAAACACTCGTTAATGGCCAGGTGATTATGCAAATGTACCTGGCGCCTTCGACTGTTAAGCTCTGTCGCCATTTGTTTGAAATTATTCAATATATCAATTTGAATTCTTGTAGAACAAAGGTGTGTCTGCTGGCAGCAGAAGAAATATTCGAGGCACTAAAATTTCATATTGCCTGCCCGAACAGAAAGTAATATATCTATTTCTTAACAGTAGGCGGATGGAATTATACTATTACGTATTATGTGGGAACCAGCACCTTCGGACCACCTTTATAGCGTGTATGTATTATAATTGACCATTCATAGTAGAATCCAGGAAACGTAATTTATTTGAAGGTATTATAATTCCCATGAAACCACTTTTCTTCCCTAATCCCAGCTTAATCGAGGACGTCCTACATATTTCCCTTTCTTGGATGGATTTGCTTAAACTCAGGAAAAATTATGGCACTGAATGTGAACGACGTGATTAGCTAAGCTCTTAATCCTCTTAGCAAGGGCTTTAATTATTCGCACTGGGAAATTCACCTTAGATCACGAATTTGCTTTAGCCACTTTTAGACCATTGTGAGTGGCCAACACCTTCTGACGGTTAACTAGAGAATCTAGCAAATTACATCGGCAATTTCAGAAAGTGATGATGATTTTAGATAATCTGCTAATGTTTATTTTTACGTATTTCAGAACTTCTATTTAACGAATTTCAAATGTTTTTCCTTTTCTGTGTGAAAAAACATCAGATAAAATCTGATTTAAATAAAACCATTCTCTCAGAGCCTCTCCTACTGCCAACTTATTTTAATCCTGACTACTATAGTATAGTATAAAAGGCAAAGCGGCTCCCAACCCTCTATATTTGCCTTTTCAATTTAAATCACGTTTATTCAGCTGAACTCGTTTGAAACTTTAGAAGTAGTCAACTGTGAAACTCAAGTTAATTATAGATTATAATTCCCGTCCACGTGTCTTCTGAATGGGGTTTTACAAAACTTTCATTATTACACAATTCATAGATCAACAAAATATAGAGAAATGATTGTTTAGTTATTTGTCTAGCTACCCATGAATCGTTTTGCCACTTTAACTTACTAAAACTATTGGATGGGCTTTAAAAAATGTTTAATATTAAAAAGCCTATAGTCCAATTTAAAATGAAGACTTTGGATTTTTATCCACTTGTCGGTGCTTCATCATTTTATTGAGTTGAATGTCCTAAGGTATACTTGCATACAACTTATTTTATGTGTTATAGGAAAAATTTATGACAATTTAGGCATGCATAACAAAAGGGCATAAAATTGTGTAAGTTTTTATAAAGGATGTAAATAAAAGAAAACATTGTTTGGAACAACAAATATTTTCTAGTTTATTTTATGATTTTACTGTGAAGACAAAAGGACACATTTTTTAAAAAAATTGTCACATTTTCTAAAAAACAATATCCTACTTTTACCTGAAAAAATCGTTTGGATCTAACTGATTTTACCTAACCAACTAAGGTGTCGAATCAATAGTTTGATTGGAAAAGATTGAAACAGTGTAAAATATCGCGAAGTGTTGATACCAAAAATGTCTAAAGGTATGAATTACTAACGTTCCATTGTACTTTTTATATTAAACAAATGCTATATCCAACTTTTTAATCCTGTATATTTTCCAGAAACTTTGAAAGTCAGCACCAGACTTGTCCAGACTCCAATCAGCATCACCGGTCGTGTACCGCGACGATAGGATTCATCACGCGCACTTTATAAATTCCTTAAAAGTCAGGCGTTCGGAGACGGATGCCGCGTTTGCCACTGGGAGAACGCACACAGCAGTAATTATGTTATCGAGATGGATTAGGCGATGCATTCCTGGAGGAATACCATTTAGAGACTATTGGGATGGCGCGCTACCAATTGACATGCCGGGGAAAAACTTGTCCCGATCTTGTCTTCAGATCGCGACCGGGCGAAAACGTAAAAAGTCGTTAGGAGCCGCGCGAGCACAGTCTCTGCGGTTCGCGATCTACGATCCATATTTAGAGGCGGTCGCGGAGACAGATGAAACGTCTTCGAGGCAAGAATGCCACGTGCTTCTGTGCCCTTCTTCCGTGTCGATGTACCGAACGAGTCGTCGAATCCTGCAGCTTAGGGCTAAATAGGCGCGAGGAGAGGGCAGAGCCCTAAAAAATTGTGAAAAGACCGAAAGGGCCATAAATCGGTTTTATCTGCCTTCTGTGCACCCATAAGACATTCTCTTAAGACGGAGGAGCAAGGTGACTGCACCACTCCGGGATTGCGGCCGAGGCGTGCCGCTTTAATTTTATCGCACCGGGGTCCGTGTCCCGGGCGCTATTTTGGGGTCCCGGGACACAGGATCGCATTTAGCACGTGCAGATAAATTAAACCTAACATTGTGTGAGGTGAAAATTGCCCGGGAATTAGCTCCTAAGATGTTTTCCGCCGAGGGTAATTTGTTTCTTTAGTTGTGTGGATGGGAAAAAAAAGGAATCGTGAAAACACATTGGAGACTTGATGATAGGGAAAATGAAGAATTATAATTTTAACTGTGTATATTTATCCCCTGTTTGAGTCCAAAAAATCAACTACTTTTAATAAATTCAGTGTACCTAACGTGCTTTGTTTCAGATATGTGCCTATTGCCAACTATAAGAAAATACTCGAAATAGAGATACCGAAAGCACAAACATAAATTTTATTTTCTGGAAATAGAACTGCGTTACGAGCATGCCCATGTTTCTTAAGGATTTATATTTAAAATGGAATAAAAAAAAAATCCATTCTCTTAATCACAACGGTCATGTCACTTTATACGTTCATGTTATTTGTTACATAATTTTTGTTATTGAAAACTAACTATTCAAATTAAAATTATAGTTCATACGGTTAAGAGATTATCAAATAGAAAATATTTCTTGGAAATTAGAACCTATTAAATACATATTTTCTAAAAATCGGTACGTCGCTGTGGCTCATCTATACCAGAAACCATAGAGAGTAAAAGTAGTTCTTTTTGAAAAAACCAACTAAGTATAACATACAGACGTACAGAAGAACGAATCTCATTATAAGGGTTCCATTTTTTCCCTTTTAGCTATGGAACCCAAACAAGATCTTTTATTATAAATTAGTTTTCCAAAGACTTTTTTCCATTAAAAATTGCACTATGCAAAAGTTTTTAACAATTTTTTCCATTTAGACAGATGGAAATTCTTCAAGTAAAACTGCATCATGGAAATAAAGACACAGGCATGACAAGACATGTTGTGATATAGCTTTTAGTTACCGAGCGCTAATTGATGACAAGGAAAAAGCAGTCCTTAAAAGAAGTTAAACGGCATCGAATGTGAATCGCCGGAGCCACTCTCTATCAGCACTAAGGTAGACCCTTGAATGGAGGGTTCGAATTTTGGGGCACTACTTTACCTGCTATTTGGAGCGTCGCATTCCGACTGTACACCTTTCCTGCTTGATTTTTCGCCACACACCAGTAGACGCCACCGTCTTGCTCCTTTTTTCCATGAACTGTCCTCAGGAAGAATAGAGAGCCGGATGGCAATAAAACGCGATGGGATTTATTATCATTGGGACTCGTCTTGACTGGCTCACCGTCCTTTTTTTTTGGAAAGGGGGGAAGAAAAATCGGAAAACGAGGAGATTTATTAGTTTGTTTTATATCCTTCCTAGACTGGGGCTGTTTTTTATTTTACTTTTCCTTTTTTTCAGGCGCAATTTCATGCTTGAAAGATTTATTCCCTTACCTTGTACCATTCGATTGTCGGTTCGGGTTTGCCCTCGGCTTTGCAATTTAACGTGACGGGATCATTCTTCGGGACCACTGTATCGCTGGGATGCTCCGTAATCCTCGGAGACCGGTATTGGCCTGCAAGAAATAGAAATAATTTCGAGTAAGTCATAATGAAATATGAATGCCTGACAGCTTTGATAGATTCACTATGCGCCATGCGGAACCATTCATTGTTCCACCCACTCATGCTCGGTAAATGAAATGTTAAAGTTCCTGTAATATGTCATAAAGTGGAAGCATGTAGAGATATAAAACTCAATTTCAAAAATCCACTTTAACTTTCGTCTAAGTTTATGGTTAATAATTCTAATGCTGAATCTACCTGCTAACGATTCTTTATATTTTCCTATTTCTAAACCGATTTTTGGTGGACTAATAGGTGTGTTGTCTGAAATGGGCATAGGCTATCAATTCTTCTCTATTGCCTTTACAAAACTTTCACTGGAAGATTCCTCACCGGTTAGCTCTAAATCTTGTGTATTTATCGGTCCATTAAGCAAGAGATAATATGAAATTTTTTTTTCTTAATTAGAACGAAATAATTTTACTTTTGAAGAAAGTTTGATTAAAAGACACAAAATTTTGCAGGTAGTTGTAGTAATTACTGATACTCTTTCGTTATAAATTAGTAATGCAATAAGAAACTTTGTAAAATTATATAAAATTCGGTCACAGAAAAAAGTTAAGATTTTAAAAATCTATCCAATCACAAAATAGAAACTGTTTTCCCAATTTTGTTCTATAAAATTCTTATAAAATCCTTTGCTATTTCATATCTTAAATCCCCAAAATAAGATATTCGATTTCAAGCCATGTCCAGCACATTTATTATTTAAAGAGATCGACTATATCCAGCAAATTTTGTAAAAGTCTAGTACCAATCCGGCTTTTGACCAGACCCATTACAGTCTAGACCAGAGTTCGTCCCTCCTGCTGCCGACAATTCGAAAACCATTTCGCCAAGTCTCAAGAGGCATCACATAAAAAACGTAATTTGGCTTTCGTACACTTTTAGAGGTAATAAAACTACAGTTTCCCGGAAATGCTGTAAAATCCAACTACACCTGGCCAAATGCCCCGATTTGAACCCTATCACACTTTCGTCAGCTTCTTAGGTGGTCCGAGTGTCGGTTACGAGGCTGACCTGTTTCTCCAATCAGGGCATTACTCCGATTTGAATTTCATCATGTCTCATAAATTTGGAGGCGAATTAAGATTAAGACTAATCGAGCTCATGTACCCGCTGCACAAATTACCGCGTTCTGGAGGAAGCGCATGCAGCGGGCTTGGGCGCACGCCGTGCCGTGCCGGACGCATTATCGTGAACATGAATTACCGACCTGTTTTCTTCGGAAATATCAATCGACAAGGTAGAGGAATTCGTAGGGCCAAATTCATTGGCTAGATTCGACTGGAGAGGTGGGAATATCTAGTCTAAGGGCTTTCCATAGGATCTGTGAGGCGACTTAGTTTGTGAAACACGGAAAAACAATTTCGGAAATTAGCATTTTGACAAAGTGATATCCATGTAAGGGTTTTATCTTGTAACGGTTAGTTCAATTTAAACTAATTTAAACGACATCCTATACCTTCAGGAATGAAAGAATGGACATTAACGTGCTGGTTGTCTACCCCTCCTTCATCTTCGAATTGTTTTAGTTATCTATGGAGTTATTTATGGACTTTTTTGCTCGTAAATATAAAACACATGTAGCGTATTCGTATGGAGATTAAACAGTCGATCTCCGAATGAATTTTAGAAAATCGAATCAAAAAAATTTAACAAAAAAAATTGTCACTTAAAAATAAGGTAACACCAACGGTCTTTCTGATGCCTTAGTACGGCTTACTAATTTTGAATATACACATGAACATAATCAATTTAAAAAAAAAGATATTTTGGGAATGATTGATATTAAAATATTTTGGCAGTGGAAAGGAAACACTGACCATATTTTATATCACATTTTTACAGTAGCACTAGAAACTTGAAAGGGTTTATTAAAAGAACTGGAAAGGCAGACCAAAACCAGTTCTTGTCTGATTTAAAACGACTTACAATTAATTACGGGCCGGACTAAAAACCTATTTGAAAATTCACCAGTTTAACCTATAAAATATGTTTAATTCTTCACAAACATATTCTTAAGAATATTTTTTCCCTAAATGGATTTTTGGAGTATTTAATTTATTTTTAACCGACTTCCTGTATGTACACTCTAGGTGCTAGATTATAAATGAAAGACCAAATTTTCACACGTATATAGAGAAAATTAACACTCGAAGAGCGCTTTTAAGAAATATTGATGCTTCTTTAAAAGTCAGAAATGTCAAAGGGCTTTCAAGACATAAATTAGGAAAACAAGACCTTTTACACGCCATACCTAAATTACTGTTTCGAAAATGACGCAGGAATTATTGGAACTTGTGTAAAGGACGAGTGGCTTGAGGTATTTTCTCAATTTAAAGCAGTAATCCCGCTAAGCCCCAATATTAAAAGTCACATCAAAGGGAAACGAAAACAAAATAGAATGTTGTACCAGCGATAGTATCGGGAGAGTCTCAATCCCAATCCCGATCGGAATCCCAGTCCCAGTTTGTCTGGCTTGGATGAATAATAGAAGCGTTCGGTACAGTTCCCATCATTTTGTGCTCGGGATCAGTGGTAGTAAACGAAAGGCACTTTGATACCAATCTTCAGTGACCTTTCACAATAACCCCCGAGTTGAAATTTATTTTTATTTTTTATTTTCACATCCCACATTGTGTGTCCCGACTGCGGGCGGGGATGTGTCATTGACAGATCCCACCTAATGGTGAGCCCTTCTTCCGCTCATTCAGATTCAAATCGATCTGCTGCTGTCGTACATATTTAATGAGGCTCGGTTCTCGAATTCAAAGGGCTCCATGCAAACGAGGGTGGGTGCCCCCGACCCGAGTCCCCGCAGCCCGTAAATTGATACGTTCGAGCGGCGGTGGCGAGGCCAGCTTTTAAATTAAGACGCTAACACGACTGGGAACTGCTTTCCACTTAATCACACGAACTGACGTCAGTCTTCGGAGTTTAATTGAAGAATTGTTATGATAGGACCAACTGTCTTCTGCCCTATGCCGCCATCGGTCCAAATTGAACCCGGGTTATGGACGCAACGGACAGCTGTAATAATCCACTTAACCGCGGACCAGGAAACCCAATAGCTGCTGCACATCTCGGTGTCAGAATTCATCTTATGTGAAGCGAATCTCTCGACTAGGCTGTCTAATTGGCTGCTATCAATCAGAAGTCGACACATCCGAACATGGGGTCAGATATTGGGAGTAGAGGTACTCTACATGATTAAAAACACTTATGGGAAATTTTCTCAGCAATTTGAAGGTTCTCATACACAATCAAATGTTGATGCATTTTTCACCCTGAAGTTTTCATGTGGCTTATAAAAGGGAGAGCCAAGTTAAAACCGACATTACCAAACGTTACAAAATAGTATAACTTTAGCTCAACTGCAATTGGCTAATTTTTTGTCTGTTCATCGAAGGTATTTATTGATTTATTGAATATCTAAAAAAAACCCTATATCTCATCCAACCACGTTTTGTTTCTTATTTCTGAACACTTTTGTTTTCAATTCCTTGTTTCATTATATTACATTCAATTGGTATAGGATTCAAGAAGTCGACACCTTCATAGTGATCCCAACTAACTAGAGTTCTAAAGCAGTACAACTTGGTGAACATTTCACAGATAGCATGTATACAATTCGATATGATCTGTAAAACTAATACGAGGCACGAGCACGACTAGATTCTTATTCGTCGGTATGCACATTTTGGTATTTTTTCTGTCCGGTATTACAAAAAAATCAAATTCGCTGAGGCATGACTAAAATATTTCCACACTTTTTGCAAGTTTGCTTGTGATAAAAGGGTATCTACTTTTATTTTAAAATTTATTTTTGGCAAACAGGGATTCAAATCACTACCCAACTGCGTGTTCCACTGAAAGTACCCATTCTGCGGAAAGTTCGTCGCTATTGAACTGGTGACTCGGGCAGCTTTCACATGCCCGCAACCGGAGGCTAATGCAAAACCGCCCGCCAGACCGCCTAATGAAATTCAATGCAAAGTATCTGGCATGCAGCAAATGGTTTATGAAAATTTCATAGGAAAAATGCAAAATAAATTTCGTTGTGCTCGCATGCGTGCCGCGAACAAATCCAGGGATCGGAGACACATGGAGGCAATGCCTGTGCCGAATGCTATTACGGGCTTGTGTGGGGAACGAAGGGGCCTTTGATCAGCGCCTAAAGCGCAAACGAAAATCCTCGAAGATAAAGCCCCATTCACATGTAGATGCTTTCAGCGGAGCTGAAGTTGGACATGAACGTGGACAATACCTATTCATAGTTTCCGTCCACTTCCTCGTGCCATTTGGACGTGCATAACTCGGGCGCCGCCGGTCGTCGCTAATGTATGGTATTTTTGGAATCGCGTGCATATGCTCATATCGATCACCGCAGCGGCACCGAAGACCCGACTCACAACTATTTTTAATGAATCACTGCAAGCCGTAATTAAAATGGCCGCGACATTTGATATGTTAATTTCATCAGTAACGTGACGTCCAGTCAAGTTGTAGTAGAGTTCTTCGCAGAGGCGCGAAAGGTCACCTGACGGGATCAGTGGAAATTAAAATGATAGGTCGATGTGGCCAGACCTCCAGTAATTACCACCATCTGGCTTACGCTTGTTTCCGTAATTGCTACTAAGTGGTTGGAACTGATATCATCAATGAATTGAATGATAAGACTGATTTACACAGTTTTTATGGAATTCAATTTGTTGTATGCACTGTTCAAAATCAAACCATGTTAAGGAGATTTTTAATTCGATAGGAACAATTAAAATAACAGATCGATTAGGCAAATTTAGGGCAATTTACGTATAGAAACATTTGCCTTATTTGGAATTGTTCCCATTTACAAGAAAATGTTAAAATGAGAAAACTAAATATTTTCCAATAGTTTCCTTTAGTCTGTCATTTCTTAATAAACTCCAGTAATTGTTCGTAAAATTCATCAAGATATTTAAATAAAGTGTTCTCTTCATTTTAGAACTCTTAACGAAAAATTTTTATTTTTTACAAGACATTTTTTATACATACTTTTTATTCTAAATCATACTTTTATTAAATTAGTTATATGGAAAATATATTTATATACATGTCGTTTAAGTACATGCAAGTTTATGGAAAACGAACAGAGCGTTTTGAATTTTAAAGTTTTTATTTTTATGATATGAGTGATATCTTGTGATGTTCAAAAGCTGTAAAAGCATCGGCGAAGTGCATTACCTCCTCTGGCAAGTGAATAATGAGCCCTCATTATGTCTTCCAGGCTTGGCTGGGAATAAGTGTACATATTTGAATATTTACGATGCCCTTCGAGCTCCATAAACACCAAGCTTTAATTCATTTGAAAAATGTTTGCTTTTAATATTTCAGTTTCCGTTTGCTTAAAGATATGAGGTGCAAATGTCTTAAGAAAGCCGGATTTTCCACGTCGTGCCTTACCGGCATATGCCTCCGTAATTTATCACTATTGACTTCCTCACCCACGCTGGCACGTCGTATCGCATCGTCCCGTCCAGACGTGTGCTAGTCAGCACTAATCGGATCCGATAAATTCCCCTAGCCATTGGATTATCAAACAGAATGGAGGGAACACGGAGGTGGGCTGTTCGCGCTCAATCTGCTTGTAAATTTCATTTCATTAAAAAGCTAAAGTGATTTTCCGCTAAAATTCAGCTTTCTCAATCTTCCACCTCGAACTCCAAGAATTCGAAAGATAACTTAGAGGGAAGTAAAAATTTTATTTAATTACCGACTCCCTAATCCCAAACCAGCTAGAGTCCATCTTCGAACCATCGTCTTGCAAGGAAGCCAAGAGCCGACGTAATTAGAACGGAAATCGATCGCTTCGAGCTATCGAATGCAAAGCAGATTCAGCCTGGAAGATTTCAGACCAATTTCCGACGTTTTAATCAAACCCCAGGGTCGGAATATTAACCACAGCGGCCAAGATCCAGAGATACAGAATCCACAGAACCGCAGAGTACTCGAGCCCAGCCAAAAGACGATATCCATGCCTCTCCAGAATTATCCGCCTTTGAAGCAAAACTCCGCGAAATTATCGCGACTTTGTTGAATCAGAGCCAAGAGGGCGCGGGAAGTCAACATTTGGATTTGGAGAATCAATCTCAGTTGGCCGGAGTTGCCGTTTCTGTGACTAGGTAAAAATGATGTATATTTGCTTTGTTTAAAGTCACATTTGAAAATGTTCAATCTCGTAAAACAACACATTTTTAAAATTCTTAAAGTTAATTAACTATAATATATTTAGCGACCGACAACACGAAATTTAGAGACTTTTTCTTCTTCAAATTTTGAGTTTTTGGAAAGGTAGCTTGACACTGTACAATTGAAGAAATACTCAGTCAATTTTTTCCATATGAAATTTTTAAACAGTTCCCAGAATTCGTAAAATTATAAATTAGATTCGATTTTAAATTTTGTGGTAACACTGGTCATCTCATAGGCTGCCGGATCGTGGCCTGCAGATCGCAGTGCTCGAACGTGCGCTCCCGCTGCCGTAAGAGTGTTCTGGAAATGCATTCGCGGTGCTAAAGACCTCATCTCGGTGTGTTTACAAGACGAAGGAGCTACAGCAAAGAATTCATTAGAATCAATTAAATGCGATGACTTCGTGACCCCGTGCGATGATAAGATTCTCGCGAGACGGAGGGCAATAAATAATAATTATCGCGGGCCGGCCGCATCAAACCTGCCACGGATGGGGGTTATCGGGCGTCTTAGCTTTTTCTTCGATCCTATTACATAGACGATCCGGGCAACCGGTTGCCTACACTCATAAAAAATGCCACAAAGGACGTCTCACTTCTTTATGAGGGGATTTCGTGGCCGAGCCTACGTAATCCAATTGAGGGCGCAGTCCCCGCATTTGATGACCACAGAATGACCGTCTGGATCGGATCTGACCGTCATAAAAAAAGAAAAAAATAAATAACAAAAAATAAATAAATTCCTTCCCCCGAGCCAACCCAACTCCGCCGCTGCGGCGAAAATTGAAATCGACCTTTTGGGTTTATCTCGTGACACGCTGTGTAGGCTTCTTTAAGTACATTTCCTTCCTCTGGTTTAAGTAAACCACGTCCAGACTCATGTGGGGCCAATTAATGTCAAAAAAATATTTATTGCGGCACATCCATTGATATCGAGGCTGCCGCTGCGAGGAATGCGTTCTCGGTTCGGGGATCCCCTCGCCCCTGCAGCGCTCCAGAACAAAGAGCTCTGTTGGACACACAACAGCAACTATGATGGTCACTATTAATTTTATTATGCACAAAATCAATTTTAATTGCTGCGTTTATCGTGTCAACCGATTCCTCGGGTGACCTTAAGATAGCACACACCACCATCATTTGACGGCCGATATCTGAAGAAGGTTCCTCGGCCTGCTGATAAAGGGTTGTTTTCCGGCCAAGGCGATGGCAATTTCAGTTTAATGGCTAGTAAGACACTTTCCACTAAATCTTGGCTGTTCATGGAGCAATGAACAAGACTTAATTACAGAATAAAAGCGATAATTGTTTTAACGATTCCCGGGACCTATCACCTTATTAGCAACGTTTACTGCAGATGGCCACATAAACGTTCGAGATTACCAGACTTTCTGGGACCTTCTCCAGCTGATTTCTTTGGGTAATTATGTGTGCTTTGAACGAACTGTTATAAGGATCACATGGCTTGTCCTTATCAAGCAACCGTTAAACAGAATTATTATTTTATATTGGCTCATATTGCACACACGAGTATGCGTAATATCCCCCGAATTTCCCGAATCTGAGACACTGTTGTCTCTTGAAGGAAATATATTATTAAATTAAATTATTAAAAGACAAATTTTCGGAAAAGCGTTTTCCACTAATAGAATTCTTTATGTTCTTACTGCACACAGCCCAGTAACTCCAGGGCAAAGAAAAACTATTTTCGTTTCGGAGTTCCATGTTCTATCCTATTTCGATGTAATTTATAATGGAGCGTCTATAAAAAAATCGTATTTACTTTTTCTTTGATTTTGATTCTTGCTATTTTGAAGGTATATTAAAAAAGAAAACCGACTATTACAGGATTAACTACTGCAGACTTGTAAAGATAATCAAATGAGCCAAAGTAAATTAATAATACAAAAGAAAAATTGAAAAACTGAGATACTTCACGTCAAGTAAAAATATATGGAAGTATTTTGCAAATGGAATACTAAATTATATTTTGAAATGGTCTGGGTATAATCCACTGGGATAAACCAACTTACAGATAGACAAAGGTTCCAAGATATGTAAATGTTCAGAAGTAGACGCCTTGCAAGCAAAACTTAGCATCATAATTTAGCATTTGATCAGGGCAATTTCGAAAAAGTCCATTTTGCTCGATTTCGTCGCGGGTAATGATTTTCATGGTTATCAAGAGTTGAAAGCGGGAATGGAACTGGAAGAAAACATCGCCGCGTAGAGGAGAAAGGCGTGCGGTCATCGTTAGCAGATAGTAAAGTGTCTCATTTTATGCATGTTTCTGCTACTGAGTGCTATCTCAATGAAGGTGCAGATAACACTACGACCGAAATTTCACATTCCGCTTGAAATATGCGTCCGCGCCAGTAGATTGCGGGCACCTCGCGTAATCCCATTAGCGACGCGTAATTCTCGCATCGGCTTTTTCGTAAGGACTTACACGACTAAAGCATTTGCTGTGCCAATAAATAAGCCCGCCTCACTTAACGCGCTACAAATTGCCGTCAAGGCGTCATCACAGGCTGTCACAGGGTCGTTAGTCTCACTTCTTTATTAAGTCGCGAAGCGGGTTTGCGAGCTCGCAAGGAGGTCGTCTTACTACACTTCTTCCATATCCTGGGGTTACCGCATCACATTTTATATAATCTGCTTGCATGCATCAACAATTTAAGTATAAATATCTTTAGAGCAAAATATTTGCACTACTAGAGAACTTGTTCTGTTTTTCTGTTATTAAAATCATGAAATATAAAGAAATTTAAACTTGCTAAACAAGCTGTACGAACATAAGTCTAGCTCTAGTTTCTTAGTGCCCGAAGTGGTCAATATAAACGGCGAAAACAGAACCTTTAGTTTCGAATTTCAAGCACGCAAATTGTCAAAATCCGGGAAAATCTTCCCCTAGATTCGATATAGACTTCCAGATATCAATTAAAAACATCCGGAAATTTTCCCTTCTAGAGAAAATTAGAGGACACAAGCTCCACTTTCTTTCACTCACCCGATTTGTTTCTTTTACAAATGGAAAAAACTAACTTCAATAAGGCAACTACTTTTGTTCAATTCATATGAATAATTTTTATATTTTATTTATATTATAATTTAAGTTCTATTTTAAAAATCTTTAAAATTGAGTTGTTAATCTTTCTATGTTATGCGTGATATTACATCCTTGTGACTTAATCATAGGACCAACGTTTTACAAAACTATTGGTCTATTACTATCGCAGTTTTGAAAGTATACTTTTCAATCGTATTTTTCAATTTATTACATATTTTTTCTAACCGAGCGATAGCTGAAGAAAATATTAATAAAACATGGACAATGTTTTGTTTCTAAAATTTCATCACAATTATTTTTTAATACATTTTTCACGCAACAAAACAGCTTCATAGTTTGTGTACAAAATTTTATTGTCAAATAAAATCAGTAATTGTTGATTTAAATAAAGAATTTACTTAAAACAAACATTTCAATGTACGGTTGTGGTAACACTTTATCTTAAAGATTTCTTCGTTGGATACTTAAGTAAAAAAGTGTTTTAATATGTAAAACTTGTCCCATTTGTAGCGCAAACCGAATAAAATTCGAATCGGCCTAATACGAAAAAAATAATCCGATTAGTGAGAAAATTAAGCAAGCTTAGTGTCGTCCAGAATCAAAACTAAGATAAAGTCATACGCACGGACGGTCATACGTGCCGGCTGCCGTGCATAGTTACGTTTCCGCGACGCGTTTCGATACCATAAATAACGTGCGATGGCCGCGAGTCGCGAGCCGCGAGCACTTCGAACACAACAGGGCTTGCATCGCGCCGTTCGCTGAGAGGTAAAATTGATATCTACGCGGGCCGCGCGATTAAGGTAATCGCGAAAGCGTGTTAGAAGGATGCTAGAAGACGCTCTCAAATGGCCGCGGAAGTAGGTTTTCTTGGAGGAACTAATGACGTGGCGAAAATAAACTTGTCGGCACCAACGCATGTGCAATTTGTTGGTGCGCCCGACTGGTCCAGGCGAACGCAGCATCCGGCGGCGCGGGCAATTAAACCTTGGTACAAGGGCGGGTGAGGCCCGGGGCAGCCACACGGCCAGGAGTGGTTTCCCATGCGCATAAATTAGCAGGCGTCTTGTACTTTGTTGATCGTGCACGTCTTCCTCCTGCGCTGCCGCCAATGAACCGCTGAAGATATCGAGGGGCCGCGCAATCTCGCGGAATAATATAATAAATGTTTCGTCGCCGCTCACGGCCGCAGGAGTTCCATTAGGGCAAGATGTCGGATTGATAAATTGATTCGATGTCAAATGCACGTGGGGAACTCCTACCATCGCGGGACGGACGACGACGGCGGGGGAGTCTTATCGCCTTGGCCTGACTAATTACAGGACCGAATCCTTTCGATGGCATCCGTAAGTCCGTCATCATTAGAAAGCCATTTTCGGTGCTCGATAAATTAGGGCAACCTGAAGGGAAGCCTCTAGGGAGCGACCAGGTAAAAGCAAGGTATGTCCTCCGACAAAGAGGTAGTCGGCGAGTCTTCGGTAGACAAATGAACAATAGGTTGGATCCCTTTCAGTGTGCAAACACACACAGCTCCCTCATTAATCAAATTAATTCCGTTGTACGACATCGACTGGTTGGCGGGACGGGTTGGGGCACCTTGTCTTCCCGGTTTTCCCGGTTGTCCAGGTTTTCCAGGTCGCGCTGACAGGGTTTCTGTACCCTGCAGCTAGACCAATCTCAACAGTGATATTTTTTCAGTTGTGGGAAGGGACCAGTGGTAGGTCTAGCACACCATAGTGCGTTAGTAATTTTCAGTATAGTCACTACAGCGGATTCGACACCCCTTCACATCTGCCATGTCGACGATGTTCCATGGGAAAAAGTTTATTGTAACCAGATGGATGGTGCAACCCCGTTTCTCCAAATAATTAATTACACCGAGCATTAATTTGTCCATGCTTTAATTACCACAATATGGGCATCTTCATCTTCCTCCCGAAATGACGTCTTTTAAAAACTCTTCGGGTGCGTTTCGTGAGTAATTGATGAAGCCAGCGACTAGACGCTAGAGTTTGCTTAAGACTTCGTCTTTGGTCCATGTATTTGTTCGGCTCATCATCCACTGATTTGCTTACTTAGCAGTTGCTTCATAGAGTAATTTTTTGCTTTATTTTTTCGTAAGCTTGCTTGTTTAAGTTAGAACTTCCGCACACACTTTTAACGCGCCTTTGAAAATTTAACGACGAGAGACATCATGGCGCGGAATTTATTATTTATCCCACGAAATGCTTTCGACGGATTTCGCGCTTTGATTTAAGATTATCAAACGTTTACTTTTTGACTACTGTGAGCCGCAAAACTTAAATTAAGAAATTTTCCTTAGCTGTTGATTTTTTACTTGGTAGTACTTTACAAATGTGTTTGCAGGGAAAACCTGCTGTCTTTATTTATTCAGCTGTCTAAAAGCAGCTAGAGATCACTCTTTAGCCGTCGGGGTTTTAAATTATTCAAAAAATTAGTTGGGGCCCCCGTGAAGTGGCCAGAAGCTTATCTAAAGGCGATAGGAATGCAATTTCTCTCCCAAAGAAGTGTAAAAGTTGCCTGGTAGTAATTCTGCATATGTTCGACGAGTTCCAAGTGATCTTAGGCTAATACTCTGAGAAAAAATGAACCCTACCGAGCATCCAAGCAGATGCATGACATAGTTCTCCCATATCGAACTGATAAATTGTTGATTCTCGTCACACTGCGGTATTACTTTCTTAAATAATGCGAATTTTGGACTTTATTAAAATTATAGAATTACTATTAACAAAATGTAAATTTAAGTTAAAAATTGGGATGGACTTCAGTAAATTTTATTCAAAATTTTACTAGAAAAATATTTGTTTGTAAAGTTTTGATATATTTGATACATTAAAAAAATTCAGTCAGTAGTTCGCTCAATTCAAACTTTAAAATTAAATCTGTTTTCAATTCACACGAACATTTTAATTCCATACGATAAAAATTTAAACAGGCTCAAACTTTGTTGACTGAAAAATTGGAAAGTACTTTAGTTTGTCTACAGGCTTAGAATAGAACAAGCTTCAAAGTGAATTCTTTATGAAATATCCTCCGAGAAATATATCGTAAAATTAAGAAAATCTTTTTGGGTCCAGAATTGGCAAAAGTTAGAAATAGACGATTTTGTGTATGTAACAAAATTGCTCTTAGACACAATTTACGCTTAAAGAGGTATACGTCAAAGGATCAAAAACATTTTTTGTAAATATTGAAACTTTGGCTGTGTTATCTTTGTAATAAATAAACAATAAATAAAACAAGTAGAGTTCTAGTATAATTAATTGTATTTTGAAAAATCGGAGAAATTAAAATTGAACCCAAAGCTTCTATTGCATTCTTAGACGACACGATGATGGCATCAAATAAGGAAACTGGATTGACTCAATCCTGATTTTTGATGATCCTATTTTTATTTATTGGCGAAGCATAAAAATAGTGAAAAGATAAAGTGCATAGTCTCAAAGTGTGTGGTAAATGAAATAGTCTTTCCCAAACAAATAAAATGGTTCATTGCACGTTGAATCGCTTCCGAATTTACAAAAAACTACATTACACAAAATTCATTCGTTAGGCTGTAGCAGAGCAACCAGCAGATGCAATACAAAAAAAGATACATTTTCATTAATTCGCTACCTCCATTAGTTCCGAAGTGTTTCCGCATTAAGTTCCTTTAAAATTGAACGTTGTAAATTTAACGCTCGTCTGGCCCACGGGACTGGGGTAGGGGGCGGTAGTAAGGGCCATAACTTAATGGAGATTAATATTTGGAGCAGTTACCGTGGAACACTGCAAACCCATAACTACTTCCATGGAAAAAAAACGAAAATTACCCGAAAAATGTACAGAATTTTTGGGGCTAAGACAGATGGCTGTAATTACGACGGGCATCAAGCGCGCAGGAAAAAGCGCAGACTAGCCAAGGTCCGAATTAGGCACAGCAGGAAAGGTAAAGGTACTTTCGGAGCCGTCTGCTGCTGTGATTAAAAACCCATAAATATCGCTTCCGTCTTCACGGGCATCCGTGACCAGTCTGGCGGGCAACTCGCGACCTCAGAGGCGTGATCGCGCACCACATGCGGTGCACAAAGCTGGGCAATTTGTGTAATCGACGTTTATTGACCGAAACCTGTAAGCGTCTTTTAATTGCCACCTATTACGCTTTCCTTAAAAAAAGTGCTCCAGAAAGACCAGATCGCTGTCGCCGGGAGAGGAGGTCTTTTTGGCACCGAAGGTCCTATAAATAACTTCAAACACAGCCGCGCGGTGCCAACCGCCGCTTTTCGACGTTCCGCGAAGAATTATTTAGCATTGCGTGTAATTGGCAACGTCGAGTTTGGCCGCACAGTCGCGTTCCGCGGTACGGTGCGGTATGGCACTGTGCGACAACGACAACTGATATGTCTGGTTAAGGGTCCCATACACCCCGTGTGTGCCATATGCAGTCGGCGCGCCGTCACTACGAACCGAGCCTCATTTTATATGCGTGCGTGGTTTGTAATTACTGTGTAGACTGGTCAGGACTGGGCACGGTCATCCGTCCACTCTGCTTCGATTTACATATTTAAGGAAAAACATGTGCTCGGAACGCTGTCGTGTCCAGTGTCCCATGTCCACGTTTGTCCAGGAACAACATCCTAGAAGAAGATGATGAAGAAGGTGCACGAAACGAGGAGGAACTTTTCATCAGGGCAATTAACCTGCACCTAAGTCCGGGTTGGGCCAACCGGGCCGTTGAGGTCTTCTGAACATTGGTCAGTAGTAGCAGTAGTAGTAGTGGACAGTGTCATCGCAGTCCATCGCTAGCCACGGCTCTGAGGGTATTGTCGGGCAATAATTTGCCTTCATCGTCGGGTGATTAAGCACAGAAGGCACGTCCAGCTCTTAATTAGCATTCTCCAATCGTCGGGTAATTACATCGATACTCCCGAGGAATTTTTAATTGATATTGTGCCCCTTAGAGGGTCCTAATTAATAGCCAGCTGATGATCGACCGGTACTGTCTTCTACTTTTTAACAGCCCCCTGGGAGGAAGAAGCAGGAATTCCAAACCCCGCCTGCATAACGACCGGTGTGACAAATTTCTCGATTTATGGGATGATTCGAATTTGGTCCGGTCTGAACCCGCAGAGTGCTAGGTCCAAACGCAATTTCGTCGCTTTTCTCCCACACATCGTGAATGGAATCCGAAATTAATTGGAATTAGTGCGCTAGGACCCGATAATTCACAGGAACCCCTACCTACACCACCTACACCTCTTTCTCGATACCAGCGACGCATCCTGCAGTGTTACCAAGGAACAATGACCAATTATCATTCCTTCACGACGGCGGTGAAGTATAGGACGAGATAGAATAAAATTACTACTACTACGACGGGTCCGAACGCAACTTCACAATTTCCCGCCTTGGGGCCGGGAACCCCATAATGAATTCCTTTCAGTTTCCAGGCAACTGTATATGGAGTCATTCCCACAATTTTATATGCATTCCCTCTTTTACGACCTAATGTTTTCGCTATGCCATTCCCGGTGATACATTTCGGGAGCAGCGGCGCTTTTAGGGATTCGAGTTATGAAAGTGCCACAGAAAGTCGCTTTCCAAACATTTTTCACCTTGTTAGGACTATGGCTTTTGATGTCTAGAGATGTGCATCGCCATTTGCTTAACATTTTTATGACCTGACAGGAGGTATAAGCACAATAAATATTTCACGAACAAGAACTCTCCACGCAAATGTGAATTTGCCTTTAAGGTGCGCTATTATGCCAAATGCTGTTGAGGTGAACTTAAGAGCAGCCAGTTTATTTTATTCACGGGACGCTCGCTACTGTCATTTGAATACCTAATGCTGAACTTCAGATAGTACCTATATCACGGGCAGGTGTAAAAGCACAGAGAGTAGTAATTCACATTTACACTGAACGAATTTATGGAGTATCTACGGCGATAAAAACAATTTATGGAATGTTGCCCTCTTATTTTACCTAATGAATCTTTATACAAGTTTCATGGTTATTTATTTACAACCCCCTTAGAGAATAGTTACACTATCGTAATTTTATTTTTACATATACTATTATTACGATTATTTTGATTTTTATTATGCAATTGATAATTGCATACTTGCCTATAGCGGTCTGCCGAGAGATAGAATGAAACTGGTTGTAAAAGCTGATGGTATTTTAATAATTTTGGAGACAAAAACAATACAATAGATGTTTTTGCATAAATATGTAGGGAACGAACAAAGATACAGATAGATAAATGGACAATTATACTCTATATATGTGTAAAGTGAGGAAAGAAATCACACTTTGGTCAAGTGAGATAACAATTCCCAGTATCTTAAATCGAAAATGGAAAATAATTAAATGTAATTCATTCATCTGAATAACAATTGAAATGAATCTGTTTTCTTTTTTTTCACTACAACAGTGATCCCCTTAATCTTCCCTTCATCCAGGTCAAGTCTATAAAGACAAATTTCAGCTGACAGTTTCCGAGGTCTATCTCTATTTACACCAATTCTAGTAATAGTCACCCTCTATTAAATGAAAACATTTCTGGTCTAGAATGGATCTGTTCCCCTTTGATTAAAGCCGCATCAAAAAAGGCGACCAATTTAAAAGGAATTTATTTCGTATCCCAAAAATCCATGTTATTCTAAGCATTCCCTCTTAAATCCACAGAATCGCCCCTAAGCCCAATCCTAACCCAAAAAATTACTCGCCCTCACAGAACAGATGGCGGGGAATTTTCAATCAGCCGAAGAAGAACCCTAACATACAAGAAATTGAATTGCACATCAAAGGCAGGACCTAAGAGCTTGATATGATTCTCACGTCGCCATTTAATGCCCTAAGGAACTAACCGCGATACAAACCCCGTGTGCAGTGTCTTTTAGAGTTAAGGATCCCACAGGGGAGCGCCCTGCAGCTGCTGAAGCCGCAGGGATAATCGCCGTCGGCGAAGTCAAGTTGATGCCATGGAGTGAGATACTCTCGAGGGCCACGATTTAACTTTCATCAGCTCCCCTGCGGCCAGAAGTCAGACCAACCTACGCTCCCAGCGCCCAGAAGATCCAGTGGGTTCCTGCTCGGGATCAGCGAAGCGCCTGCACCGCCAATTTTTTGATCCGTGGCGATATCACGATGCCGCGAGGATGATAAACTATTCAGAAAGCGGTTGCAAATTTGTTATGCATGACAACGTATTAGGGGAGATTTATATTTTGATTCTCGCGCCACACAGCGCTCAGAACCCGCGGATTGCGGCCATTAATCTTCCACTTGCACGGAGTCTGTGAGCCGGTGACCGCACGGTGCTACCAGATCCAGCTCCAGCCAAGTGCTCAAGTGGGAGTGCAGCCTTAGTGGATTAGAACTGTACTCGGTGCTGCACCTCATCCTCGCGATTCCGGTGGAGCTCGCAATCCCACGACGCGGTTATTCTGTCTGGCCGCGAACGCAACACGCAAGCACTGGTAACGCTCAGAGCAGCTTCTATTCAAATCCATCTTTATGCCAACCAACGAAAAAAAAAAAACAGTTCAAAACAGCTCTTTCCTAAAGTGTTTCCTCTATTAAAGTTTGAGTAAAAATTAGTTAAAAATAATTTCGAAATATATCGGACGAGAAAAAATACACTTTGATTCTACGCCTGGAAGACATACACATAAAAATTCCCTATAATCGGTAATTAAAAACGACCTTTTCACACAATCTCAAAGGAATTATTTACGAAATTTTACGTTATAGGCTTTTCGAGATGTTACGCTATTTCCCTCCCTTTGTACACGACACTGGTAGACCTAGAATTTCGAAAATTATGGCAATTTTAAAAAGATTTTGTTTGGAAATTTTACGCGCATTTGTTCAAAAGTAAACGATTTAGATAAAAGTACAGAAGAATTGAAGCGCGAGTAGGACTCCTACTTGATTGGATTTTTATTTAGAGTATCTCAGTATTAAATGTTAACTCATTCTTGCCGATGAAATTGTACCTTACATTTTACATTATTATGAATATCTCTAGGACTGATTCCGCCGTATGCGTAACGCATGGTAATGTATTTTGACTGGGTGGCAAAATGGAGGCTTCGTACGACCACGATTCACACTCATATGTTGTCATTTGATATTCCTTGAGATTAGCATCGCAATACTGGAGGTGAGATGTCGTGTTTTTCGGCCGCCGATAAGGGGAAATTGCGCCTTGCGATTTACGACTTCGTCTCTGATCTACTTCGTGACGCCTTTCATCTTCGCGTCTGGAATAATGGCGGCTGTAATGAGACTTCGTTTTGCAACCGCCGCCGATGTATTAACACACTCGGCGCATTCCTGGCATTCTGATTTCTGACAAGCGGCGACAAATGGTGTCGCTCTCCGGGAGCAATCTGGCATTATGTCCGCAGCACATAGGCCGAGTATTTCCATATGTGCCCGAACCCGCGGCACCACCGACAGAAAGGGACCCGCGAACCAAAAGACACTTTCGAGACATATTCATTTCAACGAGTGGCTTTTTTCCGTCGTTCGTTTTTCCAGCCTCGCTTTTGACGAAGGCGGCCAAGCCCATTCTGATTCCTGGAAGCCAGAGGAGTAAGAAGTGTTTACAAGTCGAGATATGGACACTTTTTGTAGTCATATGTAGTTATATCTACGACAATTTATCAATTAGCCGAACTCATTACTAAAAGTCATGTCTTCTTTGTCAGAATTGTAAATCAGCGACTAAATAGCAAAAGGCGTGAAATATCGATCGAGATGGAACATGATATCATTTTAGTAGTCAGCAATATCGCAAGTTTTAATTATCAATGTATTTCAGCTATGACAGAGTTAAAAAGAAAGCACTTTTTTTTAGGGAATCCATAGTGAAATTGCAGTACCGTCAACATTAAAACCTTCAGATTAGAAGTACGAAAAATAATGCGTAAATTTCAATTAAAATAACTTTTACGGTTGTGGTTAATTCGTTCAAATGAAATTCGCAGACAAATTAAATAAAAATTGGAAATGTTAATAATGCTTTTTTTAAAATAACCTATTTAAATGATAAAAAGGAAAATTAAGCTTTATGATTCGTATGTTAAATCGACCTACAACACACCTGACAGTGAAAGTTCCATCCCAATATTTAAGTAACGAATTGATGAAAATTATTATAGCTTTTAAGTGGGTTTTTAACCTATTTAGCAATAAACTTTAAGCGTAAACTCATTAGCTACATATAATGATCGTAAATTAACGATTTTGATGGTCTCTTATAACGTTATTCTTAAATAAACTTCAATAAAATCTAATTTTAAAGTACAATCGGATTCTATTCTATTATTAGGTGAAAAGAATATTTCAGAATAAAATTTCAAAAATTCGAAACGAGAAATGTTATATAATGTTTCTAAATTAGGCTTTTTTACGAGTTAGTAGCTGACAATGGACTATGTAACGTGGTTCCCTTGAATCTCTTCGATACATAGTACCGTTTATTTTGTACAGTATTAAGCTCAATACTTAAAGCTAAACCCTAACCAAATAGAACAACTCTCTACATAACCCTTTTCATTTCAATTTTTTTTCCCATCTATGATCTATGAAAATTGTTTTCCATGGTGATCAGTTTCATTACTCTGTCGTATTTGCACCATAACATCTTCCGACTCGCGCTGATCCCACTTGATCAAAGTAAAGAAAACATGTTTTCCTTAGGAGTCAAAACCTACACGGCGGCGGCATCCCTCCAATTTTCAAGTCATTAGCCTTCACGGGTACACCGCTAATAGGAAATCCATATTCTCACATTAGTTTACTTTAATTTGGTCCTCGTCCACTGGCCGACATCTCATCGCTTTTTAATTTAAGGCCGCGTGACAAGGCTGTCAGCCTGAGCTAGATCAATTACTCTAGAAAGGATCCTACCATCGGAACCCGATGCTATTTTGACAGCTGCCTTCCTCTCGAGAGTCTTCAAGATATTCTCCAAATAATTAAGGGTGCCCTGTTGGCGACACATTGATGCAAAGACGCATTCTTCCATTTCTTCACCATGTCGACGATTTTGTGTCGTGTTCGTCTTCGTCACCGTCTTTTCTTGGGCCTCCTCCAGAAATAAACCAACGAAAATAGATTTTTTCATGTTTTGTGACGGTCCGATGCAATCGAAACTGAGCAGTGCATCTTCTGGTCCGTCAGGACCATTGAATTGATGAATAAAATTCGGAGATGCGATCGACCGCCCCACTTTGGGACACCGCCGCCGTCGCGATCAATCGTCGCAACCCGCGAGTCGAGTAAAAATAGGGCACTTCAAATAATTTGTAGTCCAAGACGCTTTATAGGGTGAAGGAGTGATGCTTTAAGATGGTTATGAGCACATCTTACGCACGGCCCCTTGTAGATCTTGTAGACGTGATAGATGGATCATCTGTGTTATGTAGGGTTTTTGTCCCGCAATATTCGGAATTTATGGCCAAGTTGGGACAAATTTAATGACCCGCGAGAGGCTTTTTCACCAACTGCTCCAAACAACACTGGACTTAAAGAAATACCAATGTTTGCCACTCATTAGCCCGAAATAGAACTTCGATTCGCAATAGCTATTTACAGAACTCCATGACACGATGGCGCATTCCTCGCATCTTGTTCAGATCAGATTTGCATAGCATCTTAGCTACTCTTTTTCTAAGTAGTCAACGTTTTTTTCTCTGATCGATTCGGAATGCTTAGTCGTATGTCTGGAATCGTTCAACTGGTTGGAGATCAGCATTCCGGCCGTTCTAAAGTCGCGCACTGCCCACCAAAAGATGACTAATTAAATCGACTGAGTTACAAAGATACGAAAATGGCTAAGGAATCTGCATGCGTGCGCGGCACGATTAAGTAAAACGGTTGGCTGCGCACGCAAATGTGACTAATTGAAGGCGACTCGATGATTAAAATCTAATTGATAATAGCATACTAGATCGCCAGCGAGAAGCTTCTATGGGGGATCAGCATTTGTAGCGTCTTTGCGTGTCACTCTGACGTTATTACTAGGAAATTAAAGTACGAACTCATGAAGACGTGTAGCAGATTAGGAGTTTTTAAGCCATTCGATACGGACAATGTAATAAGAGCATAAATTATAATTGAGCGTTGGATAAACTGCGTTGAGGAAAAACAAAAAAAAAACAATTTCAAAAGGAGTGGTTTTCATCATAAATCAATTTAAAAAGAACTTAACTACTTTACGTAGTACACAAATACTACAGGGAACCTAATATTATACTGTAAAAAGATTAAAGTACAGAGTTTACATAGTTCTGATTTAAGTAAAAAGGACTCACGATTTTGACCATACACACATGGTTCATTAGATGACATCAAAATACTTCGAAAAATGTGAACTCCTACAGCACTATGTTCTAAGTCTTCTACTTCTTGATAAAACTTCGGACTGTCAAAATAATAAATAATTGATATCCTCGAATTAAATTAAACGTTATTGAACGCATGCTTATGGTACAATTTCCTTACAGAATAAAAACATGGAAAAGTAGTATAAAATATGCAGCAGGTGGCACAATTTAGCCGGTAAATTTGCCTAAAAGCAATATATTTTGTGCTAATTAAAATGTTGATCCCTCCAAGCGATTAGTCCAGCGTCCAACTTCAGCAAAATATAAACATGTTGGTGGCAATTACAATAATTACAAAAATCTCGTTCACTTCATGAATTTCGCGAAATTTATCGCTAACCACTGGCATCACGTTATGCCCCGTATTAAAAATGCTCAAGATTTAAAGCGTTTTTTGTGGGGCCGTGATTTGCATAACCATGTCTCTATTTATTAACGATTTCATGAAATAAATTGCTGTCGAAATCCAGAGCCAATCGGACATGCTAATTACTCGCGGTGAGCCTAATGACTATCGATAGCTCCTGACACCGCGGTCTATATCTCACGATAATCTGTCCGCAGCGGGCGACTGTGTAATAAGACCGCGGCAATTCCGTTTCCCGAGACATACTATTAACAGGATCGATCCCGCGGATCATTATGACACGCTCATTAACACGCCTTCACGCACTGTGTCTAGAGCACGGCGGCGGCATTGGCGGCATCGGCGACAGCTGCACCAGCCCCAGAGGTCTCGCCGAGTGGCGGGTCCAGACCGCGTCGCAGACTCTGCTCTCGAATTACCATACAGATTTAAAAATTCAAGAAAAGAGGAGCAACCCGATTCCCAGAACCCAGAACCTATCGATTCGTTCCATCGCGTCATAATTCAAGTTCAAAGAAAACATACCCACAATTAACAAAGAATGGGAATGCGATAAGACATGCACTACGTTGAGACGTTGAGAGACTTTTATCGTCAAGGAATTCACTTAAGCACTCCTCACCGGTTATGTTGCAAATTGCTCCTTTTGATACAAAAATAGAAAATGATTAACGAAATTTAATAACGATTTAACACACCACCATGCGATAGCATTAATCACCAATTGTAGCGCTTTTGTTTTACAATTTTCAAACTACAGGACAGGTTTTCACTTTAAACGGTAACAGTTTCGAATTAAATGAAAATCTCAAAAAAATCTACTACTTTGGCATGTTCTACCGCCGGCATCGTTTCTCCATGGTATGGTGTATTTAAACTTTCTGAAGCTTTCAATAGTTCTGGTTTTGTTTCTTTGACAAAAACAAACACAATTTACAAAATAAAATCAATTTTCAAAAAAATTTTTGATGACAAGGAATTATTTTTTGAATTTCTACGATTTTTTAAAATCATTAACCACATGTAGCGATAATTAGGACCATGTTTCCTATTTTATATGTCTTATTTTCATAATTTATGATCCTCACTGGTTTTCGAACCCGTTACTCCTAATTTCTTATCCAAGTTGTTCTGATTTTTAAGCCAATGTACGTTTTGATAATTTCCTTGGATACAATCCAATTTTTTAACTATTTATTTATAAATTCATAGTTAAAAACTACTAAACGAAACATACCAAAATTGAGCTGTAAAACGATTCGTTCGTGAATAATGTGCTCCAAATTTAAATGTGTATGCAAGTTCATCAAAGTCTCTGAATTTTTTTTGTTCATAGTTTGGACAGAAAAACAAAAGTTCTCCTCGTTTTATTATCACGAAATGCGGAAAGTGTGTCCGAAAAAGTTTTGGAAATAGAATTATAAAAATTCATACATTCGTTAACATTAAAAATTAATTTTCTGTAAAAGGTTTCGATGAGATACTATTACTTTTATATTTCAATTTTTGAGATCATAAAATGGGGCGGTACACAAGAACTGTGCAGAAATTCCAATACTGAAATAAAAGGAGCTACTCACCAGATGCTGCGGCCAGACAGAGTGTCCAAAAGGTGAAGACGACAAGTCTTAAGACTCTAGTGGTCCGGAGCACGGGGCGACTCTCACTCCGCGTCATTGTCGGCGTTGTCCACTGCTAAAATTCATCCACCACGGCACGGTCTCACTTCATAAAAACATTTTCACTTGGCTCCAGGAATCACTTAAGCACTTGCTAGCACTGAGTAGGTATCTTCTTGGGAGGATTAAAAGTCGCCGGCGATGCCGACCAGAGCGACCAGACCGTGCTTCTTCTCTTCTTCACGTGCCCGAGTCCTTGGCGAACAAGACATGGCTCATATAAAACGACGACGGCATAAATAAATTTGAAATTTTTATGACGCGCTCAATGCTCGGCAGCCGGGCGGGAATCCTTTCGCCGCCTGCATTTCGACGAGGAGGACGAGGGGGATGATTTCCCCGGCCCTACCGGGTGCATTCAGCTGTTCGCCTTTTTGATGGGGCTTTGTTGGCTCCGGATGACTCGGAATAGCTTTAGATGGCGCTGGATGGCGCTGGATGGTGCTGGATGGCGATTCTAACCGGGCCGAGAACCCGGCTCCTCCGTAGAAATAGTACAGACGGGGGTTGACAGGCAGTCGTCGCCTCCTGGTGTCTCCTTTGCGGCGTCGTTATCCCTATGGAGGAGATATAAAACCCTCGTAAGCTATAAAAATTCAAAGAGACATCCCATAAAATTGTGCAGAATTTTTCTTCCTTTTCTTCCAGCTCTGGTGACGCGGGACTTGGGAGCAGGGCGAAAACTGCTTAATATCCCAAATGATTGTAATTTTAGCCAGAGCTCCACCGGTGAGATGGAAACACGTGACAGGGAGCGCTCCAGGAACAAGCATCAATAGAAAAGTAATTTTGAAAAAAAAGATCTTTATGCACACTGAGGAAAATCAGCGTTCTTAAATTGCCTGCATGATATGCACGTAATTTCACACATAAATGAATGCCAGCATAAAAACTTAAATCATAAAATGTCGTGTAGTGAAAAATTCGATAGTATAAAATTTTCCAGTGTAGTTTGGATTTTAACGGAATATAGAGCGAAAAATTTCTGTTAGAATGCGCCATATAATTTTATATAAAAAGTTTGTACATCGAGTGACGCTGTAACAAGAGGCTTCTTTTAAAAAAATACCGATTTTCTATCTTAGGGCGTAAATTCGAAATTGTGTTTTTCTTTATGAAATTTTTATGTTGAATTTTTAGACCTATCATTTTTTTTTGGAAGCTCAGATTCTGCGAAATAGGTGCAAACTGGTTTTCAGTTACTCACGCGTTTGAAGAAGATTTTATTAAAGATGAAAATATGAATTTAATTCTACGATAAGAGTAAAAATTCAAAAGTACGATAAAGTTAGTTATGTAGAATTCTTCCTCCTTTTCCACATATTCGACCTTAGTGAGACCTGAATGGCGAAAACTGCTTAATACTCCAAATGACTGTAATTTCAGCCAGAGTTCCCGACGCGGTGGAAAACGTGACAGTGGGCGTTCAAGGAATGTGAACGGCGTGAATCACACCGCGCGAACTCATCAATTTGGGGACCCATGAAAGTCCTGCGGCCATAATTTTGTACTTTCTGAATTTCTAATATTTTTTTTTTATTATTATTATTATTTTGAGAATATGTGTGGAGTTCATGATTTTTGTACTCCTGTGGGGGATGTGTCCGCACGTAATGGCTCGTCGTGCCGTGACTACTCTATCGGTTTGCGATGATAAGCCAAATTGGACAAAAATGATTTTGTGGCTTTCCACTCTATAATTCCGGTTCCAACGTGTTGGCGAATATGGATAATAGTTCAAAAAGTACGGCAAGTCGGGTGAGCCCACTTCTACCGCCACCGTCGCCGCAGCACCACGCCGCCGCTCGTAATTTGACCGCCGGGCCGCGAGTGAAAAACTCGTGCGGTCCGCGCGGAGCAATTTATTTCTGCAGCTTAAATGGATTCAAATGAAGTTTGGTTAACCACATGTAAATTTATGCACTGGCGGGCTGCGTGCCGCTGCACTGACCAGCACTGCCCAGCATTTCCCTATGATTTAAAGTCCTTTTGCGTCAGCATTAATTTTCGGGTCCGATTTTTTCACGTTGAATTAAAGTAATTGATATTGTGCGGTCGCCGTACACATGTAGTCAAAATTTAACAGCGCCCTCGGCAGATGCCCGAGCCCTGCGCCAGCCCTCAACCCTGCGGCAGGGCTCTCATCCAGCATCCAACACCAAGTTTACTTGATAGTTTTACGCCAGACTGTTTAAATTAAGCCCTAATGAACGGCGATTCAATTACTGCGGCATTCGTAAAAACAAATTATTCTTAAACACCCAGGAAAATACGAATTTTCGAAATGTTCATTTTAATTTACGGCTTTTATTTGCATTCGCTATTTTATTACATGCAATCATATCCCTTTACTGGGCAAATAACAAGGCCTCGTCAAATATTGAAAGATATTAATTAATTTTATATTATCATACAATTTTCGGTTTTATATCGAAAGAATTCTGGCATAGCAAGCGTTGGCTGTTGTAGACTTTTGAATTTTTTATGAGGAGGAAATTATTTTACAGTACTGTAAGCCAAATTATATGTTGCTTTTTATGTACTTGTCATAAAGAGCACCACCATATTTGAAAAGTTTTAAAAACGAATTTTCCGCGTCAAAGAGCGAATTTCCTTCTACTTACAGCACATACGAATGATAAAAGCAAAAAATATTTAAGAAATAATCCAGAAACCACACAAAAAGTGGGCCTATCTCGTCTTGTTATAAAGTTTTAGCACTTTCAATTATTTTTTTAAAGAAGTTTCCAATTTGTTCGTGTAAGTTTTTAAACCATCAGTGGATTCTTTTGAATAAGGAGTCGCTGTAAGATTCTAATCTAGAAACACGTCACAAATACAGACAAGTTATCTAGAGTTGTGAAAAAAGTACTATAATTTTACTTGTTTCGTTTTATATTGCTCTATAATTTTTCTTAAATATTTTAATGAAATTACAATATGTCGGTTTATAAAATTGCTTAAGAATAAATATAGTCAAAATTGCGAACTAAAACTACAATTTTTCATTATTTTTCATTGATTTTGTTAAGTTAAGTAAGATCTAATTTTTTTTTTCAATAATGGCATGATATCGTTACAAATAAAAAAAACACTTAGTATTTTTAACAAATGTCCGAAGAATAATAACTGACTAATAGACCAAAAATTAATAAAACATTAAACAATTAGTCGTACATTTTCTTGTCGACGGAGTATTTAAAAGAACAAAAAGACAATTGAAACACGAATGCGATCTTTCATTCATCGCATCGTCCGAAGGATGAGACGCGTATGTTCCGGCCGTGGGTCTTCACATCTCAGCAAATAAATACGCACGTTGAACGTTTCCATTCCGCCTGACGGGCGACACACGTAAATCATTTTCTAGGCGGGGACTCCCATAAATCGATACCACTTCTTCACCGATTAGTCATAATCTTCGCGAGCCGGGCCCGTGCGTGTCACACTTTCGAATGTCCTAAGCACGCGGGAAAGCAAATCGTCTTGACATCGGAATTTCCACGGCAATTAGACAAGAAATATGTTTTGCATCAGGAGGAAATATCTCCGGCTCTAGCCGGGAGGGGTGGCTTCATCCGTTGGTCCAGAAATAGATTCCAAGCAAGCAAAATTCCCTAAGATTTAAATCTACATAATCCTTGCCAGCTAGGGCAACCATTCGCTGTATCGCAATCCATCGATCCTACACCAATTAAAAAACAATCAGTTCGTGATCATATCGCGATGTTAATGCCGGAGTAGAAGACGAACGAGCATTTAGTATAGCTCGATTTTGCAGATTCTATTGCCGTTCAATCCTCGTTCATAGTGGATTCTTAAATCACTTGAAGTATAGTAAAGATGTCAGAGGAATTGCTGTGATTAAAAGGGTGAGGATTTATAGAGACTATGAAGAACTTTAAAATCTAATTCGATAAGTTCAGTCTTTTATCATTTTACTGCCTTTGAATTTTGCAGACTACTTGCGTTTTTTCGGGTTTAAAAAACAATACACTTATTAAGAATTTTGGGCATTCGTAATCAATTGAGCATTATAGAATTAATATGCTAGCTTTCCTTCAGTATGTCTAATAAATTTTATTGCCCACTGTAAATTTGCCCGCGGCTAGACCTCGACTTGTCTGATTGAGAATGAGATGAGAAAAGTCGAAATCCGAAAGGTAGATTACAATCCATACCAAAGACCAATTTACTTAATTAGTAACACGTTTCAAGATTATCCCGGGTGCTGGCAAGGAGTCATGTGCCACATCCCGCCGCACCGTCTTGAAATTTCTCTGTCTTCCTTGTCTTGAAGGTTCGGTCTCCTCAGTTAAGGCTATGTCAAAATTCCGACAGGCATGCATTCCTGGGCCTCGTCGCTGGCCAGAGCAAGTGTTAAGTAGAATGTGGCCGCGCAACTCTGAACTTGCGAATCGGGATGGAATCTCCTAATTGGGCTGTCACTCCGGTGACCCTTGTAATTTTGAAATAATCAGAACCATTCAGAAAAATTCGCAACTTCGGATTGATATTAATTTGGATAAACGTGCTAATCATTTGCATTTTATGACGTATTTGCAACTGTGAACGGCTGCCGAACGTCTGGACCCTGCGAGATCACCGCGCGGAACCTGTGGGATACTCGTGCGGTTGAACCCGCCGTATGTGTGGGAGCGATTATGTGGACCAAAAATTCCCAATCAATTTGCATTCATTTGCATTAACCGGCTGTCGAGCCGCGATTTCATGCAAATGAATCGGCCCGAACTGATTCGGACTATTAATCAGGCTTTGTGGGCTCCGGCGCGCGGTCTTCCCTTTATGGCCGCCGCGCTCTTGTCAACCGGACGGCATTACAAGCTGGAATTGCTTGTCAAAAATTTATAGTGGGTCAGCAGGTGCTGTCCCCTCAACGCAATTACTCCGCCGCCCCCAATTAGGTGCATTTAGAGCAATCGCGTAGGAAATTTATGGAACTGACAGTGCATGCTTGCATCTGTTTTCGCGCCGATGATCACCCGTGGATTTGAATACTATCACCAGGGGAGGGAGCGGGGAGGAGACGGAAGAAATGAGCCGCTTAAGCGGTATACTTAAATTTAATGCAAATAATAATAATAATAATAATAATAATAATAATAATAATAATAATAATAATAATAATAATAATAATAATAATTCACAGCATTGCTTTTACTCAGGTCCTCAGGTTAAGGCATCAATTGATGTTGTTTCCTTACTAACAAGGGTCCGATGCAAGGCATGTTTATGATACTATAGTTTAAAAACCGCTGAACGTATTCTGATAAATACCTTTTCCCTTTATTTAATATCCTAAATAAAATCAAACAATTCCACTTTAACATCCCAAGAATTTCCGTAGCTCCAGAAATCAGATAAGTATTGACTCTCGATTATTGTCATTTTAGTATTGGATTGACTTAGGGTTGAATAAATTGAAAAAAACACGAAACTGGCGTTTCGAGGGAGATATGTGAAGTGAAACTCTATACAAGTGGCCCTTACGGGTAGCACTTTCCGTCGCAGCATCGACAATCTCCATAATCTTCACAAACTTATTGAATAACTCAAAAATGTGTGAAGTGTGCAATGCGATCCTTGAGGGAATTTGGACCCACATCAGAGCCACTTAAGACGTTATCTCCGCATTTTTATGTCATCGCACTCAGATAGTATTTTATTGTTTATAGAATCTCATCGAGGGTGCGGTGCGCGGCCGTATGACTGCCGCCGCCTCTTTTTATTTCAACCGACTTATGACCGTAACTGGTTCTTGATTCCCATTTGGAAGTTATCGAATTCGCTGACACTTCAAGTGGGCTGTTTATCTTTTCTCCCATTCATCAGCCAGGGTGTGCTGGTTTCTTGAAGTCACATTAGTTAAACGACGTCTGGTCTGAATGCAACTCTTCATGGTACGAAAAATGAGATACCGCTCAAAGACATATCCAACTGCAACAAGTAACTACCAGAAGACATGTTGATTATTTATATTGTGTCTGCCAGATCGGCAATGCTGATTATTTTGGCTTTGCATTTTTTCTGCGTAAATAAAAAGCTTCCTGTGAAACGAACAGGGGTTCGTTGAATTTTGTCTGTTCTTCAGTCTAGTAAAAATAAATTTGTATGATTGATTGCGTCTGTTGTTGTCACATTGGGAGCGATTTTCATCAAATCGATGACAGAATCATAGCTATTATATTTTTATGGCCATACGTTTGAAGCGTCTTTTATAGAAACAATTTAGTTTATCTGAAACGTGAAACTCGTCTTTGTTTTTAAAAGTTTCATTAAAAATTTAAAAACATATCTTATCTTTTGCTATGCATAACATTTATATGAATAAAATAAAAGAAAAAAAACTAGAAGTTCCGAAAATTGGATTTTTTTTATAATAGAAACCCAAATAGATTGAATTAGAAGTTATTGAGCACCTACTATTGTTTCTTGTATTGTTTTCCATAGTAGTCCCAAGACGGTGTACATCCGGGCAACTTCCTCTCTGCATGAGTTCAGTCAAGTGCTAAGGAAGCAGAATTTAATAATAGTGTAGTGTTAAAGCGTTTTTTCTAAATTAGGATGCTTTTCAATCACTTAGACCAGCTATTACAACAAAAAACACATGCTATCGCCCTTCTTTGGTCGCAAAAAAAGCTAATTATTCCGCGCACATAGTAGTTAACTGGAAGTGGCCAGGTAGCCGACAATAGATCTCCGGCGATCAATTTATAAGCGATAAATAATCGAACATAAAGAACAACTCATTATAATACGCAGTCGACGTGAGGCGGGTCGTAATGCCTCCTTTCATGCATTATTTCCTGTCTTCGAGAGCCCTTGATAACACGGTTACCTCTATCATTAGCCACTAACGTGGAAATCTTTTAGAATTTTCCCGAGAGCCCCGCGAAGAGGCGAAAAGGCCCAACAAAGATTTTAATGGAGCCCCATTGAGATTCAGCACAACTGCCTCGGTTCGTTATCTCATCTCTTAAATGGTCGGGCTCTGAATACGGACGAAATAATAAAAAAAAACCGTATAAAGAAAAGGTGGTGGAAGAAATAAAAAACAACAACCAACGGCAGTTACCTGAATCCTACGCATTTACACGGCAATGGCGTGTGCTACTGAATGTAAAGTAATGCCCCCACCTGGTTGGTCCACAAAGGGCTCATTTTGGCACAAAGGCCAATTCACATCTAGGGAGCCTTCTCTATTACACGACCCTGTTCTTCATAACTGGGATGACACCGCCGGAAGTAGATATTAAACACAATGAGCCGCTCTGTTCTCGTTTCTTGCGGTTCCACTTTGTACGCGGAACATGCCTCATGCGGCGGCCGTACCGCACAGACGTCTAGTCTTATCCTGCGTCTTTTCTTCTGAGAAATATCTCAAGTAGTTCTCGACTTGCTGACATGTTGCATATTAATGAGACATGATGTACGCGCCTCCGATAGTTGTGTCATCAATGAAATTCTAGAAATCGGGAAACAAACATAGGAGCCCTTTCGAACATGTAGCACTTAAGAAATTCCTTAAGGTTTATCTGGTCAACGACATTCTCCTTAACACACTACCTGTGTGTATTATTCAAATTTCGGGATAAATAATAATTCAAAATTGAGCCCGTCTTCAGTTGATTTACAACAGAATGTTAAATGCATATTGTTGATTTGGAGCACTTTAGCTAACAAATTGGTTGCTCGGCAGGTTTTTCTTCCCAATAAAAGTGACAAAAAATATTAGACTATTTCTAAGATATATGCACGACGTTCCGAGTGCGTCTCATTGATTTACATTTATGATATGCGTGAAACGATTTGTATTAATTATTTAAGGGCACGACCTTCTCGAGAGCTTTTGAATTTTTCCGATATGTTTCATTTCAACGAGGCTACTGAATTGAATCAGACGATTTCATAAATCACCTTTTCACGTAGGTTTTACGAAATTTTAGTATAACGCAGAAAATATGAGACGGCTAGTTTAATCTCTTATGTGCATATAAAGAAGAAAACAGAACAGCATTCTCATAATCTACAATTACACCTAGGCAGGGTCTTTCTAAATCTTATCTGATTGATTACAGGACCCTGCGAACTCAACAAACATTTAGACATAATAGCCAAACAAGAGCTCACCACCATACTAACACTCATTTTCCTTCTAATCGTCCTAGTTACCTACTATACTAGAACTTAACCTTAGGTACCTTTAACACGGTATTCAATCAGTTGCCACAATGTTGAGGTTTTTTTTTTTTTCAAAAGATCCCACAATCTCTAGCTGAGAAACGAGGATAAAAGGACAGCATGACAGATTTACAGTCACAATAGACCCAAAGGTTTCACTACAGGGCAGACTGTCCAGCATCTTCAAAATCTATTTACATTTGCTTAATTTCCGATTACAATCTTACCCTTATATGTGTTGAAATTTCACTTTTTTTTTTTTAAACCTTAGAGGCGTTAAATTGTGTGTGGCTTCGCTCACATTAATCAAATCATTATCTCACCTCATAAAAAACATTTCGATGCTTCGAAATGTGTAGCAAAAAAATTCGTTTTAAAGACGCAATGAATGAAAATTTCCCCTAAAAAAGATTACACCTTTGTGTGTGTATATTTTAAAAAACTAGGAATTTGTCATCCACAAAAAAACTTAACAATAACACTAAAGATTATCCAACCGTTGCAGTTTCATTCCCACAATAAATTAAAAAGTGCGTTTCAAAGAGTAATGAAAAATTGATCAAAAGGAAATTTTACACGGAAGAGATTACAGGAGAAAAGAAGGGGTCTTTCTTGCGAACTTTCCATAAGAAGAAGGGAATCATATCATACCTTAGAGACGACATTTTTAGCAGCCGAGCAAAATAAGATAATAAACAGTTTTAAAAGTAATTTTGAAAGCTGTGAACTAATTATTTAAGCAAATCGAACCCTTTCTGTCAAACGACATTCTACTTGCAGGGATAAGAAAAAAATCCTGTTTATATTCAGTGGATTCTCACGTACGGTGTGTAGGTACATGTACCCTAATTTGTACAGAGCTGTTCCCGAGAAACATCAATTTCGGGCGTTTTTATTTAGAGTGTAAACATCTTAAGTCTTTAGTGTTATTCCTGCTGGTCTGGCGGACGCCGCCGCCTTCAAAGTGCCAAAAATATCCCAGCCGTCCTGTCTGCACATCAGATCCATTAATCCCTTTCGGCTAGACTAGCCATCGTCACGTTCGGTATGGACTGTAAAATTGACTCGACTATCGAGGCACGCCGAAATTTGATACTTTAACGACTTGGAAAACGATTTTCTAATAAAGCTGTTCCCATCTGCGGTCACACAAATTCGGTTATTACCCATAATATCCATTCCCTAAGGAGCGCATATGTTCCAGCCTGACTCAGCGGCTCCTTGGTCTCCTTCTGGCTCTTCGACTTTCTCGGTCTCTACGAGCTCCTTAGCAAATGGAAATGGTTTGGTTGCGGGTGGGACCCATGTGTTCAAACAAGAAGTAGATTATTGAAAAATTTCAACTTCATTAAAATAAGGATTAGCCACTTCCTGGAGTCAGAGTTACAAAAGGAGGAATTAGCACTCCGCCCCGGAAGAGTGGATTTCGAACAGATCCCCTGTGTTGTAACGTAATTCATCCCGGTGACCGCAAAGGAAGAAGGGGCGTTCGCCATTTTTAGATATTACTGTGATCCCTCTCGGAAGGGCAACGTACTTCCCGGTTTCCCCCATCACGACCTTCCTATTTCTACCTGAAATGCAGGACCCCTTGTCGCACCCAGCACGCAGTTACAAATCACAATACAGGCACATGCTGTACCTTGAAAAAACGAAAAACGACCGTGTCAACCCCTAATCCCTAGTCATGGGGTAATGCTATTCATCCAGGAATGTAACTCGAACCCTCCTTGGATGTAATAGACAAATGTCCTTCGGGATCTGGCAGCGTCAGAAACACCGAAGTGCGTAAGCAAATCAATTCGAGATACAAATCTTGTAACCCCGGGACCCTCAGCCGTTGGCCTTGCCAGTTATAGCGCGCTCCAAGGGAATTCCTAGAAGACTTTTTGACTGGGATCAGGGAATGACTGCGGCTGCGGCTGCTGTTGCTGTCGCCGCCGGCGGGGATCTTCCCTGTTGTCCCCTCTCACCTTGATTTTATCAGGAGTTTTACGATTCGAATAGATGAAGCAGAACAACTGAGGAAGAGAATGGTTGACATATGGGACCGTAGTTCCTGTCAAATTTTTAATGATGCCTCTGGCAGCTGCCACAGGGACCCCGGAAAACGGGATAACGTCACGGGTGCGCACAGGTCGCAAAATACCGTGCGGACATTCTTCAGTTCGATCGGCTGACGATTTGTTAACGCCAGGATAGTTCTGGGGCGTTTGTTTCATTTGGCGGGGTTCGACGGGCTGATCCAATTTTGGGACCCTCTCTGTGTTTGTGGGATTAGCAATTACTTCCGTAAATTCCTTCTTTGCTCGCCACCCGGTATCCCTATTGTTATTCCCTCGGGATGGGATGCCCTTTGTTTACCCTCTGTGTCCAAATGAAGGTATATAATTGATTTCTTTCAATATTTCAAAGGAGATACATGAATGATTCATTATCGTGAATTAATAACTGAAATAATTTCCGGCAATATGTCTTCGTATATTTAGAAAGGGTCTTAATGTCGTTGGCAAATGGCTTAATAATTCTGTAGTGATCTCGGAGGGGTGAGGGTGGCTAATCAATCCCATATGAGTACCAGTTTCAAATATTGCGATGTTCTTATTCAAGAAAGATAATCACGACAACGCACTAATTAACAACAATAATTTTTTAATATTGTTCATAGATTTCCTTTGCTTACCTTTACTTTTAAAAAGCGGTAAATAATTTCACTGTAATTTTTTTTTATTTATATTAATTTTCAAAAGCCCGTCCTAGACGTTCAAAATTATTTAAAAAAAAAAACAATCTATTTTCGAATTTGTGAAAACTCCTAGAGTAGTACATCTCCTTAAAATGTCTTATACATTCTTTAAAAAAAAATGGTCAAATCCAAGTCGGTCTCACGCAATGAGGATTCCGTGCCAAAATTTTACGAGCTTGAAGTAATTATGTACCTACCTGTCGGCCCTTTTCAAGACAAAATAAAAATATTTCATAACTTAGACTTTCAGAATATCTGCGCACCACTAAGAAACAACCCTATGTCAATTTTCAAGTTTTTACATCGCGTGGTTTCTGAGAAAATCTGTTTTTGTATTATGTTTTTATTATAACTTTTTTTTTTTTTCTAACAAAGTTGCATTCTTGTAAAAGTGTGATGTTGCTTGTTTTGTTTAAATTTGTGACCAAATTATTTATTTCTGAGCAAAACCATTTGTTCACCGATTGGGTTTGAAAATTCCTAAGAATTCCTTTCGACCTTAAGATTTTGGTCAGAACTGATGTGACCCTCTGCGTTCATTGAAATGACAACGATTGAAGTAAAATCCCATTTAAGAATTTTAAGATTGATTTCATGTTCAGGTTTTACATTTAATGTTATGGTCAATAAATACCAAATATCCCATATAGAATTATTTTATGTACAAAACTTTTAAGAATCCACTTAAGATGCACGATTTGCAACGTGGAAACATTTCTACACAATGATGCCATAAAAAACCGAATAAGTAAACAAATCTCTTTTTCAATATTTTTCATTCATGAAATTTTAAAATTTGCGAAGCAATCTATTTAAACGCCCACAATAGTTCATTGACCTTTAATGCTTTTGGCTGGTTTAAGCACTCTATTCTTTACATTCACAAACGACAAAATGTTACATGCAACATGTCTTGAATTTTAAATTAAAAACATACAAAACATTTTTATTATCCTCGAATTATGAATCAGAAGACCTTCAAGGCGTTTTATTAATTTTTGTTTCTTCAACTTTCTACTTAATAAAATGTTGCTATTCCGCAAATTTGTTGATTAGAAAATATTCATCGATTTATTTAAACACATGAAACGTTGATTGATTTAGTGTGAATCGAGAAAAATTGTATTTTCAAGTAAATGGGCATAGTAAAAATAGAAACTCAAAAGTTATTTATTTTTTGTTACTTTTTATCTATTGATTTCAATTTTTTACTCTTACTAACGAACTGAGTTAAGTCGGTTTCTCAAAATAAAGTATAAAGAACATTAAGACCATAATTTAATTGGCCTAATGTTGGCTATACAGAGGCGGGCTTAATGCCAAAAGTAATAGAGACAGCTCTGAGGGAGTTCTATCAAAATAAAGAGCCCAATAAGATTAATGAGGGTGTCTAAAAGCGAACAACAACATCGGGACGTAGTCTCTGGGGATACGAATCGACGAGGAGTTTCCTTTCTAACACACACTAAAATAGAACGGGAAACAAAGGAAACTTTCTACTCTAATGAATAAAAAATCGGCTTCTATTTTTCCCTATTTTCGGCAATGTTTCAAAAACATTTCAAGCCGAAATTTCTAAAATTAAAAGAATCGAAGAGCGGTCAAACGGTCAAGTTGAATTTAATTTTAGATTTCGTACTTTTGGCAACATTTATTTATGTTGAATCAAATACACAATAAAACCATTATTTATGCAAAACTGGGATGATAGTACAATATGACGTTGAAAAATTAATTCCTTCCGATCTTTAGATAAAATTAAATAGACAATTTGTGAAAAAGGCAAAACAAGATCTAGTAAAAAAATTTTTCCCATGACTACTAAATTGCATATAATAAAAGGAATCTTGATTGGCCTGAAACAAGAACAATCGGACATTTATTGGCCACAAGTCTGCCTTAAAGAAAATGTAACCGCTCTGATGCAAATTAATTGCTTTGAACGTATTCCGCGGCGCCAGTACCGGTCGAAGTGATCGGGAGTAGTGTATTCAGCCCGCGCTTGATATAGCAATAAAGCTCATTCCGCGGAATAATGCATATTAAATTATCTCAACTATCGGCGTCGGACAATTTTGATATTCCACGGTCTGATAAAGACCAATGAATAAATAATCCTCGAAATTGCCCATAAATACCAGGACTAGGTTTGTTCGTTTGTTACATATGGCGGCTAAGTGTTCACCAGTCCGGTTAGGTGGTGGATTGCACTGAAATAATTTGTTAATTTGTGCCTTTAGATCTTAAGTATTTTTCGTAGAAATCAAAGCAAAACATTCTGAAAGTGTAAATGTGAACCACACTAGAGACAATTTATTGGCCCACGAGGATTACATACGATTGTTGAGAATTTATTAGTCTTAAGCAAGTTACATGCTGGAGTAAATCAGTTGTAAATCAAAATCAAATACTTCAGATTTTAACACGTGCATTTATTACACCGAATACCATGCTAAAAGAAAATATTTTAGGAGTTAAGACCTATTTGCGAGTGTTTTTCTCACTTCCATAGCAGACGTGATAGGAGAGGGTTAATTTTATGGATTTAAATTTACCTGGAATTATTTATCTTCGATACTAAAGGAAAAATTCTTTGAATACGATATTTGAATAAAGTCACACATCTATGACACTATTTCACAGTCTAACAAATTCATATAGTTTAAGTATTATATAACACTTTCTCTACAAAAATAAGATTATTTCATATTATTAGAAGTTTGTATTTCTTCATTACGTTTTAAAGGGATTATTTGTATTCATTATGGTCCTCTTAAACAATAAGGAACTTAAAATTTTGAAGTTAAAGACAAAAAAATTAAGTAGGCAATAAGATTTTTACAGTTTTTGTCTTCTTTTCAAGTACCTTACAAAACGCAAACTAATCTTTTGTCTGCATCCATAGATGACCTTCTAGTATTAACAGCTCACTGGCCGGCCTTGCTTAGTTGCTGAAAATTGACTCTAAGGCCTTATCTAGTGCAAGCTGCCAACTTTCTTAAAAGCACTTAACCTTCATGTACAAATGACTGCTATACGGCAATTAGCAAGTGTGTGAACGAAAAAGGTGAGCTGTAGGCTTATTAGAAATACTAACTCGTGACGAACTGATGACCATAGGTAGCTACAGTTGGTTATGTATGCTATAACCACTTATTCTTCCCCGCGAAATTGTTATCACCTTTCTCCAGTTTGAAAAGTAGTAAGTTCGGACGGTATTTGTATTTAAGAAAGTCCACGATAGACGTGAAGTTAGGATTGAAAACAACTTTTCAATTTAGCTGCTACTTTCAATAAGATAGGTATGGGCAGTTGAGTTACCACCACTAGGAGGTCATACAGTAATATTATACAAATGTTTGAGTTTAATGCAAACAAAAATAATGACAAAGATAAACTAGTAAAATCTTTGTTCAACTTGGTCTAAACATACGAAGTATAGAAAGTATAGAAGTTTTTTTTTGAATTAAATATTTCGAAAGTGTAAAATTAAAAAATTTTTGTGTAATATTATTTCCCAATTTTAATCATTTTTAGTGTAACATATTATTTTTATGATTTTTCAAATAACTTCAAAGATATGAATCCATCTTCAATAAGCACATACAACAATTCAAATTTATAGAAGAAAAGTAAAGTCTTATATATAGACTCAATTTTGAAACCTGATTTTAGTTACGAATTTATTTCATTCGCGAACATTCGATGAATTTCATGTTGCTGTTTGCAAATCCAGTTGGCAACAAAACAAACGTTTGCATACACACCACGATGTTTATAGAAACATAAACCTTTGGAAAAAAGCTTCTAAAACTACGAAATCTGATGTGAAATGTTTTGAGGATAAACGAGAAGTGAACACGCTCGCCAGTTCACACGAAGTTTTATGTTATGGTTTCAAGTTCGACAAAGCCGCGTTCCCACGGATCAGTGTCCATATTTAGAGCAAAAGTAAAAAGGTCTTAATATTTATAGCCCCAGTGCAGCCCATCGGCCACCTATAGGGGCGTTTGTTGCGCAGTCTTCCAATAAAATTCAATTAAGGAAAACAGAGTAATCCGACACCTGGACAAACACGTCCATCCAATTGGGATCATCACGAATGCAATTTTACGACTTGGTTTTGTGTAAAAGTTCATAATCGCCGCGGGGTGGTCCTGCGGGTTCGAGTTCGCTCCTTGGCGGGATACCTCAGGAGTCGCAGTACCTGCCGTGCCTGGACCGCATGATGTATTCTTGATTGAATGGTCATCGTGACTTTCAGGCGCAATTTTACGAGTCGTCGTAAATTTAATAGGGCCGATGCCGCAGATTTATCTGAATTTAAATACGCACTTTGTTGGAGAGGGCTGCTCCGATTGCTCCGAGCCAATAAATCTGAGTATCGATTGAGGTTAAAGCTCCGGTCCTCCTTCCACTTAAAAATTAATAGACAGCGATCAGTAGAATCGCCTTAAGGTCGCGGGCCTCTCTTTCTCTCTAGACTGGACGGACGTGCACAATGTCTAATCAGATTCTTATGTGGAAACGACAATGACTTGCGCGCCGAGCTCGCGATCGGCAATCAACGAGGTAATCAATGCCGATCGGAATAGCATGGACAATTGCTGCTTTGATGAATTGCGAAGTTTCCTTCGGATAGTTTGCGTCTCCAAGGTTAGCGTCTATGTTGTATGTGGCGCGGCGGCGGCTAAGACGACGGCTCTCACAGCTCGATTTCCAACGCGACTGTTTGTTTAGGGAACGGCAAAAAATACCTTTCCGCGTGTAATAATCTGAGATGTAGCTTCAGGTGATGGTCCAGTTTTAAGCACGCGACCACGTAAACGGAAGGTGGAAAGGTGAAGATCGCGGCAAGACTAAGCAATTGTCTCGCAGCTGCGGCGAGTATAAGATGTAATTTTGAAAATCACTTTGCTCTGAGGTATTGGCTCAGTTTATAACTTTGCTTACTCATTGCTCTTTCAAGATGTTTTCTTTTGAAATAGATATACACGAATCGCCATGCCGCGAAAAACGTGAATTAGCGAATTAAACGGAGAAAAAACTTTGCCAGCACCTAAATTTGCGGCTTACCTTTTATTGGTTCGTAAGTGAGATTTAATTTCCATCGAAATAATCTTAGAATCTCACTTTTGTACAAAAAGACTGGTGGTTGGGGAAGATTCACAAAAAGCAAAATGGACCTTTTAAAGCCATTTCAAACTTTACGGCGAATATCAATTGAATTAAGTTTTTAGGGCAGTCACCAATTGACGATAAAAATCTAATGAAACATTAGTTTAATCGCGTTTAGCTGAAAAGTAGGCTTAAGCAAAAAGAGCAATTTAATGTTAAAGACTTCTCAAAAAGAGTAACAGACTTTCTAAAATTTAATAATATTTAAATACGTGATAATTTTTATAGTTTCACTAGTTCGTTTTAAATTAACTATTTGTAACTCTGTGAAAAATTCAATTCTTTGAGAGAGCGTGAATTTTTTGCAAAATGTATTTTAGAAATGTTTTCTTTATGCAGTTTAAAATGCCCTTTATGCAAATGTGGTCGTTGCATGTTACCTGACTATCAAAGAGGTAAGGAGTGCCGCGAGAAAAGTTCAGAACTTCTTACAGATGCGTAATGGGTCATGCCTACCATATTTGTGAAATTAAAGGCGTGCCTATGCTTGAACATTAAATTTAATTTATTAAAGGTAATAAATTACTTCTTGTGTTTATTGTACTGAAGCAAAAGTATGCAGATGTACGCTTTTTTAAATTAAAAGCTTTATTTTAAAATACAGGTCATAACTCACTGTTTAAGTGAGAAAAACTTCAAGAAATTATTAGCAAATGCATAGAAATGCAAATGTTTTACGAGAGTTTAAATCGTAAACGATCTTAAAATTTAAATTTTTAATAATGAAGCAAAAACATTAAGGAGAAAATCACGCTAAATTTTGTAATAAATAATTTTTCACTTAATAATTTATAAAAATACCCACTAAAACAGCTTAACTTGTAATAAAAATTAAATAAATTAAAACTACATTTGAAAACAAATAAATTGCGAGTTTCTAATTTATTTAGCGTAATTTTGGTTTGGGTTGTGCGTGCAGTTTCGCTTTAAAACTTTTCTCGCAGGGCTTACAATTCGAAAAGTGAATTTGTGGGGATGTAGAAACAATACTTTCCGAAATTAATTAATTAATGGTTTCATTTTGTATAGCTAGGGTTTTAAAAGAAGTTTCTCCTAAAATGCTTTTGTTTACTTTGATTATATTTATTATAATTTTTCACTTCGGTATCACAGATAAATTTAACGATTAAAGTAAAAACAAATATTTTTTGCTTTGCCTTATTATTTTATTTTATAATATTCAATATTTTTGTCGTTCAAAAATTATTTTTAAATGTTTGAGTTGTTTGGTTTCTTGTATACGTCTGCAATTAAGTCATATTTGTAGAAATAATAAACTTTATATAAAAGATAATAACTGATTCGCAATAATTATCTTTTTATATAATATCATTGTAATTCTGTCGTGGTTTTTTTTGAGATATTATAAATCATTGCTTTAATCGCAAAACATGAAACAAAACTACTTTCAACAGAGTTCGTTTTCTTACTTTTCATTTTATTTTTCAATATATACCAAACCAAACAGGAGATATAATTTTTTTTTTTAAAGACCATAGAAGTAGACAATCAATTTTTGTATTTTTGAGCCTTACTCTATTTCTGTAAATCGATTTATTCGAAAATAAAATATTTGGGAACTATGAACCAGAAAATGTATTTAAAATTTTGCAAATTTCCATCTAGAACCAATCGAGCACAGCATAATTATTTAAAATTTAATTACCCCGTGAAGGATAGTTAAAATAGATATAAAATATATTCGATGGTATTATAAACGTAACACGAAATTCTAAAATAAATCTTTAATGCCGCAATTTATTTCGGCACTAAACAGCAAATGACGACATCGATGTGACCAGTGCCATCACGTACAGTGTTTTGCTGTGCCGAGTATAAAAGTATAATTTTGCGTTAAAATCAAATAGCGGTTTATTAACCGTTAAATGCGTGCTTATTTTTAAAAAGTAGAATGCGTAAAAGCAAATATCAGGAAACGTGGAATATATTTCATCGAAGATATTAAGCAATATACGGAATCCTCTGCGTACGAGCAATACTCGCATTTTGCCGATTGAATGTCTCATAAAAATGTTGGTGTAATCAACTTTTAAATGTAAAAGCGTTTAATATCGGACTTACAAATTTATTCATTTTGTTTAGTTATGAAAAACAGTTCACGCCAAGTGAAAAGGATCTCACAGAACCCAAAAAACTCTGGCAACCTACCCTTCCCTGATTTTATACCCATCAGTCTGTGAAATAAAAATTTTCCGAAACCAAGAAGCTTGTTAATGGTACTGAGAGGATGAGTCCTTAAAATGTTAGTTACTATTACAGTCACGTCGTAGAAAGTTATACAGTCTAGTTAATAACATTAAATATTTCCTTGAAAGGTTCCGAAGCCGAATAACTGAGGTTCATAAATTCTCGAACCCTGAACCTTCTTCAGCGGGGAAAGTGAAACGAACCCATTTGGTGGACCCGTCAACCGTTTAAAATGCTATCACGCCTTTTGATCTCTATCTCTTAATTACATCCTGCGAGAACGGTCGCAGCCAGAACCCTTTCGGTAGCTGTTCCTTGGGCACACTTCATTATCCTAGCTGGACGAAGTGGCCGGGTCTGGAGTCCCGAAAGGGTTACTGGCTAGTTTTATGACTTCTGACGAAGGATCCCAAAATGCAAAATTAATTCCACGGTCAACAAAGGAGTGGATATTTGGCGGGGGCAAAACAGAGGAGGTGTATCCATCCTTAAGGAGAGGCCGGCACTATTAATCCAAGTCACGTCCGTAATCCACCAGAGCTGGACAGGCCGGAATAGGCCCTCCGGACAGGAATAATCTAGCCCAGCTAGCCCATCTGCATAGAGCCTGTCGAATTTCGGGACATACTTTTCCTGTTTTGAGATTCAACCGGTTCGAACACAAGGAGAACACTGCAGGATTTCTCAAAGCACAGGTCACAGGCACACTTCACAAAATCCGGGTAAACGGGGAACACAGCCACGCACTCCGCGGGTAGTACTGTAAAGCCCGGGCTCACGCTTATCTCGGCTGAACGCCTGAACACTCTTCCAATGCCACCCTGTTCACTCCCTAAGGATTTCTAAACAATCTTACAACTGCCAAAACACACGACGCCACAAAATACCAAAACCGAAACCTATCCCGATCGGGTTCAGATTCAGACTGAAGTCCATCCGTACTCGAGACGCCGTCTTCCGAGCAGCCGCTCGCATCACTCGTTGTTTGAGTGGAAGTGGGCTCGAGACTCGCCCGGACCTCGCCTGGGACCGAGTGCTCATGAGTCGTCGACGGAAAGTTCCATGGGTGAAACGTGCTCCCAACACCGGTGTTACCAGAAAACGCGTTTCAGTTTGGCCCATGCATCGAGCTGGGTACGTGCCGTTCACTTCGCAGGCATTTGCAACACTATCAAAAAGCAAGTTCGACTAAAAACTTCGTACTTAAACTAACCCTTCATTGGCAATCGTCTTTTGAAAATGCCACGGCTCTAACTTCTTTAACTTCTAGAATATAATCCAGTGGGTTCAGCATTCAATTGTATGCACATGTCCACTTTTTTTAAACATCAAATTACTACCAAAAAGTGAATAATTTTAAATTAACGCAAAATTAAGAAGTTTCGGTTTTAAGAATTTTCTTTAGCATAAGAAAGTAAAAACATCTCTACTTGATTATGTAAAAATAAGTTAAAATTGCTTCTTTTTTAAAAGTATACAAAAGTGCAACATTCTGGAAAAGGTAAAATTGTTTGTTACTTTAATAAATAATTTATTTTTAGAAAATATTCAATTTAAATTAATTTAAATGATTTGAGAGTCTGTAAAGTAAAATTCAAACCCAAATGTACTCGTAAATTTTTTCAATATTCCGAGATTAAGAAGAAATGTGATTATAAATTTGAAAATAATATCACAAATGCTTTTCTGGAAGGAATCCGAAAACAAATTAAGAAGAAAAATACTCTCAAAGAATCACGACTTTCGTTTAAGATAATTGTGCCTTCAAAGCTTCAACTAATGAAGAATTAATTAATTTATTATCAAAGAAAGGAACTTGGTAACAATAAAATTTAACAAATAAGGGAGAAGTTTGGTAATGGTCGTTTCATCAAAAAATACTCTTTCAGAAAAATTTGTTGCATTTTGATCTGTCCGAAGTGTGATTTTTGAGCACTCAGATCATTTTAATTACCAAATAAAATTATGTAGACATTTAGAACATTTAAAACTAATAAAAAAGTAAGACATGCGCCCAAAGCTTTGCAAACGTTGTAATAATATTCCTCAACGTTTCATAAATTTCACGATTTGATTGATCGAAAGATGATCTTACAGTGGTTTATGTAAAAACGATTGGATTTTTCGTAACTAACGTCATTAGCCTCACAATTTATTTATTATTTATTATATAAATTTTTTCTATTAAAGGTTTTACGACAGCTATTTTTTTTTTAGATATGCCTACAACAGATGCAAAAATTGATTTATTTTCGCCGTGCCCATTTTTCGAGGGTACCTTGTTTTACATTCTTTATGGAAAAGTTGTGTATCTTATAAAGTAGGGGCTTAACAATCCACCAGACGCTTCTATGGGTTTTAAGCAGGGTAAATTGTGCGGCTAAGAAAAAAGAGGAAAACTGTCATCTAAGGGGAGGACGTGGCTGTGGGACACGGTTATCATCCTGCCGAAAAATTCAACCCTAGGGTGTCTTTTCGTGGTTAATACATCACACAGGAACATTCTCAAGTACTAGTTCTATTTAATGGAAGGGTCCAGGACTTGTCGAGCTAATGCACCCTTATGCATTGCATACCACAGACGGACATCTTCTTCACGACTAGAAATAATCCAAAGGAATAATAATAAAAATTCTAGTGTTTACATTGCCACTTGTTAGAAAATATAAGGGCATTTTTTTATGGAGCTGGCCTGATTTAATTATCTTCGGTGAGATTGCAATGCCTGGATAAAGGTGGAGTCTTTCAAATTTACCTTTTCTTCTTTTAAAGAGTGTTAATCATTTGAAAATTTCGTTTTAACAGATTTTTGGTGATTAAAACTACCCACTCTTCTCTAATTTTTGAATTTTGAAAGCGGCTGATTAAAAAGATTTTTTATTGAAATACTTTCTTCATACTTTTATACGATTTTTTAGTTAGTGGCGATTCCTCCAGCAAGACGAAAGCCGATTGAGTCGGTAACACTGCCATGAAAGGCGAAAAGCACTCAATGACGCCGGGCTCTGTGCCCGTGATTCGCTTGATTGAGTGACTCCCGGCGGGATTTATGCGAGAACGAGTGTGGACGGCGCGTGCCCTCCGTGCACTAGCGGTTCGAGCGCGAGTCCGTACGTAACGCATCTCTGAGGCGGTAACAGTACGCCGCTGAGTGCGTCGGAGGAAGCGAGTTCATGTCGCTAGGCCCGAGACAGCCGGAGACGCATGTAAACATCGCTGACCTTTCTCTGGCGCGGCGGCGTAGGAGAGAATCGCCCTTGTCCAGGGCCGTATAAGAGAGAAAGAGCGAAGGTTACCCACACACCCGCGGGTCAGCATACGCACCCGTCGTGTTCGTACGAGGTACCTCCAGCTGTTGATTAAGCCACTCGACGCGCTGGGTGGATTTCGGCGAAGGCGATGACGGCTTCTGGAGCACGCTTCATCGAGAGGTGGTCCTGCCTAGATTTCCCTAGCGCTTCCCTTCTTATTTCGACGGGTGTTTTCCGATTCGGGGCAATTTCCGGGATGGCCTGCAAGAAATTAAGCGAGGAAACGTGGAATGCAAAAAGAAGGGCTAATTAGCACTGCGGTTCTTTGCCGTCGAATCGCTGCCGCCGGTAGTGTGGCCCTTTCCGAATATTGGCCGGACTGCTACCCTAAGGAAGTTCAGTACGGGCACCAGTAAAGAGGTTTTGCAAGGGCGCCTTGTTTTCGTGGCCAGCAGTGGAAGAAAAGTGGAAACCAGCACTCGGAAAAATAAATGCGAAGGTTAATGAAATATGCAACCTGCATTTATTTCCGGCAATGTTCTTGGTTTGAGCGGATTTAACTTTACGGACGTCGTTCCAAAGTACCTCTGTAGTATCATGATGGGAGTTCCAGTTCACTTATCCCTGTTTTTCTTATTTCTGAAATCAATCCAGAAGGGCTATAAACGATACTGCTATTAATTGAAGCCCAAATTTAGCTCTTTTAATTAATGCTATAATATAATAGTTACTTTTAATATAATTGTATCAATAACGAGTAATTTTTCACCTGGAGGGCCAAGGTATAACCATAACCATGCTCATCTGTTTTCATAAAATCTTACAAGAAAATTTCAACTTCCAATTAAATGATTTTGTCTCAGTTTTTTTTTTTAATTGATTACTTACCCTCCACAAATTCTATTCCGTCCAGTTGATAGCAAGTGTACCGTGTCCCTGTGTCAAGATTAGAACGTTTCTAACCACGGCAGTAATTTATAGTGTAAATTAGGTCCCAATGTGCACCTAGTGGCACAAAAACTTTTCAGCAGTCCACCGGTCCTTCCCTGGACCGATTATCGCCACAAAACAGATTTCTCCGATCCTGCCAACTGGGTCAAAAGTTTCCCGTAGACGACGTGGCGATTTATTTACTCCATTTCTTTAGCCTATCTGAGCTGATGATTCACGCCATTAGAAAATGATTTTCACCGGTATCCTTCAATATCGGATGCTGCTGCTTACCTTCCGCCCACTGCCCGAAGGAGCACCAGAAGAGTGCTTGGTCATCGGCAGCCCTATGTGGGCACATTTATCATCTTCAGTAGCAGAGCCGGTGGATAATTTACGCGACTATTGGCTTCTTTCCACCTTTCCCAACCGGAGGATTTAGTTTAAATTGGAATTTAAGTTTATAAAGTGGCAAATTCAGGCGCTGACAGGTACTCGTGATGGATGGGGCTCTTAAGGGCTCAGCACAATCTGCTTTTTGTTGCCGCGCCGACTGGCATTGATTGCCACTTATTCACTTTTATAGCCCTCATTTTCACTTCGCCCTTTCGCACCTTTCAGTCAAAGTTTTCAATGCGATGCTCTTTGTAATTCCATCGATTTTCAGGAAAAGCCTACCTGGTGACATTATTAAAAACAGGTAGTGTGAAGGCACTTCCATTTGAAAATGGATTGTTTACCTTAACTTCCCTTAATCAACCAAGTAATTTTAAGTTCGTTTCCAAAAATTTAGCATTATTTTAATTATAAAACAGATTATTACGAAATTGTTTATTGCCTTCTCAACTTTTACGAAATATTTTTAAATTCAAATTCATTAAATTCTCTTATTCACTTTTAATATAAAACGAAAATTTGAATTTGGTAAAATAGAAATTTAAAAAAAAGTAGTAAATTCTTGGACGCTTTTTAAATATTCTTCAACCTCAAACGCCCAATCAATAATTAATAATAATAATTAATTTTATTAAGAAAAACGAGTGACCTTTCTCATTTGTAAAAACATTTCTTTGATAAATAATTTTTGGCTCTAGTTTAAAAGATGTTTTATAAAAAAAAACAGCTTTAAGGTTTTGTAGGAAAAATATAAAATGGCCTACTTGCATTAACAAATTTCTTCGATGCTTTAAGTTTAGGTTTATAAAAGTAATTTCCGTTGTAGGTGTTACCTACAGCTCTAAATTCAACCTTGGGAGACGGACATGTTATAAGTGTATTTTTGGAATTTGAAGCAGCATAAAAAATCTACGATCTGCCCCATAAAAATTAGAGCAACTATTAACAGCATGTCTACAAAATGACGTCCTTTTTTTTAAGCCATATCAGTCAACAGAAATGGGTCGGCGATAAATCAAAAGCGTCTTGAAAATGAAATGGACCCATAAACGAATCGGTTCACTTGCGGGGAAATCGCTGAGACCGCGGAGGCGCAAAGTGCGTGGAATTTTCACAGTTTCCAATTTGGTTCTCGCGCTCCATAAACGTTTTTTTGCCACTCAGTCTCTCGTGGCGCTTTCATGGATCCCCGAATGGCGGGCAGTCCCCTTTAAAGATTTTTTATTTTTTTTAATTAACATCGTTAGGTGTCACATTAACATTTCTTTGGCACGTTAATGTGCTGCTTATCTGGCCCGTTATTGGCTTCCCCCATACATCACGTACAACGTACCCATTAAGGCCGGAGCTAATTCCTCCGTGGCACGAAATGGAACCCTCGAGAAACGGATTGATTTTGTCACTCGACTGAGGCATCCCAGCATCCCATGGAACACAATGGCTCCCAAGAACTCGCCTCCTCGAGATCTGCGAAAATCTCGTCTCTGCCACTTGCATCAGACATGAGATACAACTTAAACGATAATTTCGACTTAGGACCCGCTCTCGCAGCGACTCCGCTCAGTTTCAGTATGTCGAAAGTTTTTAATAAAACGATTTCACGGCCTGCGAATATCACGACACGCCGTGCCGCACCGGGAGCGAACAAAAAATCCGTCAATCAAGTGCGGGGTGTGATAACAAGAAATCGTTACTCGTTATTGCGTCGGGCGCTAAGACGCAAGTAATGAGACATAAACGAGGACAAATGGAATTTCGGGACCCCGCGTCCCGCGGCCGCGTGCGTGTAATTCGAGACACTCGAATCAATGTCACCGTCGATCTCGATTCGGGCAGCAAACCGTCACTTGTTAACTGTGCCGGCGCGCGGCCTCGTTTGAACTTGCCGACGACATTCTGAACACTCCCTCGTTCCAAGCGGTCGTTTTTCTTTTTGCCGGGAACAAGTTGTGGGAACAGTCGTGGCGAAAAACCTCTTTTCTTATTACTGGGTTATTGTGAGCCTGTTGGAATTAAGACAACTTTAACGGGATTACGACGGACCGGGTCTGGATTCGAAATCGTGCTGCGGTCGTCTCAGTGGTTGTTCTCGGACTGAGCTGGGCACTGGCGGACCCTCAGGATGAACCCTCCTCGGTCGGACGGGATAAGCCGTAACCAAATCCCATTCTCTTCGGCGCTATGCACGTCTAATTTACTCGAACCGTTACTGTGATTAATTCCTCAATTGATACACACACCTGGGATGAAGGGATACGCCCCTGTTATGTTTGCATGGAGTTTGTTTTGAATTTTTTTTCTACAAGTGCTTATCCAGAAGATTAGGGAAAAGAGTGAGTACATTTCAGGAAGCCTTGTCCCAGAGCAGAACGGAAAGTTAAAAGCATTTCTGTTCCGCCGTATCGAGTTCGAACAATGCTTTCTTCTTTCCAGTTCCTTTTTATGACCTCTCCAAAGAGGTCTCTTTCTATGTGTGTATTTTTTCGGGACAAATTTAAAGATTCCTGCATCGATTGCAAAAAAAATTTACTTAAGCCGACTCAAAATGTAGGCTATGGAATTTGGTTTATCTTTACGTACATTTAATTTTATTAGTTAATTTTAGTTTGTCAATGGGTAAGATCATAGGACAGTTCGAATCGATGTCCTGATAGTTCCTATTTTCCCGAAGAATTTACGACTGGTCTCTTCAAAGTTTTATTGAAAAAAAAATATCAGTAAACAAAAATTAAATATAAAGACATAGATCATATCGGACATAAACTATAATATAAAATTAATAATCCTACAAACGTGAGAAGAACGGTTTTGTGGAAAAATTACTACTTATCATAAACAAGTGAACGAAATAAAATTAACCAATTTTGGAGTCTTTATCTCTTGCTTTTATTTTATTGCACGTGAAAACTACTGAACATATGCAGGCGATGTTTCCTTTAATCTACAATTTAGGGCATGGAGATTTATCTGAGAATGAGACCTCTTCACTTCTACAATCAAATTGTGAAAATATTAAGAATATGCTTGTTCGCCCACATGAAAGACGAAAATTAGCCCTTTCACCTCCACCTCGTCTTGCTCTTTAAGTGACCATTATTGTGTTGATTACACCCGAAATGAAACTGCTTTGAAATGTATTTATGTTAAGTGCTCTGCCGCATGGGTGCCCACTTAGTCCTTCGCTAGAAAGCTAATTAATTTCAAAATTAATTTTTCTCTAGCCCCTATTGTTTCTCGACCCTTCTTAGCTCAGTGATCCTTCAGTCGAGTTCGTCGAACAAATGTTTCTTCTGTTCGCGAAGGATTCTCCTAAAGATACGACAGCGAACGTTGACTGTAAAGTGTAACCCGCCGCTGTTCGGGAAAAGTGTCAGGAGCCCTTCCACGGAAACCCCCTCGACCTTAGCTCGCGGTGAAATTAATTCCACTGTACTCAATAAAATAAAATTACCTTTGTTGGCAGTTCAAGTGCCATAAACAGGCCGTTAAACGAGAGCTCTAAAATTCACCGTGGCGGCGACTGGGTCCAGATATCGAATTACAACAACCCGGTCTGGTCTGCTCTCCCGAGGAATTTGAATGCCAGCTCATAAATAATAATTTCGAATATCTTGATGTGAAGTAATAACACTTCGAGAGCCGTATATTATGTCCGTTTCGGGGTCTCTCTCCCGAGCCCGGCTTCCCGCCGCCACCGTTCCACCTTAATAAATCAAATCCAGTTATTGTCTTGAAGGAATAAAATGTTCTTTGTGCGCCTAGGAGCAGCAAATCCTATTCAAATGGCCTCCTAGGATAGAGCCAGACCTGCACTACGCGGGTCTCATTATTAATTCCTCGGGCTGTTCTAGATATCAAAACCCGGTTCCGAGCCGCGCTTTCCATACAATGCGAAATTGTTATAAAGGCAGGGAGCGCTTTCTACGTCTTCTTGCCCAGCATGCCTTCTTCGGAACAATGCGGAGCCGGGGAACAATTGCTTCCTTTCCTTAGCCTATCGAGACTTTATAGTAGTTTTTCCATCTCGCGCCATTATTTTATAGCGCTACTGTGATCGTTTGATAAATAGCCCGCGATCGGACTGTGATCGCGCGCCGCCAAACCGCGCAAGTCCGTGCAATCGTCGTTGGTAAGATGATCGCCAAAGTGCGCTATCCCTCCGACCCCGCACCCAATCGTCGACAAGACTTTTGTTTTATGGCTGAACAATTCCAATTAAGTAGGACACAACATGCCACCGAAACCGAACCTTAATTGTTCACCGCGCGCGGCGAATTCGATCAAAAAGGTTCGCGGGGGCGGTGGCCCGGCATATCTGCAAGTCATTTTTGTTCGTTCGAATTTTTAATTAAAAACTGGGAGGAGTCCCACCCGAGAGGTTCCCGGAGCTTCAACACTTTGCCCCTCGGGGCCAAGTGCTCTGACCCACTCGCAGCAGCCATTCAAGCCAAGGATTGCCGATCATCGTCAATACCTCGCCGGCATCTATTCCGAGTGAAAAGTGAAAAGTCATTTGATTAATAACTTTCAGTTACTGTCGCACTATTTTTCGAATTCCCCGAACCAGCCCGCGACTATTTGCGCGGGATTTGATAAATTGTCCCTGTTCGAACGCGTCAGTTATAAAACGATTATGCCATGCGGAGACGGAGGCAGCCGTGACTGATTGGTCACAGTCGGCACGGCACGCCACCATCGATTAAGGCTTCATTCGGTGGTTTCGTTCGATTAATTCCGCCCGAACGCTAATAACGCCGATATAATGTTTATTAGATCATCACTTCAAAAATGCGTAAGATTGACAGAAATTTAAATTAATTCCTGATTTTTTTCAGTTTACTTCTGGACTGAGAAGCTTCAAATTCTAAATTCTTATTCCCCGGTTTCTTACAAAAACTTAAACATCCTTAAAAGACATAAAACAATTTATGCATTTTGTACAAATTATTTTAATATTTTTTTAAATAGCTATCATTACACACATATGTAAAAAAAAAAGGTTTTGAGCGCAAAATGCCGAATCAAGTTATATAGCGTTTTGAATATATAAATAATATTATAAATAAAAAATTGTACAAGAAATAATGTTAAAAGGAAAAATAGGGAGAAAATAAATGAATATTTGAAGTACTTTATTTATTTTCATTTGATTATACGCACAAGTGTATTAGGTAAGTTTAGAGGAAAACTAGACAGAATGGTGGGGGAGTCACTTCACACGTCGATTTTGTTTTAATTACTTTTTATGTTAAATTAACTAGCTGTGCCCGCGACTACGTACAGCTTTTGACATTTTCAGAGGACCGAGATACTTTAATTCTTTTATCAGATTTTTAGTAACAAGGAAGGTTATGTTATTTTTCTTTTCCGAAGGCACAAACAGGACCATTTTCCTTTTTTTTAAGTGATTAAAAGACAATATAAAAGTACTTATAGAATGTCATAGAAATAATGTCATAATTTTAGACTAACCATTGACTGAAAATGCAGATATAATTGACAGAAATGAAAATGGCTAGGGTTTTCGAAATCCAGAAATTTTAGTAATTTAGACGAACTTAAAGTCTTTCTTTAGCTGAACTAATGAGTTAAATTGATGACAGACCAAAAATAACCACAAGATGTATTTTACAGCATTATGTTTCCTCATAACACCCAAGAAGACATGATGATGTAAACAACATTTTTGGTAAGATGTCTTTGATTGCTGTTGCAGACCTCTTGTCTTGAATAACGAACAAAAGGGAGGAATTTCGCCCGAGGCGTACATTTCATACGTGTGCTCTGAGTATGGTGGGGGCAATCAATCAATCTCATCACTCCTTGAGACAAAACCTGCTTCTGTCTACACATGTTCATCACCTTGATCCACTCAAAAAATTACCGATAGATCATACGTGCACCACTTAAGTCTAGACTGGACCGAATGACACGTATTCGTGTGAAACTAAACAAAATTCCCTTGACATTTTTCACTTGTGATGCTAATGAATAGGTACGCAGCATTTAAAAAGCAAAGTCAATACGCCCGCAAAGGTGCACGAGTGAAACGCGAAGGCGTCTTCAGCAAGACCTTTTGAGCCATTTGTTTGTATAGTCTTAAGTCGTGCACACTTGAATAAATTATAGCAATACCTGGTGTGCGCTGATTAACCATTCTCTGCGGTGCTATTCAGTTTCCCAAAAGTGCCAACGAAGGAGCAATGCGCGCAAAAGTTATAAGTTGACGTTGGATCTAAGAAACCTGTTGGCTAACCCACATAAACCTATACCTGTGGTACCGGCCATGCGTTCGATCGATTGTGCTTCATGGCCTGCCAGGTATAGCATGAGGCGAGTCGTGAACAAAAAGCCGTGCGACTCGCGACGCAAGCCCCAGATATTGATTGCAGTCCGCGGTGCCCGCGAAATGAGTAGGATGATCCGTGGCGCTAGCACTGATTGGTACCTGGCTGAAATAACGACATTCCACAAATAGAGATTAACGTCGCGAAAATCAGCGCACACGAAAGTTGTTAAGAAGCTAAGCTGGGCCGGGAGAGATTTTCTTGACGCCAAGATATTTCGGAGTCGGCTCTAGATCTTATCTCAGCCGCGGCAGCAGGTTCGCGTGCCTTTCTTTAGATCTCGAGGATTTCTCCTGACGGTCAGCACGGCCTGCGTCCAGCTGTCCACGGCAGTGGGCACGCAATCGTGAAGATGCCTACAAATGGAGTGCTGAATCGACACGTAGTTATAGGCGTAAGTCTCTATCATGCCATCAGACCATTAATGGGCTCTACGTGGACGTATTTCTGGAATGGCCTCTTCCCGAATCCCGTGAAATATGCAACAGCCTGGCGTGGCATCCTGAAGATGGGACGTACGTTATCACCGCGAGAGCCTCTATGTCTAATTCATATACACGACGATGGCCAAATTGACAAGGAGCATGCTATTCCGCATTTAAATATATCCCTCCCAGACCGGCACAGGGTGAGCTCCCAGAAACTTGTCCGATAAATCAACGTAATGGACTTACTTTCGTAATAAAGATTCATTTTTACGTACTCGCCGTCGTATTTAACCCTTCAGGACTCTCGCTGAAATAGGGGAATAAATCAATTTTTAGTGACTTTTGGGGAAAGGAAAGAAATGATAACGGCCCTCGCTTACAATGAATGTCTGCAACTTTTCCGGGAGTGTGCACATTCAGGGCCACGGACGATAGCCCGACTTTCTTTCATATGGTTCCGGGTGTCTGGGAAACTAAAGATGTTCAGGTGATGACAGGGTTTCTAGAGATATCCCTAATGACGCTTTTTGCACCAATAGTAGTGTGAACCGCTAGCTCTACTGGTCAAAAAAAGCACATTAAGTACTAATGTCTGCTATTAATGGTCTCTCCATTGCAACCAGGTAAAAAATGACACACATTACAGATGTACATCTATACACAAAAAACAGTGCTTTCATGTCAACGTGTTGCGCAGCGTAACGATGTTAACGTGCTATCAACGTAACTAAAAATTTAACAAGCTAAAGATAAACTAGCACAAAAGAATCATGTGAATGTAAAATTCTTACGAGGCATGCTTTGTTCGATTTTTTTACATTGCAACTAAATAACTCGTGAAAGAGTTTATTAATATCAGATTAACCCTTGGGATTTATATCGCACAATTTTAGTTCAGTTCACGGAACTAGGAAACAAAATTTACAAATCGCAATAATTCCGTAGTGTTTGAAATTCATTAAATTTTTTAATTCTTTGTGGTTCTAAAAAGAAAAAAACAAAACTGTTATTTTGGATTAAGAAAAATTCAGCCATATCACAATAAACACTAAGACGAAAATACTCTTTCTTGAGTTCACTAGAAATTTAGGAAAGAACTATTTCCTAGACCTTTGCACTCGACGACCAGACTATACTTGGGTTTATAGGAGGCACAATTATTCCAAGTAAAACTAAAGTAGTTTCATTTACCCCTCTAAACACGGAATAAAAAATGCATCTGTGAATTTTGTTATATTAAATAATTCTTTCGAGCGAAAATTCTACAGTGGTTTAGACCTTCAAAACAAATCCAATTGTCTTTATACAGTCCAATAAAATCAAGCACATTAACTCGTTACTTTTGTTAACTTACAAAACAAGGAAGGTAAAGAAGCAGTAAAAGAACGAAGAAATAAGAGATCTAAATACGTTGTAAGGAGTTCCAAGTTATGTCACAAATTTTCTCACATAGCAAAGGATTTCGGTGATGTATGAGACAAGAACAAAAGTCTTTTCAAGCTAACTTCCCTGGCGTTCTTGCACATGTGACTGAATAACCCAGATCCAACTAGTTTCTCAATTAGGAAGAAATTTCGCCCTGGAAGGTCTTTGCACGGCGAATTATTATGGCAGGAAAATCTCAGGGTATTGTGAGAAGAAGTACAATCAGGGAACTAATTTAAGTTCGTCTTATAAAGTCTTTTGATTTTTGGCTAAAAGACTGTGGCTCCGGTCTTGTTACTCGGTCTGAGGGTACATCTTCATCTCCATTAAAAATTTCATTCAATCTTTTAGTTTCAGTCATTTTACTCGTCTTTCTCAAGAGTTAACTTTTATTCTGCAATAAATTTTAGCAAATTCAAAAAATGCTATCTTCGCGGGTATCTTGTAGAAGTTTCTGAATCAGCGGGAGATAAAATCGCCTTCCTGCACCGAATCGGTGCCATTCATCCTCATGCGCCGACACTTCCTAGCCAACGTCTTCTGGCCGTGTCGAACACTTTGAGGGCGGCAGACCGTGCGGGAAAAAATCCATGTTCACGGAGGTGGAGATCTTTCAAAGTCCTTAAAGACACAAGAAGACGACTTCCTCTATGGTGTAGGATGACCACTCGCAACATAATTCCTTCTTGCTCAAATTTGTTTTTCTTGTCGGATCGGTTTAATTGGTCGTAAATTTACTTTGGGTCCGATAAGATAATTTTCCTCTTTTTTTTTTTTCTTGACCCGGTCTGAGCTAGATCAATTTGTGTTTTATGTCTTCCCCTGGGTACCTGGGGATATATCTGGAACCGCGGTCCGCTTAATCCGGCGCACGTAGGCACACTGTGGACCCGCAAACCAGCGGATGAGTCGACCATAACCGGATTCTCAATTACAGCTTCATTCTGACCAAGGATTGATATCCTAATCGATTGCTCTTAAGCGTTAATTTGGAAGATAAGACCGCGGAAGTGTACGTGGCCGTGAGTGCACATGTTCTCCCGGCAGTTGAAACTACTAGAGATGGCTATCGCCAATTTCAGCATTAATTTATCAGCGACAAAGTGGACTTATATCGTTTGCGGTTTGCGGTGGACCGGTGCACTCGCGCTGTCTTAAGTGCACTTAAGAAGAAATTAAGAAATAATAAAAGCAGCTGAGATCGTCGGCGTGTACCGTGGAAACGAAGGATTTAATTGCGTTTGGGTGCATTCAGCCCCAGGTCGCTGATTGCGTCTTAAGAGCTTGCTTATTTCACAGTCCAAAAGAAAAGCTAAGCGCCGGGCCGGTGGATAGTTGAAGTATGTGAAAGCTGTAAAAATTTATGGCACCTCAAAGATGTCGATATCACCTATGTACAAGCAATAGAATAGCGAATACTCGCGGATATCTGCGGTGTATCCGCAGATAAAGAGTGTCAAAACCATTAAAACCGCATTTCATGAGCAAAATCCTTGTAATTCACGAAAGCCTGCCTGCAGGTAATGTGACATTTGCGGCAAAGATAACCCCATAAGTGACATAGAGAGAATCATTTAAAGATATCGTTTTAGATAAAGTTCAATACTTTTTGAACAAATTACGTGTTAGTTACGTCTTGTGTGCCGCTATCACATTGGCTAGATCTACTCACAGCTTTCGAGGGCAACTTCTAATAGACGTACAACTGGATGGAAACTATCTTGCAGGTATTCGTACCAGTTCATGACAATGTAGTATCGTTGCTCCAGTAGCATTTAAAGATTACGAACAACTAGATAAAAGTCTTTAAATCTGTGTTACAGTGAACAATTGCAGAATCTTTTTTATATTCGTAATTATTTCTATATTATTGGCCTTAGTAGTTATTATTACGTCCTACTGTGATTAGCCCCTGATCAAGCTCAGACCAGACCCCATGGGCACGAGACTCATGTTAAAACATCGTTTTAATAGTATTTCAATCAATTTTCAGTCTCATAAAAAGTATTACTGCTTTGCCTTTTATAAACTGTGTAACCAAATGCCTAATAATTTTTGGAAATCTCACTAATTTTCCCATAAGTTACAATAATAAACTTTTAATTGTTTTTTTTTCAAAAAAGTCCTCAAATTATAAAGTCACAACTTTTTAAAGTTATCTTAAATGAGCAAAACGACTAATTTTGATGCCTTTAATTTATCTTTCATCCAAGTAATAACAGCTTGAGGCAATAAACGATTTTGTTTCTGTATCAAAGCCAATTAAGTAACAAGCGGCTTTAGGCTTTTTTAAAGACCCAAGTTTTGCCTACGCGTAAAATGTCAACTGGAATTTATTCCAATTCCCCGAAATCCATAATAATCAAATGCACTGGCAATTTACTGGCTTCAAGCGTTAATTAATTAAGGAGACATAAAACGGTTGGCAATGGCGAAATAAATGATCCGTGGTCATGAAATTAATGACGTGATGCCAGTTTATTGATGGGAAAACCATTTCTAATTTGTTCTATCAAAACAGTTGATTTGCTCGGGGGCTAATTACAGGAACCCGCGACAACGTGCCCCGACTCTTGGAAACTTCACGACTCCGCGATTCTGAGCATCTATCCGGGAAAATTTATCTAATTAAATTTTTCCTCCCAGCAATCGCTCGTTTGTCAGGTTAATCCGCCATCGCCACGCGGCCAACTGAAATGAATTTTGAAACCTGTTGCGATCGCCTCGGCATAAAGTCCATTGACATTTTAATAACAAATTGAACTGCTCAACCGGCACGGGCACCGCCATAAATCATATCACTCTTCAAGAAATATTGACTTGCACTTGCAATAACCTGCACCACGCTGGCCCACATATTACGTGCCGCTCTGGACAACACGCGTGCGCGCACGGCTTTGCTAAATCGAAACACGTTCCGGTGCCCGCGGACTATCTCGCGATTTTCGAATTCGCGTCCGCCACTTGCGAGACGTGTAGGTCGCTTATTGGCGCTAGATGTGATTAGTATCTTGGCCACAAAGACGGTGGAGACTGCTCCTTCGGCGCTACGGATCCGCGACGGACCGCGGCCGTCCGTAATCGAAATTTATTGACATGGGGAAATTTGTAATCGCCGCAGTTTCGTACGATTGTTATGTGTCGCTGAATTGTTTCAGTCGCAATCGTTGCGCGGCCCTGGCGCATGAATCACGTCATGTGTGACTTCGAACTGCTTAACTCATTGAATGGGACGGAAACAATTCTCCCATGAATTGGTCCATTGAAAGGCGTTTAATTAAGGGTCTTGACCTGTTCAACGACTTCAAGAGTATTTTGATGGGTTTCGCAGCCATATTGGGTTTAGGACGCCGTAAACTAAAATAGCAATTCACTTGAATGCCCTACCAAAGTTCAGAGCAATACCTCGAGCTAATTTAAACTGTATAATAAAATAAAATAAGAAATGATCTTTAATAAATAAATACCCATGCTGCAATTTATTCTTTTGTGCGACTTTTAAAGGGACAAAGTTCACACATTTTTGCAAATATTTTCACAAAAAGTGTACATTATTAATTTTATTAAATTTGTGAATTAAATAAAGATTCTCTATACGAATAAATTCAAATGGAAAAACAAGTGTTGACTAATCTCAAAAGTAGTAGTAGTAGTGGATTTCAGATTACCTTAAGATGCACGATCAGCATAAGTCCATAATTGAGTCATCTTGAATACATCCAGGTCCAATAAAAACATAAATTATACAAGACAAAAGTAGATCCAGTTGGATTAGTCCAAGGCAGGCTAACATAGGGCATCCTCAAGCTAGATTCAAGTAAGTCAAACATAAAATGGGTTAAATTAAGGCTATAGTTTTTGACCATATGTTTCTCTCGTTTAATAGAATTTTTAAAATATTAGAAACATTCAAAGTGAAATAACCAAGACTGAACAATTTTGATAAATTACCCATTTTCACTTACGGAAAATTGTAAAAAAAAATAAATGAAGAAAAATTCTATTGTTTAATTGACTTTTACGTAAATACTCGAATAAAATAACAACTTTTGATGTTTTGCTTTATTTTCCGGCTTTTGCAATACATTTTTAAATATGTATTTAATATTAATTGTAGTAGTGCTTGTTAATAAAAATTACACGGATTTTATTCTATTTTTAGAGTAGGATTTGACAATGATTCCACATATTTAGACAAAAGGCAAGTTCCAAATAAATTCTTAACCCACGGAGAGAAATGGTGTAATGAAATACAAAAAATATTATTCTGTATGATGTTGCTTAAGTCATAGAATGGAATGGATCTCCTAAAGCAACTAGTGACTGGTGTGAACACGTCTCACTGGTAGGCGTTACCTGCCATTAATACGGTCGAAAACCAAATTAGTCCTTTCTGACTGTTGACCTCATTTCACCTGAGTTTCGCCCACCAATGAGAACAGCAGAGACTTCCTACAGGTGGTCATCAATTTCGCGAAAGCGCCCTCAATCATCACATCACGCGGAGGATGGCATGGCGCGTACATGCGATCACGTTAATTAAATGATTTTCATAGAACTCCTCCTCAGAGTTTAATTTAATTAGACAGCGTGCAGCAGTTTAGCAACAAAGGCGAGCAGTTCGCGTAGAATAGTGGGACAAAGGATGTACCTGTACCACGCGAAGCCATTATAATTTAATTACCAGTAGCGGCCGGAGGTGATGACAGGATAGGTTAAGAGGTAAGAGACCTAATTAAGTGGGTATTTGGTCCGCAGCGCCTTAAATAGATCCCTTACCGCATAGACGATGGCAGCGACGTCTTGAACGCACCCAGGCCACGACGGTGCCTACGTGCGCTTAACCCGCAAGGTATTGCGTGCTACCTTTAAAATTTTAATGGGCAACAAGATGATTTCCAGTTTCTTCTGCCTTTCCGGCCGTGTATTGTTTCTCTTCGATCTTCTTAGCTTCTTAGCTGGTAGAAGAGGCCACCAAGACGAAAGAGGGCCACGGCCGGCCCTCTTGGCCAAACACAGGAAGGCGCACTGTTTACAAAGAGCGTTCTTATGTACACGAAGCGATAAAACAATTTCAGTGGAGCATTTTGTCGAATTTGTGATTTTTGGGATTGGGGCCATTCCCGGGTCGGGATTGGGATTGGGATGTTTGCTTTCCTATGGTCTGTGTTAACTCAGTTATTAGGTAACCTCGGTCCGTTTGTTTTTCTAGTCAGAGGAAACATATTAAAATTTTGTTATGTTACTGACTGACGATGCCTGCCCAAATATGTGATCCCATGCTTGTTGTGCACAAATAGTCTGTCAGTATCTTTTATTTGTTTTTCGTGAAATATTAAAGCGTAGGTTTCGCGGAAATATGATGAATTTCAATTAGACGTTATTAGCTCTAAAGTTTTAACGGTGTACTATGTTTGGTAATAATGGTGTCGGATAGTCACTATAAATAAACGTAATAACAACGAATTAGTGGAGGAAATTTAGATCGGATCTATATTTTAACCGAATTTGTCTGTGTTATTACTTGATAGGAGTTCATAAATAGACGATGTGGAATCGGAAAAGGGCAATTTAACTTTATAGGCCAACGTGTACATAATTAATACTTATTTTGTAACATTTTCAAAATTGTTTATAATAGTTTTGTAATATTTTGAGATATTTATGAACGTTACTAAAAAGAAACTACCTCGAAGGAAGATGATGTTTTTTTTCTGCGGACAATTTTGGCCGTATCTACCGTCAATAATTTTCTAAAGTATTCATTTAATTTTCTTGAAATCTGAAACACATATTTACTACTATTTTCTGTCTTTAGTGTATGGTTATGGATTTTATGAACATATAGAGTTAATTTCATAATTACTATATAATATTGTAATTTCACAAAAATTCTGTTTCCTTGTCCATTCCCAATTCCCATCCCAAAAAGACGTGAGATAGGATTTGTATCACATTTTCATTACATAGTTTAGTAACCTAGAAGTAAAGTGGAGCACGTATCATCTTGATGGGGGATCTGGAAATTGTGAGAATTTATGAAAGTAGACTGTATATTTTGAATAGTCTATGTTTTGATAACAAATTTTATTGTTATCTTTCAATTCACCTTAAAATGAGTATAATACCTCAAACTTTATCAACATCAAAATTATTTGCAAGAAAAGTGGTGAGATCTATTCGTGTCCAAAATTGCCAGTTAAACCTTGTAATCGATAAACTAAAATAAAAATTATGGGCTCGTGTGAATATTCAAATATACAGAATTAGCATATATGGTTTATTCTCTCACAGTAAATAAATTAATACCTTAAATTTACGATTTTGTCCGCATTTATTTTATAGAACAAGACGTACACCCACCTTTGTTTACATTTAACGAGTGCAGGAGCTGACAGGCAGGCAACCGAGCTACCACTGCGTGAATATATAAAGCACCAGTGGACGAAAATTTCAATGATCTAGGCTTTTACATATCGTGTCTTATTTATTTATTTATTACCTGCCATTAACTACTCACAACTATTTCGATGTCATGAGGTTGGCTGACGAAAATAGTCCGGTTTAAATCAAAAATTTGTTCCATAATAAATTAAGTTCCCTTAGTTTACAATAATTTTATAGGCATTCAAATTTACAGATATAAAATTTTAGTCTCATTTTTCTAAATAATTTCCTAGAATGAAACGATTTACTACGAACGAGGTGATTTATTCGCTTCAAAACATTATGAGATAATTATCGGTTATTCAATAAATCTATCCCTCTACAGTAACCTGAAGGTGTAATATATCATAATTATCCACACCGTCATTCACAATCTAAAGCAGAAATCGACACCCGAAATCTAACACGTATAATAACGACAAGATCTGTTCATCTAAGGCTACACCTTTGCCGTGATCTCAAGAAGTCCATTAACCTGTGCTTTCCACGACTAGAGAAATCTCTAAGAATAGGTAGGAAGCTCCGTCTGCGCATGCGTGAGGAGATTAACCGATTGTCTTCGAATATTAATAGCACATGCACACGATCGCGGGCTATCGAGGCTCCCAATCGGACAATACTTCCTTCCAAGGGGCGTAGTGCTCCGGCAAGAAGTAGATCTGATTTTAAGACATGGTCCCCGCGATAAAATATTAAGATTGCTTCGAATGGACCAAAGGGGACCACGTCTGATAGCTAGAATGCGATAGCTAGAGCCAAATGAACGTCTTATCCATAACTTGAGACATTCCGGCCGGTGGCGTCGTCGTTGCACTCCGTGGGGGGCACCTGGCGAGGCGATAGGTGGCTGTAAAATCGAACACTTTTTCACCTCATATCAATTTGTTATAATGACTTAATTCGCCCCACCCAGTGACGGTCGTGCTGCGGGAAATGTGTCACATGCTGCAATTATGTAAACAATTTGTAGGAAATGTTTTCCTTTCCCGGCAATTATGCCATGCCTGGAGCGCTGCATTCGCGGCTGCGAACATCATAGATTTATGGCTTCTTCGGATTGTAATGGGTCCGCGAAGAACTTGCGCGGCCGCGACCAGCCTGAACTTCCTCGTCGCTAAGATGAGACTTTTTACAGCAGCTATAAACAGGGAAACGGCAACTCCTTAGCCAGCAATTAAGTGCCGCCATCAGAACTTTATGATTACCTTTTATGGCCGCGATTGACTCTTTAAAAGGCCACGAATTAAGGCAGACATAAAATTCGCCGCGCCGATTTGTGGCTCTTCTTTACTGCTCAGCCACGAATTCGGAGGATTTATTGCGCGAGTTACTACCAGCGAAATCTGTGCTCTAGGCAATTCGAAGGAGTGGAGTACTTCAGTTATCGCCTAGAAACAACTACTTGGGTGTGTTCCATCACTAATGCTTCTATTTTAATAGCTGGTTTAAAATAACAAGCATTCCTGAGGTACTTTGTTGCAAAAATTAGTGGTTTTAATTTTAATTGGAAATTTTATTTGGAAAAATTTGAAAAATGAATTTTTAAATGTTAGTATTTCGAATTAAGTAAACGATGTAGATTTGTCTTATCTTTGATGAAATGTAATACGCCTAATCCACCATTCCACAGGTTGTGGGCTCAGTTCCCTCATAGAAGCAAATACTCTACTTAATACCAGATTTGAGTTGCCTGTAAAGTAACTTGGTAAAAAGGGTGTTTTTACACGTCTGATTTTCCTGCAAAGAAGATTTGAACTATATCTTTCTAGAAATTCCTTGTTTATTAACTACACGACTTCGAAAGTCTTAGCGAATCAACAGATTAGGAGGCACATTAAAACTATTAAATCTCTTTTACTACTTTGAAAGGATCTATTACATATGGTTGGCACTTTGACTAAATTGAAAATTTGTAGAGTACCTACCAAAATGTAATTCACATAATGCTAAATCCTACGAACAGTTTGGAAATCGCCACGTTCCTGGCTTAGGACTAGATCTTTGTTATATGTTATAGCCTGTTTGTTTATATGTTGCGCTTTTCTAACAGGCAGTTTTTAAATTTCGAAATTCAATTTCTTTCGAATTTCTCGAAAGTAGATCTTTCTACTGTGGCGTTAGTAAGGCATATCTTGAGTAAATTTTCCGAATATCAATTTTTTTCCAATCGCATGTACAAGCAACCTGTGTAAACGAATGTAGCTTTGGTAAACATTTCCGATCAGAGATTTCTCATTCAGGTGTTCTGGTCCAATGTTCTTGGCGATTCGCGGACACAACAATTTTCTCTGTGAAGCGTCTAAACCTCCGAACGTTTGGAATCGACAATCTACATCTATGCAAACTGAAACGGCGATTGAATTTATCGCAGGCCGAGGTACTTATTCCGAAAATAGCAAATATTATTGTTTGTAGGTTCGATGCAGAAATTGTGGACATGTCACTTCCTCCCATTCAGTGCCGCGGGATGTCCAAGTACGGTGCGCATAGGCGATAATCAAGGTAGTTATCAATGGCAATAGGAACAGGGAATAGCCCCGGGACCCAGGGTAGGCTTCTTTCGCGTTGCGCTGGCGACAAACAACAAAGCCAAGGGAATGTTTACAATGGTCAGAAACAAAGGCAACTTGCTTTGTTATCTTCTCCGCAGTCCTATCTCGTGGCCAGGTTAGAATTAACCTGGAATTTATGATATTTGCATACGGCGAACTAGCATGTTACCTGTACTGGTTATGGTGCCGTTGCCTGCCTACTTACCTCCCGAAGCTCATGTTGAACAAGGCGCTGCGTATAAATTGTCCCCCCCCGAACCGGCCCTGGCCACAAGCTACTCGAGCTCCGATGTTGATTTGCAAACACCCGACGACGCGAGGATATTTCTTCGCGGTTTCACGGGTTCACCTTTTCGATTTTATTTTTCGGGCGCCTCGCTCATGTTTATGAATTGGCGGACTGCTATATTTCACAGTATCTCATTTCCTACGTGTGGCACCGCAATCGCAACTTCTCGTGAAACCCTCCGCGTGCAGGGGGAGAACCTGTGGGCTAGCGCCCGTTCCCTAATGCTTCTCGAAAATTTCTTGTTCCATCCGCTTGAGATGTAGCCCCAACCTCAACGACATGTTCTGCGATGGTGGCACCGGTGCCGCAACAAGACGTTGTTCTTTCCACGCGCTAAGATTTACGCTCCTCTCGACTAGAGGTCCGGACAAATTGCATGGGTTCCTTGATGTAGTGTCACTTAAAGACACAGCATTACCCGGGTTCGGCTTCTGTTTGCAACACCAGTTAAAATGGTCCTACCATCTGAATTTATCTGGCGTGCGTGGTTATGTTTATGGGAGCGTGTTTCATGCACTCCCCTATTTCTGCCGGGATTGTTTCGGATTGATACAATGCACTTTAGGTGTCGGACCTTTACAGCAACCGATTTAAGACGACCTACGCACCACGGCATCGCTCTCCCCGAGATGGAAACGTTTGCTCCTGGCCTTTGATAAAGTCGTTGTTTTTTACAAGGAAGCACTCATACAGTGCGCAAAGTGAGGCTTGTCCCAATGTTTTTATTCCTGTTTGAGAATATTTTTGATTTAGAAATCGGACACTTTATGCAAACAGATTTCAGATTTGTTATTGTTTTATAAATCGATGGAAATTTTAGCAACGTTAATGGAAAGTTGAATCACTTCGCTAGATGTTTTTAGTTTCATAATTTTCTTATCTTGACAGTTTTTAATTTTTACGTTTTGTGAAATTCTAGGGACGAATCTTAGTCTTATAATTCATAATTAAAAGCCCTGAATTGCTCCTTTGATGTTGATTAAAAGAAAGTACTCTTGATTTAATTTTCAATGTGTTTTTGATCTCAAATATTTGACTTTCAATTATTTTTTTTTTCCTCATAGTTCTAATTCGGTCTCTCTCACCAGTTACTACATGATTTTTTTTAATATAGCTTTTACTAGTTTTCGAACTCGATATGGTTAATTTCTTGTCTAAATTGCTCTACTGGCTGAGTTACAGAAGCATCTGCGTAAGGCACCTTCTATAGGTGTTCTTTCTTATACATCTTTCGTCGAGTTTTTTTTTCTAACACACACGTAGGGAATTGCATTTCATTTTATAGCTTTAAAAATGTCTAAGAACTTTCAAGAGTAATGTGTCTATTCCTTTTCACTGTAAAGCATATGTAGTGTTTGTATTAATAAGAGACTCCTCTTTCTTAGCTTTGAATGCAAAAACCCAATCCAGTACATCAAAAGCTGCCAAAAATTGATTGACTGTGATCTATTTCTAGCACTGCCATATGATGCAAATCACTTCGTCTTTGAAGCGATAATTACCTCATGATTGTGCTATTCGAGGAAAGCAACTCTTTTTCTTCCGATATCCTGCCCGGTGACAAATTTTCCGACGGGAGTCATTCTTCAATGCAAAGATTTGTCACTTGTCGCCGACTGCTCCAAATTCCAGAGGCTGGGAAGTGAACTCGCTGCATGCACATGCTCCTCGTAAGACATACTCAGCTCCTCACGAAGGGCAACCTGAAGGAGCTTCGACGTCTCCTCGTTATAAAGTACGGCTCCGTGGCCCGGTGACGTGATCGTGATTAATGGGCTCGCAGCAGCCGGTTATGATTGATTGCCTCACCGAAGCGCGTTCGTGAAGTAATGCGAACAATCTTAAGGAACGTGCATGGATATTCAGTGCCCACTGCATTCGGACCTCAGAGGCAGCCGCTAGGGACGAGTTACTGCAAACGATCACTTGAAGTCGAGTAGGTATCTTTGGCGTCGATAGTTTTGTTGGCCCAATTCAAATTTTGGAAGTTATGTCTGTTTGTGTTCATACTCCACATGAAATACTGCGCGCATTTGAATAGAACTTTTGATGTTCAGTAGCCTTTGGTCTCTTTGGAGATAGAGGCTTGTTAGTTTATCACGTTTACACTGAACAATCGTGGTCGGGTATTTCAAAAAAATTTTTTGATAAAAGTTTTGCAAAATAAAAAATTACGAAATTCAAAATTATGCATTGTATTGTTTTATTTTTTCCTTAGCTTTATTGATAATAATATTCTTGCACTTATTCGAATATCTGTTATCTTATCTGTTTATAAAAAATTGTGAATGTCGTAATATTGGCCTCAAGTTTCTTTAAAACTAAGTTATCTTACAAAATATATTAAAATCAGATTTTTTCTTAAAAATTGCAGTATGATCGATGATTTTTTCTTAGGAATTATGGTTAAAAATTTTTTTCCATAACTAAACCTTGGTATTTAAGGTTTTTTTCAGTATGAGTTAATTGGAATAAATGCTATCATTATATCCTTCTATACTTTATAAGAAAATAAAAGTCAGAAAGGAAGGAATTCAGAACCGAAGGAAATTGCCTACATCACTTTCCGATTTAACGTTGGGATTCTTGGTTACTTTTCAAATATTTATTGAATTTATCAATTCACAGGTGATCTTTTGACACTGGTGGCATTTTCTTTCGATAAAACTCGATATGGTTGAACAAATACATCCCTAGCTTTCGGCTTCGTGCGAGTTGGCAAGTGCAATATTTGAGCAATTTTATCGTGTAATGCTTACCTTTGTCGAGGAGCGGCTAAACGACTCCACCTCCACCTTCTTACCTACGTGCAACAACCGAAACACACCTACTTTAACCTCTGGAAGGAATCTGCACGTTTGAGTCGTTTTTCGTTGTTTCCGACTCCTTTCGTCAGGTAGCGTTCATTTTTTATTGGCATTTGGACATCTCAGGAATTACGTGACCTGAGGGCTCCATGCACGCACGCTCCCACTATTCCCGCTCGCCGGGGCACATGACGGTCATACGCGGTAGTACCGGTGGTATTCAGTCAGATACGAGCAACTATTTTAAATGTAAGATGAAATTGCCGCCATTAATCATCGCGGCCAAACGATAAGGTGGCCACAAAAAATTTTTATTAAGTTGTCATCGATAAACCGAATGGTAAATGGAGTTGTTTATGAGCAAGTCATGATGCTCACCCTTGACGCAGTTGCGCCGTTATTAGTCGGAATATTAATTAGGACTTTTGTTAATTTTTCATAGTGTACCTGACAGAACAATGGTTTTGATACCGATTTTAACGACCTGTAATTTATTACCTGGTGTTGGTGTGATTTCTGCGGGCTAGTGCATTGTACGCATCTTCTCCCGAAAGGAAATGCACCAGACTTTCGAAACGACTTCCCTTTGTAATAAAGTTTAAGTGGCGTGCTTGAGAAGTAACTCACCAGTCGTTTACTTGGACAGCGAAGTTGCCGTCAAATGTTTAGTTATTTACGTAGATGCATGGCACTTCGGGTTCTATTCTATTCCTAACTCACTGATCATACTAACTTATCATCACAATGAGTAAGAACAAGTAAAATGCAATTAAAACCAACGAAGACCAACTTTACAAAGAAAATGAAATGCTAGGAACGTATATTTAAATACTCAAACTGACTCAAATTGTTTCTCTAACCATAAGAAATATTTGTGAGGTTGTTTATTATTTTTATATATATTTTTATATATGAGAATTTGACCGAGCATTCTGAGATATTACCAGTTTTAAAAAATTAATTATAAAGATAGTAAAGAATTTACTTTAAAGATATCCTGCCTGCTTACCGTGACGTAAAGTATGATATTATTTATCTTTCACTGTACACGAATTAGCTCGTGATCCGTCCATAGTTTTAAGCTTGCAAATTTGATGGGAAACGTATAAAAGAATGGTCACAGCTTAATGTAGAATATGATTATGAAAAATGGAGTTAATTGGACAACTGGTGACATTCGCTTCAACACATGAAAGTGTTAAAAGGTTTGGAGAAATTCGAATAATTTTTTCCTGAAACCCATAATTTTTATTTCGGTTTTAAAAATAGAGTTTATTGTTCTAGGGTCTTAAATATACAGAAAATAATACATCACTATGTCTCCTTTTAGTCATTTATTTATTTTTATTGGTTTCATGATGCAATAATAAAATAAATCAAGGATTTTACTGATTCCTGCACATGAATCCAATTGGAAAGTCGAAAAACTTGCAAAAGATTTTCTTTATTGCATAAAATGGAAATTTAGAAAATTTACGTGTATAAACACACTCGAAAATGCTCGTTCAATATTCAGAAAAAAATCGTACAGCGGCTTATCTAAAAAATAAAAACCTTACAATGGTGGAATGCATAAAGTCGGTCCTAAGACGCAAAGCTGACGCGTGGCTTCGAAGTAGGTGCGTTCTGGGCACTCAAATATTTGACCCACAATAGTGGTACCGAGAAAGTGGCAGAAGTAGTATCTAAAAGATGGACAATCTGACGTATGTTTCTTTTTTGTATTATATTCAAGTGAGAAACCTTCTGCACGTGGTGTCACCTGAAACTGGATACCTGCCAGTTCGCCCTATAGCAATGCAAAATTCAGTTGGGGTTGGTGGTCTAGTAGTTGTTGGGGCTTGTGTTGTCGTACTAGTTGTAGAAGTTGTAGAAGTAGAAGTAGATGTAGTTGTAGTGGTTGTGGTTGTGGTAGTAGTGGCTTCTTCTCCGGCAGCACAGGAGGAAGGCTTTAAAAATATGCCCTTAATATAAATGTTCTAGAGTTATATTAATTTTTGACTTACTGCAGCATCATCGCGTGCAACACAAAAATTTGGGGCCTCCCTGCGGCATACGGTGCCATCAGGACAAGTTATTTTGTCTTCCGAAGGGAAGTCATTGCCATAGCAGAACGCAAATTCAGACTCCGACATGCAGGCAAATCTTTTGTCATCAGTGCATCTTCCACAATCTGAAATGCAACCTGGTACCGCTTCAGGGTCAGCGGAACATACTTCGCTGGTCTCCACACAGGTACGTCCCTCTGGACACGTTATGATTGGCGCATCATCTCCAGGCGCTTTAAGAAATTCAAGGGATTCAAAAAGGATTGAAATTTGCTTGCCGAAAGTTTTTCTTAAATTTTTACACAGTCCACGTTGTTATAGCGCATACACAATAAAAAAGAAAAAAACGATTCAATAATATGTGCCTAATTATGCAATTACATATGAGTAAGATGTGATGAAACAAAACTTATTTCAACAATCGTCAGGCACGTCCACATTTTCTGTTTTTTTCGTGTTATCAAAATTTACAATTGCACAAAAGCTTAAAATGATGTTGATAGAGGTACACGTAATTTCCCTCCTATTATAAAAGAGGACTGGGAAACTAAGCCAATCACTGCTGATATAGACTATGACAGTGCAAGAAACGTTTTCAATATACAAAATTCACTATTTCATCAAAAGTATGGATTCACTGTTTCCACCTGTACATACCTGCTCCTGCGGTCCAGCAGGGTTTAAAGCTTGTTTGATTAACGCAAGCAATTTGACTCGTTGTACAAACATTGCACGCACCTTGTACACGTGAGAGTGATGCTAAAATCAAAATAGTACCCTAAAAAGTGTATGTTATACTGTTGAAAAAATTGTCACGAACTCCTTTGATTTCTCACTCACAATCTTAAGCAGCATCTTCAGCCACGTAGTTTAAGAACGAGATTGGCTAGATATCACTTGAGCAGATCTTTTATTCTTGTCCTTATCAATTTCGTTTATGGTCTCATGGGCGGAAGTTTACTTTGATTACAATTTATTCTTAGTGAAGTGTTGTGGAAGTGAATTTTTACCTTGATAAAGGCGGAAAATTTTATCTTCCAGTTGCGACTTTAAGATACATCATAAAATTGTAAAATTGTTGACGTTTTGGTGGTTATAAATTTATTAATTAACTATTATTTACTTAAAGATTATCTTATAACCTCATAAATGTTTAACACTTTAAACTTCAAAAAAAACTTGTGTAATGTTAAAATTAATTTGAAAGAAAAAACAAATTTACTCTCCGTGGTGAGAAACATTTTTAATAGCGAAACTTCGAGATTTTGTATCACAATAAGCAATTAACAATTAATTTAATGACGCAAAAGTAAAATACCGGTACATAAAAAATAAAATAGTCAAAATTTATAAAACGAAAAGATAATTTTGATTGTGTTTGTATAATTTTTGATTACGGTGGGAAGTTACCTTGTTCAATTTAATCGATTATTAAATAGAGTGTCTTTGCCATGTATGTACATGGTAAGATCTATTTTTAAATCTTCGTTTTTATACGATTTTATAAAAAAACAGATACCGTACCGATTTATTTAATTGCTTATTTGGAATTAAACAAAAACAATAAATGAATATTTTTCAATTTTTAACAAATTATAAATGTTGTAATTTTTAAGTTTAATCCAGATTGTAGATCCAGATTAAGAATATATAGGCATAAATAAGTTAGACGTGTGTTGTACTATTACTAGTAAAAGAAATTTTACGAAATGGCATAAGAAATTTTGAAACGGACGAACTGTCTTACAATTATTTTCCATTTCTTATTTGTTGCAAAACTCAAAAACTTTATATATTCGTTTTTAATGTGAAAATTAAGAGAACTATGTCAAGAATCTGACGTCCTCGAGTTATTATTATGCTATCACATTTATAAACGCCCATCATAAATTAATTAGAAGCATAAGAAGTTTTTTTCCACTTTGATTTTTAAATAGAACCGCTCGTTGTTTGCATTTCTTTTGCAATCAATTATGAGCCAAAAATTTGACCCAAATATTGTGTCGTGAATTCCAAACATTGTACGCTTACATGTTCTATAACAGCCTATTTATCATTCAATACGGTACCAGGGCGTCTGTTGGTGTGTATGGGCAGATAAAACAGAAGGTGTTTATCATGGTAAACATGAGTCGTGGCAAGGTTCACAGCGCTCTAGTCCCAGTATGTCTAACCGGGGAACCATCATTAATTAATTTAATAATCCGCGTAATGCCAGACTAATAAATAGACCGTGCACCGCTGAAAATCCCACTGACACGGCATGAGCATGATTTATCTGTGACCTCCAGGGTTCATCACACAGCCATTACCCGCGAGCGTATTGCTCTTCCTTATTTTCTGGCTAAAGATGGTTAATCGTTAGCACTCCCGCAAAAAACTCTTGTAATTACTACAAAACTTTTTAATAACGCACCCATAAAAAGGGAAAAGTGAAAAAGTGCGGAGATCCGAGACCGAGTCTCAGATCCAGCGACCATATTCTGGCGGTATCACGTTTCCCACAAGCTGAATCCCTTCGGCTAATGATGACTTCTTTTGGCTCATTACAAGATTAACTTCGTCGTGGATGTTTGCTCAAAGAGACGACAGCTTTGATTAATGGGCTCGGGCTGGGGAAAAGATGGATCGCCAACTCTGCACTTAGTTTTGAGGAATCGCTTTAGAAGAGAAGCTCCAGTGTCGCGGGGAGACCTAATGAATCATGAAATGGATTCGTCTCAAGACTCTCAAGACTCCGAGCTGGAGCTCATCAATGCGGGCATCCGTCACGACTCAACCTAAATGGAAATTTGATCGCACATGGAATTCCGGACATTCTATGGACAATGCGCCCTTTGCGGCGAACTCACCCACCATTAGTTTGACAAACCCATTAGAAGTGTTTAAATTAAGATTTTTCTAAAAACACCAGAGAAATAAAGTCAGAAACATTTACAGAAATAGTTGTGCTTATGCTCCAAGTTTAGTCATACAATAAATTATAAATTTCTAGGCTGAATACTTTCATAAGTAAATGGAAGGAACAAGTACCTTTTGAATATGATTGATAGTTATGGCACAAAACTCCCATTAATAAATTTTATATATTTGTTTCCTTTGAAATCTTAATAGAGATAAATCTCATAGAGGAATAAGAACCTATTTGGTGTTTGAATTATTTTCTGTATGCTTTTAAAATTATATTCTATTCACTTGGTTTTAAAGTATGCCAAAAAGTATGAAGTACATTAAAAACATGGATTTTGTAATGTAATTTAGTATAGTGAAAAACCTGATTTTTAATTGAGATTTTTTAAATTATTTTTTGACTTTTATATGTCTTTAATTGTTTTGAAACTTTTCTTCTATACAACGTTGAGACATAAGCTGTCGAGGCTTTCCTTTCGCTTAGTCATAAATTATTCCATTTTCTAAATCATATAATTAATTGTTGTTTTTATATTATGGAACTTGAACACTGCTGTATACATGAAGAGCGAACATTTTAAATTAGTTTAAATTAAGAAAATTATTTATATCGATTTTTAGTGATAATACCTCAGTGATAAAAATGTTTTACTTTCCCATTTACGATTTCTGTATTAAGAAATATTTCTCATTTATGTTTGGTTGACGTGATCATATTCCTTTTCTGAAACAACACCACGATAAGATGTCGAAAACCAAAATGCGGCTTGTTTAAATTGTCTAGCCAAAATATTTCCCTACCAGCGCACAATGGTACTTGCAAATAATGTGGACTGTCCACCACCACAACACAGGTAAATAATTAGAGTGAACCTTTCGGCCGTTGCACCTTTGGGCAGTAATTTCGTCTGGAGGTACCATGACCGTGCCCGACCGCGACCAATAATAACTCACTTGACTTCCAAGTTGCGTTCGTTTCGCCGCGCCACTCGACAACGCTTTTGCGGGCTCTGATCGCGGATCGCGGTTCATTAGTACCACTCGCGGACCACACGGACCACACGGATCGTACGGAGGTCCGCGGTGATGTTGCCCATTTGTTCGCGGGACATAATGGCCGCCGCGATGCCGTTGAGACGGCCGTATTGTCTGGGCCCGCGACTCCTTATGGAGCCCACGCATTTGATTGTCCCCGCTCAGGTTGAATTCCCCAGGCCTTATAAATAATTTAGGAATTTATTTGTATACGGCAACACTAATCGGTAATCAATTAAATTGCGATCTGGCCGTGGTGTACGGCCGCGGTACGCGCTGCAGGCCTACGCTCGAATAAAATTCGCGGATTTATTAGCGAAGGTGCCAGGGAGGCACAATGAACGCGGATACGATTGCCTACAGTAAGCGTGCGGCGCGACGGCGGTGAAACGGCGGTGCGACGACGGTGCTGGAGTTATGAGTTTATTGCAACGTCTAAGCACCGTGGGGAAATGTGGAGTTTTCATTGGCGGACCCCGAAAGGGAAGTGAACGCCTTACACCTGGCGAATCTCCTTACCTTGGTGATCAGAACAAGACCCTGAAGAAGGGATGACACACATGAAAACTGCGGGGGTATATTGGGAATTAGAGTTTCCTGATTTATTACTTTAATTTTAGCCGCGAACGAGACGTTGATTAGCTTTTTGGGAATTCCTCTGGTGCGATGAAAACGAAATTAGTTTTTCACCACGGACAGGATAGATAATGAAATTTTGTCGAGATTTTTAAATAGGCATTAATATGCAATTCGTTTTAAATTTAAAAATTATAAATTTCTTATTTTCTTTATTTATATTTAAACAGGCTTAAAATGCTTGTAGTTGTTGAAGATTTTATAAAAATTACAATAGATAGCTTGGTTTTTGGATGTTTGTGGAACAAACTTATTTTCAAAATATTGCACAAAAATCACAGACCGGCATAGGCATTAATGGTCCAAAGAAGATTGCCCACATTTTGTACAACACTTTTCAATTGAGAATTATTTCGGAGTTTAAAATCCAAATAGAAGTTATTTTAAACATTTCTACAATCCTACAAATTTTGAATTTTTAACGTTAATTTTTAATTTTTATTAGTTTAACGTTAGTGATTTGTTTTTTTTTAATTCTGTGGTAGTAGCACTAGTAGAGGCTTTCAGAAGAATTTCAGAACTGCAATTCTGTACTATTGTTTCATAGTAAAAATTCATCTAAAAATTTGCCCCTCTTCCTCCTTTTCAAAACCCCTCTTCGTAATAAGATCCTTAGAATGCATCAAACAACGTCCGAGGCTACTTCTTTCTGAATTAATGCTTATTATTGTTATTATTATTTTATTTATATGTTCCCCCTTGTTGGATTGTTATATAATAAATAATAATTTCAAAGATGTTGTTCGGTCATTATTTTAACTCCACATTCATTATATTCGCTGCCGCATGCTACAATCAGAAAGTAGATCTTTTGCCTGGGGGGCGTAGATAGTTTCGCAAAGCAGGTAATAATATCTGATTATTTTCCAGTTGATTACATTCTTAATCCTTTTGTTTCAGATGTAAATTACGGCTCTGACCGTGTGCTATTTTCTAAACAAATAACTGATTAAGCAATATTTTGCCGGGGGGTGAAATTTGGGAAACTCTAGCCACTAATCAGAACTCCAAAACTGGCGCCCTTAAGCGCAACTCATTTGTCCGTTGCAATTTGACTGCAGCCGGAATCCGCGGTTAATGATCTTACTAGAATCTCAAAAATGAACTGGACAACGGACGAATTGATCCCGCGAGCTGCGCCGTCCCCAATCGAGTGATTCTCCCGGAGGGAGGGCGGCGCAATTTATGAGGTCCGAAGGCTGCGGCTGAACCGCTTGTTGATGTCTGCATCGCGGGGCACAATTAATATGTTAATACCTGTGGCCCCGTGCAGGATTCTTGTCGAATAATAAATAACACAAATTATTGGCCATGGGAGGAGACGTAGCCACCGGCCGTGCGTAGGTTTGTGCAACTGCTAGGGCAGATTTGCGCGATCGCGCAGGTAATCAACTGCGCTCAGTACTGGAAGGGACATGTGCATGTTCTAGCCAATCGAACCATTTTGTTCTAATTGTAGTTAGCCAATTTATTCCGCGATCGCGTACTTCGTGTGTGTTCTCCCCGCCAGGCAAGCAATGGCCTCCGCTGGAGGTTGCGATTGTTTCTATTAATCTCCCCGGGTCAAGTGCGCCAGAAAACGTGATCAGTAAGTCATAAATTTATAAAGGCAATGATCGGTGATCGCTACCGCCGCCGAAGCATTCCGACATGATCATTTTCTACCATTCCGAGGAACAGACCTACGTGGGCAATTACCAATAACTGAATCCTCTAATTGCCATTATTTCTGAGAGGCAATTATACATGACCTTTCTTCCGATGTGGAAAGTTAATTGAAAATTGAGGGAGTGTTAATAGGAGTAACCGCAGCAATAATAATTATCGGTTACCGATTATTATTTTAGTTAAGATTTTATTTTATCCGAACCAAATCGATTCATTATTGAGCAAGCAACATTATTTCAATAGAATTTTCTGGAATAAGTGCATAAAAGGCAATTTTATAAGTGGAAAACAAAATTTTTTATTTATCAATAAACGTATTATTCTGACTATTCACATAGCAACATTTTAATACTAAAACATATGAAGTAGAAGTAAAGAATCCTTATAAAATGGAAATAAAAATCTTGACAAAGATGTCACAATGTGTGTGTCAAAAAGTGGTCAATAATGATGTCATTTATTATCAAATTTCAGCATCTCTTAAAACACATTTTTTTTATTTCTCACTTTTTGACTAGATGTGGGCAAGCCCGCTTTTTAATCATGTCTAATTTTATACCAATGATTTTAATAGTTGCTGAGAAAATCGATTGACGTAAGGACGAACAATGAAATCTCACTAAAGGGTTTACTTTCTACCTTTTTCAAATGCTTTAAATAACACTTTAAAGACGACTAATAAAATTGTGAAACTTTCGCATGATTTGCCATAGTTTTTATTTTCCAAAATAGTTATTTTTTATTATTTCAGATTTTCAAAAAGATTAAATTTGAACGATACATAATCTACATACTCTTTGTTTTAGTTTGAATTAAAATTTAAATTTCACTAGAATCAAATAAATAAGCTAAAACAGGAATTACGAATTCATGCTTTCCCTGCATTTCAAACAAAGCGATAATTTACGATATTTCAAATAAATCCACAACTCTAAATAAATAGAGTGCCAACTAGCCACTGCCACTAGATAATAATCTGGAAATTTCATCACATACGGAAATCTGCAATTCATTTTAAAATATGTAAATCAGACCGATGCCAATCGCTCTGTGATTAACAATCTCCGATGCATTTTTTATGTCTTCATTAGGCGGCCGCACCGCCGAAATCATAATGATCTATTGTGCAAGCATAGCATACAGGGAGGCGGCACGGTTCAGTAATTTGATTAGGCGTGCGATACAAGAAAATTAGTTTTATTGTTGCAACCGAGTTTCATTACCAAACTTCAAGACCGGAACGATCGCCAGCTGATCTAATGAACAACAAAGGGATCAATTTTCTCGGTGAGCAGGAGCGCCATACGGAGATGGGACGAAGGTACGATCACTGATAACTGGCTCTCAGCATAGGCAGCGGGCGCAATAGGGAGCACAACGCTTGCCCACCTCTCCCGTTGATAGACCTTGCTGCCAGCATAATTATGACAGCTATACCCGACTATTACTTTTACGCTCGCTTTTGATCTAGAGTCGGATAAGAGTGGGTAAGTGTGAAGAAATTACAAGATCAGTAGGCGCTACAAGACAAAAGTACTGTGACCTCATTAGGTGATCCCAATCTATGCGCGATAGTGAGGTACATATCAGTACCTGCAACTATTGGCTGGTTTCTGCCTACTTAAGCATCTACTTACCAGAAGCTAGTTACTGGATTTTCTACAGATAAACACTTATCTGTAGTGTTTTATTCTTTTTTTATTCAACGTGAATTTACCTTTCATATGTGGGAGTACCGCTTAAACCACAGAATCCAAATTACTAGATGATTATTTGTGCATTATAAGTAGGTATTTCACTGTGAAATTTAAAAATTTAAAATTCATATAACTTAAAATATGATAGAAATGGTTTATGTATAAATTTGTGAAATAATAGAGGAGAGAATCACAGGTACACAAGAGGCTTTAGAAATTTCTTTCTACAGGCACTATCGAAAGCTTTTGTAATAATCAAAAATTTCACAAAAAGCAAACAAAATAAAAATACTTAAAACACATTTAAGAGCATTCATATTTTATTTTAATATAAAAGAAAATCTAAGATTCCTAAAATATTTTTATTCGGAGTTGTTTTTGATAGCCAGAAGAACTAGTTATTGCCAATTGACTGATTCTATTGTGTTAAGACTAAGGTATTTACTTAAAAAGCGCGTATTACAAAGGCAAATAAAACCTTACTAATCTCGCTATCCCCCGAAATTGAATTTCGTAAAGAGAAAAGTCATTAACTTTTTGTGCACTTTTATGAGTGTTTTGTTTTTTATGAGCTTCTTAACATACAGAAATTGCTAATTATCCTCAGGTAATCAGACCCATATCGCCTTAATTCTAGTCTTAACAGAAAGATTCCAGAATATCGTTCATTTGCGCTATGAAATGAGTTTTTCTCCATACAGCACTAATGGAAGCGACTTTGAGTTATAATTAACACTTTATTTGCAACGACGACGGCACAATTGTGGGATGAAATGAAAACATCCTTTTTACCTTTACCTCCAATAGCGCTGTCCGCTGTGATTTAGTACACAGATACCGAATATGGGTATACCGCAATCAATTAGGGCGATAGGAAACACCTGTAATTAATGGCTTGTTTTCACGTTTTACGAGATATTTTCGTGCAGTTTTTTTCACACACTGCCACTGATTGAAACGAGCCCACGCAATCCCCAACTTGGAGCTCCCGTAGGTTAATTCGTTCCAGTTTTTTTTTTCTTCCCCTATCATCCCGCCCTTTAATAGGGAAAGCGAAGTTATTTGGCCTGACGTCCCATCGATCATATGACTTATCAAGACCTGCTCACCCTGTTCAGTTCGCACAGATATGCGGCGTGCTAGAAATCAGAATGCAAGGCGAACTTGGGGGTTTCACCATGGGAATAGCGTTGTCGAGATAGCTCCACATTGGACTTGTGCGGAAGTTTCAAATTAAGTCGGTTTCTGGCGACCACCTCCAGGGCGTCTCGGTTGTCCGCAGCATTGCATTTAATAAGGGGGTAATTAGCAGTTGCAGGACAAGGGTATTAGTCTCCGTCGTCGTTTTGAATTATGGCACTGCACCACATACGCACAGCCAGTGTGGAATCTTGCTCGCCCGGATTCGGTTGAGTCTCGGACGCAGACGTGTTTAATGTAATCACTGCGTTTATTCTCGTAAATCCTCCTTCAGGCATTTTAATTACAATAATTCGATCGATGGCCTGTAATTGGCCAGTTTTTTGTCGCTTTTGATACCTCACGTCGACAGAGATTAAGTAGAGGTGAAATTACCTAAGCTTTACCCAGCTTTATTAGATTCTTTAAATATCCCACAGGAGCAATATTTGTGCCGTGTTGCAATAGAATAGGGTGTAATAGAGTGTAAAATAGGTTGTTCCTCAATATAAAATAGCCCATTTTGTTTAAATCCTGTGTAAAAATATTGCTCTCTACGGGAAAACAAAAATTACTAATTTTTATGGTTTAACGAGCAGGTATTTTCCTTTAAGGGAATTGAATTAGAGCGATATAAAGACACTTGAAGTGGAGTTTCTTGCATACATCAATAGTGCCTTACTTAGTCATCGATACCTCTACCTACTTAAACTCTAAAAAATTTGAATAAAAGCTTTTTTATTCTTTTTGTACTATTGGCAATTACATCATCATTTATCGTCTCACAGAACTTTTTCTTGATGAAGACTCCTTAGCTATTTTTGGATGTTTTCTTGGAAATCAATATTCGGTCTTGCAAATATTTAACGACACATTTAGTCTCCTGCACACATTCTCCATCAAGCGTCCGTCATAAAAGTTAGCATACCCTGAATTGTTTGCTTATTTGTTCTTGAATTAATTCGTTTTCGCTGGAGCTTTACCAATCGACGAGAGCACTTCTTGTGGAATTCCTTCCACGTATCGGGACTTAAGCTTAAAAGCAGACAACAGCCCAGGTAGGCACTCTGACACGATAAAGGCACCCCTCTACAATTGATGAATACCGCGAAGAGTGCCACCAAAACAGAAAATTTCAGCAGGTGATTAGATCAGAATCCCATGGAGCGTACCTTTTTCGATGAGGCAGTTAGGCGGTCATTGATCGAACCTCGATATTCCGATCACACTTTGATTGCTTAGAGGGAATTTTAAAATTTCCAACATTGTGGTTTATTTTATTGCAGCCGCACGGGAACCGAGTGGCTTTATTTCAAGCACACTAATTGTTGCAGTCGAGTGTACAATTGCGTTGACTATATGACGACGTACACCTGTATCCTACCTGTTGAAGCATCGCGAGTATAACATGGGAATTTTATCTTTGTTGTCGCTTTTTTCGTCTCGTTTTTGTTTCATGCTTTTTGTCAACACTACGAACTATGCACGTCAGTCAACAGAATTGTGAATTCACCTACCTGTGAGTAATAACGACCACATCTGAGGACACACGGCATGTGGGAGAAGCCAACGTCCCTGCCTCGGCTGCCGTGTCAATTGGCCGCCGCTCCATTTATCGCATGTGACGGCACAGGGTGCCCCTGTGCCGAACACGGATCTCTCAACGAGCATTTGTAAATATTGACTCGATGCATTGTTTGAGGAGAAATTGAAATAATCCAAACAACGACAAAATTTGTATGCAGTCAGTTCCCTGTTTCCCTGTTTGCGTCGCCATGCGGGTGCAGGCGTTGACATTTTTTCACACCTGAGGGTAAATGCTGCCGACACGTGTAAACAGGTAGGCTCTTTAATGAGCCCGATCAAAAGAGACCCTAGATTATTTCCACTTTCGGCAGGACTTGTATTTTCTTATCAAAGTAATCTCTTTAGTGTACGTGTTAAGTATGATAAAATGCCTAGCACTCAACTGTGCTGGAGAACAACGTGATAAAAGCAAATATCGGACTACATGACGAACTTAGAAAAACAATAACGCACCTAGAGAAATGTTTCTGAAACGTAGTCGGCTTTCCAAATACTATTTTCTAAAAAAATTTCGGCTGGGTCTAGTACGGCATAGCATGTCAAATAAACAAATATTATAATTTGTGTAATTTGAGTGGAACTATTTGTTTTGACGTTAGGAGAAATGTTTAAAAATTCTGAACTCACCGAAAAGTCTTGATTGTTTAAAAAAAATTTGCCGGGTCTTGTTTGTCAAAATGTTTTCCTACTGCCGCGCCCACCTTGAAATAGTTCAAGAGCAAAAACCCAATCTTTTTCTTCTACGGCTTACTACGCAACTTGCGTCGGCGTGGTGTCGATAGATGCGTCGATATGTCGATTACCCAAAGCCTAGTCATGCTAATTACACCAAATTTCCATTCGATACTAATGAGGTCTTGTTGAAGTGGTGACTTGCAACCTACACGTTTAGTGCGATCAGAAGTACTTTGGACTTTGATTTTTTTAGCCAGTCCTTATAAATGAGCCTCGATTTTAGCATTAGTTATAAAGCAAACAATTAACAATTTAGATTTAATTAATGCTTTGTAGTTTATTGTAGAGAGATTCACCTTAAAAGATTTAGATGCCAAAAAACGAATTTCTTCGACTTTTTCGCAAGAGCCTTATCACTGCAAAGATTTAGGCAGTTCAACTCCCATATTTTGTATTTTATCTATGATAATGCATAATTTTTAAACCTTACAAAATCTAATAATTTTTTTTTCGTCAGTTCGAAGTTTTTCTATGTGCATTTTCGAAATTTATCGTTTGATCTGAATGAACTTGAATAGACCGCAGAATTTAAGCACGTTCCTCGAATTTTTACACTTTTTCTGATCTGTTCTCATATTGCACAGATTTTTATTTGATTGGCTATCCACCTTTGTTTCATTTTTTGTTTTTTTAGTTGTGTAGTGCTTTTAGCTTGATACTAAGAATAATAAAAATCTAAAGTACGAAAACTTAACTGGCTACAAAACTAGGACTAAGAACTACAAAATTATTTTGTCTTCAGATACTCGTAAATTAAAAAGAAAGGCAGTTGCATTTTATACTGTTTTTTTTTTTATAGATTTCATCATATTGAAGCTCATTTACATGTACACTGAGTAATTTGTTTTTCATTTTGTTTTAATTATTACCCGCGATGGAACGGGGGGCAACAGACTGTTTGTGTATGTTACATTTTTGATAGCACCTTACCGCACCACCGACTAAGCCAGGTTTATATAGATAGGCTCCATAGTTGCAAATCCCCAGAATTCACTGTAGTACACATTTCAGTATTACTGCATAGGGTTGTAGTTTCGAATAAATCAGGATTTTGGTAGGTGTACTCAGAAGAGGTTTTAGCAAATAAAAGTTAAGTGATAGCTTAATTCCTTTTTCTTAAACATATACCGGATATTTTATTCAAAAGAGAACGATGTCTTTCGCTGCTGATTTAAGGAAACATTTACTTTCGAATTTTTACCTACACCAGTGGACAACTGTCGCTCACACCTTTTCCTTCGCTTTCGATGGTCATTTTACTAAATCGTTGCCCTTCCCCGTCTTTATAATAAAAACTTGACCGCCGCGTTGCCAACCGCGGACTAGACGGCGGAATATTAATTTCGAGCACAGAAAACGCTAAATTGCCGCTAATCATTGGCTATTACCAATGGAGCTGGAGGTGAGGACCGAAGCCTGCAATTATAATCTATTGGCTGTTTAATTTTGCTCCACTCTTCGGCTGAAAAACAAACTTTTCCTGTTGATCGGAGCTCCGGCCGCGGAGAAGGAGAAATTTCGGCGACGCCATATATCACTTGGCTGACAGGTTAGCCACGGCTACTCGCGGAACCGTGAGAAACCCCCAATTCGATTTTTGCGCCACAAAACTAGTTCCGTGGTTTGTCTGCTTGTTAACAGTTAAAAGAAGATAACTTTTGTAATATTGTCCGGTTTGGGAGTTGCATCGAGCCGCGAAGACGCGAAAAAGCTACGTCGGTAACGGTTCGAAGCTCATTGTGTAGGTAGGTAGAATGTATCGGACTATGGCTTACCGCCGTGGGCTCTGATCAACTAGTCCTCGACTTTTTTAAACGTTAATTATCTCCCAGGTATATTTCAACATTGACAGGTAATTTTATTAGTGTACCTGGCCCGTGGTCGCGGCGGACCGTGTTCGGCTGTGTAGGATGGCTGCACTCGTTTGTTTCGTTGCAAAGTCGATAGTGGTCCTCAGAGACGAAATCGATGAAAGTTTCTTTGAATGCAAAGTGATTTTGGAGCAACGGGAGAAATACGAGCCCGCGGGCAGAGTAAGTTGCGATCTTGCTCTGAAATATTAAATCTATGCACTGATGATGAAATGCGATTCCCGTTCAATAAAATTTCTTAAGAACTGCTTCAGCAACAAGCAATATTTTATTCAGTAAAAGATTTTCGAAAACATTCTAAACGAAAATTATAATGCTTTTTCTAGAATATAACAAGGAACTAGGTTATATTCTTGAATCGTAAATAAATTCAAAAATAAAAATATTAATAGCATATTTACCGTTTTAAATTGCCTACATGTATTATGAGTTATAGTCTTGAAATTCCTTAATTTGTATACCTTTTGTAAATTAATTTAAAAGACGACAACTACTTTTTAAACAAAGAAGACCTCAAATAATCCCTAGATTTTATATTTTTAAAAATGAAGAGAAATCAAGAAAATATGGTATCATCTATATCTATGATATATATCATATATCAAGTTAGAAAATCTAACCTGATATATTTGACAATGACTTTCATAAAAGGCACAAACTTGCAAAAACTGGAAATCCTGGCAGTACCTGTAAAACTTAACTAGTCATATCTTTAACATTATATAAAATAATTTTTTGAATTTTTTAATTTCAATTTAGATAGATATAATGCCTTAATTTTGGAAAAAATGTGACACTATTTGGAGTTATATAACGACAGTTCAAAATCATTTTAATTTGAAAATATTCTGGAGTTAGAAAAACAAAACTGTTCATAGCAATAGAAGAATCCCACGAATCCCAAGACTCCATAATAACTCCCATCTGTTACGAAGAAATTTTTAAGGTTTATTAAAACGTATAAAGAAAACAATAAATTTGAGTGGTTTAGTCGGAGTAAGGATTGCATTTAAAACGTCCCTTATTTCTAACTAATTTTTTTTTTCTATTTATGAATAGAAAAATAATTGACTACCCTCTTAAAGGCTTCCATTACCCGTCCAACTTTAATACAATGTATCAAATGTCTTCGAGCAAAAGGTGCTCCCTTAGCGTAACATATCATGCCAATGACCGTATATCTTGATATCACGCTTTGATTGCTCATGGTTGATGAGGGGATGACATGGAAATTGATTGCTATAATGGAAATGTTACTAAATCCCTCGGGAACATCTATCTTTTATCTGAATTTCCCTGAAATTGATTATATGCAAAATATTTCAGAGTAATTGATAGCTCTGATCCTCTGATGATTGTAATTTATGAATATATAATCGTTTTAAAGATGTTGCTAAACTTTAGACTGTTACCTACAGGAAAATTTATTTTCCATTATAGGTTGGCACATTATATCGATTTACTATTAAATCTGTCCATTAGCTGGCACTCATGTAGTTATCAATTATTTAATATGAGTTTATTATTAATTATATAGAAAGGAAAGAGCAAAATACCCTTTTAAACGATAACCGTCGGGAATTTTGAATATATGAAATTTAGGACTTCGTATTATTTTTGAATATTAGACGAAGTAATTGGAATTTGAATCAGAGAAATATCAAAAAATTTATTTATAGTTACGAATGGTAAAATGAAACTAGTTAAAATTATTAATTATGAACTTTTGTTGAATGCAGGAGGCAAAAGAAAATAGTAAGCATTAATTTTTAAAAGCATCAAACAAAATCTGACTATACTCTATTTAGTGGAAATAAACTACTATTCTCTAATACGGATGCTTTCAAAGCGCACAATGACCTGTTTTAATACAAATTAATAAATCAAAAGAAGCTTAAAGTGATATTTGTATTGGACACTTCATTTCTCAGTCAGGAGATTGTGTTCGCTGATGTTGTTATCCAGTTTGAACAAATGCAGTCAAGTAATCCTCCGTCATGGCAAATAGGGTTCTCGTTCGTGCCCCCATTCAGGCTTTTGATATGTTCAAAAATTAAACCAGCCCGTGCAATTGGAGAGGTGTGAAATTCATTTGCAATTCCCTTTCTGCACCCCTTCAAGCAATTAAAAAACCATTGCGTCCATGTGTTCGCACGACTAACAATAATACAGGATGAAAGAAACAAAAAAGCGGGAGCTTGTTGCCATCGCTAGCACTCATTCCTGTATTTGTATAAGGGCTATACGCTCCCGAGTCCCAAAGTACATGTTGCTATTGCGTATTTTATTTGGCGGGGATGAAAGCGGAGCCCCGGAGCACAAGGTAAAAACTGCAACGTTTTCCCTTTGACTAAAAGAGTAGAAAAAGTGGATGAAATTTGTGCAATTCCACGTGGGTCAGAATATTTATGCGTCGGGAACCATGCAAAACACGTGTGCAATGCTTATTGGATTTACCCACTCCCCAGAGGTGGAATAAAGTTTTAAAGACCTCGATGTCTGCACCGGGACGCTCACTGGAGGATGCAATTCCCGGATTGTGCAGGCTATGGCGTTGCTTGTGTAGCTGCATCGGATGGGTTTTTGGGGATCTAAATCGAAAATTGGTTCGATGGAATCGTTTTGGTTGATTGAATGATGAGGTGGCTTTCATTGTCCGAAAAGATAAATCATTTCTAAAATTTTTCGTTTGAATTAACGCGGGGAAAAGCTACAAAGTCGTGAAAGCTTTTGATTCAAAAGAGTTTCAACATCAGACAAAATTCCATGGCGGGTTGCCAAAAAACGAGCTCGTAAAACATATTGATGGGGCCGTGCTGTGTGGCGGTGCGGCGGTACGGTCGGATGACTGCAACGACAACCTATAGGCAGGCCGTTGGCGACCCAACGATGAGCATTGTGCAACCATTGAACCAAGGTAAACGGAGGCTAATTAAAACATCTGCATTACTCCATATCCCACAGAGCAGGTACGCCACTGTAAGGCCGGTTAATTAATATCGGATGAAGACGGCGATAACTATCACTGTCACCCTGTGCGGTCCTCGAGCGTGCCATTAATGATGCTGCGACTGTGATCGCAGCCTCTCCGATGATAACCCAATTATGCTAATGATGGTAATGATCGCTAATTAATATTTCTCCGAGCAGCATCCCTCGGTGGACCTCGTTCTCGGATGCCACCGCACACGCCGCCGCCATTTAAATCCGTCATAAATTAGATATGCACATAACAAAGAGATCTCGTCTGATTGCTTTGCGGTACTGGCACGGGAAATGGGAACGAATTTTCGTAAGATACAATCAATGCTGCAACGGGATTATGGCGTACGCTATGCTTCAGTTATTCCATTCAATCCTTTCGCTTCATTTCTCCCTCTGAGAAGTTTTTTATTCCCAATCATTCTGCGGTTATTAAATTCAGTATTCGGTTAATGGTTAATGGTTATCTAAAAATTTTCTTTAACAAAATAAAACTTCTGTGATATAATTTTTTTATCAGATATTTCACATTAAATAAAAAGTCAACCTTGAGCTGGATTTCTTAAAAAACTTCTTGTGATGAATGAGAACTACTAATAGTGAAAATAAAGTATATATATATATATATATTTATGAAATTATTGAATTGATTTGATTTTAAAACTATGTTTAGTCAAAATTAAAAAGCTGCGTAAAATTATCCAAATTATCTCACACCGACTTTTCAATTTAATCTCTCATCAAGTGGAAATCGAACTCACAAATTCTGCGTTTGTAAAGGAGTTGAGCTACCATTGATCCCCCGAGAATCCCAAAGGACTTTAAATTTATTTATTGAAGATGTTTAAATTCAGATCTTTTATTCATTTACGTGTAAGATGTAGAAATTTTTAACAACTTTCGGACGTAAGACTTTATAATGTTCTTCATGAAACCTTCTTCTGAAATTCGTCGTAATCGGTGTTCAATAAAAAAGTTTCAAAATTACAATAAAATAAAAATTTAAAACCTAGTACGTTATATATCTCTTGACGGTAGCAAAATTTTTAATTTTAGAATTTTCATTTTTGCAAGTTATTTTAAGTAAGTTTAAGTTGTTTAATTACAAAATAAAATTTTAATTGGGATTGAGTTTTACTCGTTTAATTGATTCAATTAATTAAATTTACTTTTACGCCTATCAAATAAAACATTCAATTGCCGCATCGAGTAGTTTTATTTATTTAATTACTTTTTTGTTTTAAAACTTTTAATAATCAGGAACATTTACAAAAACATAATTTTTTAACACCTTTTTAGTAATCGTTTCATGCTGGGAAATGGCATTTTCATAATTGATTTTATGAAAACTTCGAGCAAAGTTAGATTTTAAAAATTAAGTTCAAAATTTCAGTTCCTCCACTTTCCGTTTTGCAAGAATTTCCATCCGATTAACTTCTTGACAAAAGTTAAGTGCAAGTACGTTGATTTTAAGTTCGGGACTTAGTTAAAAGGATTTCGCGGAAGTTCCGCTGCAGCGCCTTCCCTTTGTGCTGGCACATTTTGAAGTCACGATTTCAATTAGCAGAAATAACCCGCCGGGTCTCGTGTGCCTTGATGTCATGGTCACAGCCGGGAACAATGCGAGTTGACCCGCTGCAAGAATGAGGGACCGTCGCATGTCTCGCTACAAGTCCCGACACATAGGGGCGCAACTTCAGTAATTTCAACTCCTTTGACGGAAGTGACACGCTCCATTGAGAACGTGACATGTCGAGGGCGAATTACTTAATGGGTCGGCAACAAAGACGCGGCTTTTGCATATAATACTAATGCCTCCCCCGGCTAAAAATAAACTCGTCAAAGCGGCGGGTTTCGTGTGCATCTCGCGACGGATGAATGCATATTATTCCCGAATCCGCGTTATCCGTGGAGGAAATAAGATGAATCACCGTGCGCCGGACCGATCGCCTACATCTGGACCTTCGGGATTATCTTGGCTATATAAAGACATAAACACGTTCCGACGAAGTCATCTCCTGTCTCTTTGTATGCAAATCATCCATTGAGGCGCATTCATTACTAGGAATTGTGTCTTCAAGGATGATACAGTACGTCTTGGATTTGCAAAAAGGCTCCGAAGGCCGCATTAGCAGTTTCGAGCCTCGGTGATAGCCTCTTTATGTTGGCGTTAACAATAATTTATTCCTGACATTCTTAACGTTGTCGATATGTACATAATTGAATTATGCGAAATATTTTCCATCTAGAAGAAAAGCGATGTCACCGTCAGCCGTGTAGAATCTGAAACGAACGAAACCCACGCGTGATGATTTTATAACTATGCAAAAAAAAGTCTTCATACATTTCTTGGTGAATTTCGACACGACTTAAATTCGCTCGTGCTGGTTTTTAGCAACTTTACGTATTATTTAAGGTCTGCTTTTTGGAGTTTCGCGCCGAATAAGAAAAAAACAAATTGCTGGTCTCGTAATGATTCGTGTATTCTTGAGAAAAGTAACAAGTTCTCGGAAAGATTGGTAAAAATATCCTCTGAACTTTTAAATTTCGTAGCTTGTGACAACAGAACGTGGCTGTGTTTGCCACCATTATTAAATTTTGTAGAGAGATGTATCTTGTGAATACAAAAACAGACATGAAGTAAAAGTACACAAAGTTTTTTTAAGGAGACTCCCACGTATTTCTAAACGAAAGTCGGCGTCGATGAATAAAATTTTCCTTAGTCTTTTTCTTTCCCTTAAAGTTAAATTTTACACTTAGAAAAAGCTGCTAAATTTATCTCAATGTAATATTTCCTAATTTTACGGAATCTAAAACATTTTCAGTGGACGAATGTTGTTTATTCTTTCAATGGCAGGAATGATCAAGAATTAAAAAAATTTAATTTTTCCAACCTGGTCAATGCAGAAAAAATTCGCTGGGACTTCGGGCTTAACAACCAGTCATCAATCTTAACCTTAACCAGGTTGTTAGCCATGTCTGAAGAAAACCGGTGCACGGAAGCGAGAATTTCATAGTTTCCTCCTGAAGAAATCCAATTTGTCGGGTAACATGGCGCGTTATCGTTCCACTTTTAATTTTCTTAATTATTTGCGTCACAGGAGGAAGTCACGTCACAACTGTTTGGCCCTCTTTCGTCGTCATCGTCGTCGACGTTCCAAACCAAACCGCCTTCGTCTGACGGCTTCACGCCATTCTCACAAAAAATAGGGAAAAAAACCCTGGGTCGTCCTGACGTCCAGAGGTGTAGTGCTGTCCCCTCTCCTGTCGACCACAATAAAAGTCCCGTCACGCGATGACCAGGACTCCTGTGGGGGCGAAAGGAAATTTCGTGCTTGATTTATGGGACAGCCCTGTGTAGGGCCATGTCTGGACAGGGTGGCAGCCTGTGCATATCACGTGGACTATGCAGTAATGAAATTCCGAGGCTTTATTAAAGTGACGTAAATGTTTAAAAAAAAAATTCACGTATGCAAAAAGGCACAAGAAAACCCAATAAACCGCGCCGGCCTGCTCGGGAGGATTTATTCCAGGACTTTGTGCTGGGATTTAGCCCGTGAAAGGCGCTTATAGAGCTGTTTGTATCCCTCCGCCCGAGTGACATGCCACCCAGGCCACAAGCTGTGCCTGAAAAATAACTTAATCCCGCCGAGAGGTGTACGCATAAAATATTAGTTAATTAGGGCGCAGGACAGGTGATATTCAAAAGGTGAAAAATTTCAACGAAAACTTGAAAATTATCCCTCAACAAATATTTTCGTTTTTTCATGGAGTGAAAATATTGTGTTTAGTCCACCGGGGGATGACATCGAATTTAAATTTGCTAAAAGCTAAAAACAAGCTATTTAATGACTGAACACAGCCAAAAGTTGAAAAAGTTTACTTTGTTTGTTGCTTTCAACCCCTTAACACACTCAAACCTTAAATCGGCCACCTGCCACCACCTGCAAAACAAACAATTTTTAATTTTAGTCTCATATTGTAAAGTTATAAATATTTTTCAAATATCTTTTTCATAAAATTATTTATACTTCCACAGTACTGTAATGAATCCAGACACGAAGTTGACTTTTTTTTGGAAATTATTATACAAATCTGTAAAATTTCTCCTCTGATATCCTGCTTTAATTTTTTTAAACCCTCTATAAGAAAAGTCGCACATAATTGCGATATTGTTTATATCAGTCTTAATAAAATTATGAATTTTATAAAATTTTTATGCACTGGAAGTTAATTTTTATATTTTTAATGCTGTAACTTGGAAACTACTTAAATAATAGTATACTTCATAATTTTATTTGAACGTGCACTTTACAGAAATTTTTGAAAGGTGTTCAGAGGTGTACAAGTTGCCGTCTCGAATATCTCATCTCTTAATTTTCACTTAAAAGGGTTCTTTATCAAGATTTCCAATATGTAAGACGGCTTACGGAAATGCCTAAATTTTGTTAAAGTCAAGGTAATATGCAGAATTAACTTTAACAACTTGAATGTCCAAATTTGTTCACTACTGCACTATTAGTTTTTCTTCAAAAGTATGGATCTTTGATCGTGCTCCGTAAACTACGATCTGGACTAAGTGCTTTGAATTTTTACCATTTATACTTGATCTTATTACCGAAGGGAAGCACGAGGTTGAGCCCTTTTCTCAACTATCTCACCCCTAAGATCTGCTCGAATTCCTCGGACAATTGGCCGCAAACCAATCCGACCATAGATTACGTGCTGCTGAATTCATCTACTGGTTACGTACAGTAAGCTCGGAACCTGGACCCGGCTGTTCCTGCGAACCGCGCTGCTGGAGTAGGCCTCGGGCATCGAATTCTATTAAATATAAAAATCAGAAATTAAAAGGAGAACGCGAAGAGGAAATAAAAAGATTTTAATAGCTGAAAGCCATCGATACAGATCAAAATGAGAAGAAGTTGTTCTTACAGAAATGCAAACGATTCCGAACATATGTACTCTCGTCTCGAGCGGGAATAGCCGCAGCGGCTGGCGCGATACGATCGCTGGCCAAGTCGGCTAAATGTGCTTCCACTTCTTGTACTCGATCTTATCTTAGAATATGAAGAAGGAATGGTACAACGCGACTACGCGATCAGCCCTAGTCGAATCGCACTCATGCATGAGAAATCCTTCTTCAGAGCCCGGAGTCCGGATCTTGGCCACATTGTGCCCCCGGAGTCTGGAGGTTGAACACCGACCGGGAAGTGGCTTTTCAACGATGAAGTACTCATAAAAATTAAAAATATGCGAACGGTAAAGAGTCTTATGCAAAACAGATGGCCATTTCTTCAGGGAAGAATAAGAGTCAGCAAAAACCGAACTCCAAGGTGGGATCGGATGTAAAGACGATGCAAGCCCAATTACGCTCGCTGCCAGGCATTTCATCTTCCAAGTAGCGACCGGACCTATTGATAGACGGCTAATTCTGACGAAGATTCGCAATCAGACTGGAATATTCACTATCTTTTGGAAATTCATCAAGAATTCTGCAGATCGCTTGATGGACGACAATAAAGGCGATGACTACTTTCAACGTAATTTTGGTTTTATATTTTCGGACCACAAATAATTGTTCATAGGATTTTTAACTGACCTAAAAACAGCAGAAAATAAAAGAATTTGAAAAATAAGATGCAGAAGTCCTCAAGTGGCCAAAAAATAGATGGTTCTCAAATTATTGATAGAAAGTTATCAGATTTATCGATTTCGATTTTCGATTTGACTAACTTAAACAAATGGATACGTATTGAAATAAATTATACTTTTAAAACGAAAAAAGAAATTTACTTTATACTTTTTAATATTTTTAATACTTTATTAATATTTGGTAAGTAAATTATAGCTTGATCAAATAATAATATGTCTCCTGAAGAACTAATTCAATAGTTAAAAGAATCAAACTCAATCAGGATTTATGTTCTAAAAATTGCTTAGTTTCTTGGTTTCATCCAAAAAAATTTATATAAAATAGTATGGATGGTGAACTCATAAATACCTGATATGGTACCTGTGCTTTAAATCATATCCTATAACATTAGTAATATGTCTGTAAGATAATTCTTTTCTTAAAAACATACACGAAAATACCATCCTGTAATTGCGTTATTTTGCAACTAATTTTTTGAAAAAAGTTCATTTGAAAAATTAATCATCTCCGGCGCGAATTATCGAATATTTTTAAAAACAAGTAGCCATCTTATGGAGATAAATCGCAGCTGAGAAATATTACCGCGAAGCAATCCGCATCGCACGTCTACAGGGCAGCGATTTATGGGAATGCGACCCTTGAATTATAAGTGAATTTGTCTGCGCTGTAATATTCCGCCGGCGTTGGCTGGCAAGCCAGCCCTTTGAAATTTACAATCTAAATCATTTTAATGTTCTTAAGGTGTCAGCGAATAATTGAATAAGCGCGGCTGGATCGCAGCCCCCGAGCGAGTGCATCCTATTTGTCATCCGAAATGTAACTAAGTTTTAAACTAATTTGTTGGAAGGCTTTTAATTTCCGTATGTGGCGCCAAAACCCGTTCCCAGTCCCACGATAGGGGCACCACACGCCCGCCCGTACGTGTTCGCGCGATTACTTTGTTCTTGTTCCTTCCTCGTTCTTCGGCACTTGCTCCGGAGACGTGTCGTTTAATTTACGTGCTACATTCGCAATCTCTCGCATCCTCTGCCATTTATCGCCCAAGATGGTCCCAAGATGAGACCGAGATGGGCTCAAATAAAGACGCGATATGAGGACACTCGCGCTGCAGGTTCCTTGCTCCACCGCCTGAGTTAGCTAAGGCTTCGGCCACACTAAGTCGAAGTCAGACACATATGGGCGCATTTCAGCTCGCACCGCGGACGAGGTTTTGTGTCTCATTGAATCTTACAACCAATTTGCATTAACGACAGAAATTTATACGGATGTCACTGCAGTTAGCACAGAGTGTCATCTTTCATACCTTGCCTACATGTCTCGAAAATGTGCATTTAATATCGCCATAAGTTAGCCGCGACATGCAACACAGTTCCCGGCAACGCGACCATCTCGAATGTCCCCAAAGGGGCTTCAAGTCTCCAAGGCGGTGTTCTTGTAATTCCTCTAATTGAATACTAAAACGATTAGACGCCGCTTGCGCGCTGTGTGAGACTTTCCTGGAACCCCTTTTGTCCCTAGATAGCCGTGCAGATCGCTTGGCGACTGACACGTACATAACGACTCCTTTCATAACTCAAAAATAATTTATTCGCTTGCCGATATTATTCTAATAGTTCTATGGTTTTGTGAAACTCATCTGAAAGTTGGTCTATGAATACACCATTGGGTCGGCACTTCCAAAGCAACTTTGTTCCTTGATAGCATTTCGATGATCTCTTTAAATTTATGAATTATTTCATTCAGTCTTATCTAAATTTAGTTATTTAAAATGCATGCAGAATTTCTATTCAAGATCTTAACACTATCTTACATATTCGTAAAACAGGGACTAAATAAAACACTAAGTTGGGGAAAAGAGTTATGTTCAGCAATTTATGGACACAAAATAAAAATTTTTATTAAAGAAGCACTTGAATATCGCTTGTCAATAATTTTTATATACACAGTCTGAAGTGTATATTCAGAATTCCAAAAATTTGTCCAAATAATAGAGATGTCCGTCAGGTGAAAATGATCGAAATAAAGTTTAGATGAGCAATTCGCAGATATTATGTTCTATATACATAGACACAAAGTACTTCAAGATAAATTAATTTAAAATTTAACTATTTTGAAATACATCATACAAATTCCATGCATGGATATTCAAATAAAACATTCGTTTATCATTGGAACTAATCATGAAGGAAGGCAAGGAAGGCAATTTTGTAATAAATTTTTAATATTATATACCACCATATGCCCAATTTCCAAGATAGACAAGAGTTCGATGTATAAAGTTATCTGTAAGGTGGGCACGATCAGTATGTGTCCATCCAATTTAAAGAGGTCCAATTTATCTGTTCAATTTAAGGAGGTGTCCATTTTTCATTAAACCAGTTTTGACTGTCTTTTATGAATTCGGTCTAAAGTTAAAACAAACAGGAATGAGAAATTTAAAGGAGTAAACCAATTCTCAATGCACCTGCTCAAAGTATGGTTATACTGTTGACGGAACCATTGGGCTCTTTGATAGTCGATTTTTATATAAAATCAAATTTGATCCCTATAAACTTACGAGAAATTGTCGAAGTAAAAAGTATTTGAATATAAAATCATTTTATTCAACCCCTTGTAAATTGTAAATTGTGCGGAAATGAAAGTAAACAAAAGAAAGCTTTCAAAGAAGAGAATTTAAAAAAGTAGGGTATTCCTCAAATGAAATAACTTCCTTAAATCACTTTTGAACCTGGGGCTATTTTTCGACTTACCTTGGCAAAGCAACGCGAAGATCTCTTCTTTTGTTTTGACTGCTTTTCATGTAAAAAACATCTTGTTTTTGAAATGCTTTTGAGCAAGCCATTTGTTTCCAACTTCTACTACTACCGGAAGGCATTCTTAGTCCTGTTTCCTCTGAAGAATTCCAGGAAATATTGTCTTTGGTGTGCTCAGCGCGAAAAGCCAAGAGGCACAAATGCGGAAAATTCCTGTCGCAGGAGATATAAATTCCTGAATATTTATCGACTGGTCATAAGACGCTCCTTTGTGAGAGCAACGCCGCTTCTTATCTAAATTTTTCTTGAGATCAAAGATAAGGCACCTGTGCCGGCCAGGAATGAATGCCCCAGAGGAGCGCGCTAACAGTTAGTCGCGGACCAGAGTGGCGTTTCATAGCGGCAGCTATGCGTCTTAATCTCAATTTATATCTATCGATATCGACAGGGCGCCATTCAGTTCTAATTGAGCGATCAATGCGCAAGGAGAAGGTGCGGGACAGGGACGGGTCTGGCTAGAGCGCAGCCAGCACAGAAGTTCCGCTGTGACCTGGAATTAATCGGACCCGCCATTAATAACAGGATTAGGAATTTCCCAGTGGTCAAGCACACGAAATCATTACGCCTGTGATTTATTGCCGCCATTTATAGAAATTATCTCTAATTGCTGTCATTTTTATCCATCTCAATTTTCACTGGGTGGAGCTCCGGCATGTGTGGACCGGCCCCGACGACTAACAATAGTCCCGGCTAGATAAGCTCGTCATATTTCGCTAATGGGCGATAAAACTGAGTACAATCGCGAAACCTGTTTAACTCAAATGAATGAGGTAGGTGAAAGACACTAGTAAGATTAAGTGATATAAACAACAATAGAACAATAAGAAGGACTACATCTAAGTCTTAAATATTAAAGTTAGCGAAATTGAAAGCCTAAATTGGCCCAACTTTACAAAAATTAAACTGAAAATATTCTTGCCTAATCTTTTAGATTAGCATTTTAAAACTATTTCGTATTGTATACTGATTTTGATGTTGCAGTCTTCTTGGGAGTGTTAAAAATGTTAAGAATGTTAACTTGTTCCATAAATTATACCTATAAATTCTATCATTTAATAACTATTTCGACTCCACTTAATTTGATTGGTCTCGATTCATTTGATTTGCCTCGAATGGGTTTAAGTCGGTTCAATCAAATCAGCTTGTACTCACGAATTCAGGCAGGCTCCGGCCGATCTGTGTATGTAAAATTACAATGGTGTCTGATATATGCCAATTATTAAATTATTAAAATACCTTTGGAGAATATAGGGATCATATATTTTAGACTAAATTTAGACAAACCTCTTACGGACTCTATGGACATTCGATCCACATTTCTATTAGCAATAAATCACATTTCCATTTTCACCGTGGCAGGAACATGAAAGTTATCAGGGAGAAAATATTTAGATGCTTCGTTTCGTGTTATTTTCCAACTTTAACAACATTCCACATTGAAAATGTTGCTATGATTTATTAGAGTGTAGTTTATTGTTGTACGTATCCATTCTTTATGCCAGAAGTATTGAAAACTTGGACGATAACTTGGCACAGTCCTTGTATTGTATTTTGATTCGGCAAACTTAGCAAAACAACTTTTTGTATTATCGCGGCGAATAATTTCGCTAAAAGTGTACCCATCCACATGATTCTGCTAAAGATTACTAAAATCCACTTGAATTATGGATGAGTTTATTATTTAGAAGCTTTCCGAGCTGTAAAATTCCTCGGAGCGCTGTGTACCAACCCGCCGCTGGAGCCCATTTCAAATTCCCTCATAAATCCGATATTCGTCCAAGCTGCAGGAGCGGTTGGAATTGTTTTTCGATAGGTTTTCGACCGAAATAGGCGAAATACTTGAAATGCATCGAAAGCGAAGAAGAAGTGCCTCTGGCCTTGTTGCTGAGTGCCCTGGCATATCGAAGTTTGGAGAGGAGGAAATAAGTGAATGCCTTTAAGGGCATGTTTTTGGTAGCCAGGAAAATGTTTGGAAATATTTTTAATATAAATCTCTTCACTGATAGCAACTATAAAACTTTTACATAATTTATGACTGTTGAAAAATTGTTTTCTGTTAAGCGAGTAAGTGGTTGCTTGTTAGCAAGTTCATTTTGCTTCAATTTACTCTCTTTAGCATTACTTTACCTCTTCAGCGTACATGTAGCCTATGTATCAGGGGCACGAGCATATGTGCTATAAATAATACACATCGTAATTTCATCGTAATTTAGTCAGAAACTTGTAAAACATCGTTAAAAGTCATATGCGTTCGTAATTCTGATTTATGTTTATCTTTACAAATTTTATAATTAAGATGAACGATGTTACCATAAAAGAAAGATAGGAAAATTATGAACTCAATTCCAAAAATCAATTAATTCAAATAAATAATTAATTAACACAATTATGAATTTTGCACATGCCTAAAATTATTATTAAAGCAAGAAACAAAAAAGAAATAGGATTGCGGTCTTTTAATTTCGAGCTGTAGTTACGCATATGCAGCAAATTATTTATGCCTACAATAAACAAATACGACGAATTAAATATACATATTAAAAGATTAATAACTTAATTAGAAGAAATTACTGATTGAAAAATTTATTGTCCACAATTTTTTTATGATTTTACGTTTGAGATATGCTATATTTTCCCTAAAAGTTTGTAAATAGATTTGAAATTTAAACTATATTTTTTTGGGAGTAAATTTATAAAACACTTTACTAGTTTAAAGAAAGGTCATCAGTGGATTTGTAAGCCCAAATTCTAGGTTCAATCCCACTGCCTATGCACTCAAGAAATGATAACACCTAAAAACGTTTGATGTGGAAGGAAGTTAGATAGAAGTCGCCAATAGATTTTTTTGAACGGGACATATGTACCCTTAATCTTTATGCTGTCCGGCGTTATGAGCGATACTCACAAAACAAATCAATTACGTTCTGACCGCAGACTACTACCCGGTGCATTGGAAACTCGGCGGGTGAATATTTCTGCACATTTTCGTACAGACTCATCGTCCTGCTTAACATCATGGGAAAGGTCCGCGAACGCATAATGCACGCCCGCATTCTGAAGGCTACAATACACATCATACCGAATTTTAAACACTTTGATGGTCACCACGGACTTATCCAAGGTATTCGATAGCATTAATCATCGCGCGCTTACCAAAAAGTTACTCGCAGCCCATATTCAGAGCAATATCATCAAACTTATAGAAGACTACCTGGACGACAGACAAATGAGAGGCAAATTTCGCAAAGATATCTGCAAACTCATACCGCATGGAGTCCCGCAGGGCTCGACCTAGGACCGCTCATTTTCAACTTATACTTCACGGACCTACCTACACCAGCCGGACACATGTTTTCGCGATACGCAGACGACGTTTGCAGAGCCAACCTGACATCGCCACCATACGCACGTAATGGAAAACAGCTACTATCATGGACTATTGCCACCCTATGGAGCCTGCACTGCAACATCAATAAGGCATAGTATATAATGTTCACCAACCGTCGCAAATATCGAAACCACCGAAACCACGTACAGGATAACACCCGCATGGAATACAAAACACGGTCAAACACCTCGATGTACTACTCGACAAACGCCTCAACATGAAACATCGTGTGCAGTACACCACCAGAAAAGCGAGACAAGTTCGAGGTATGCTTCACCGATCCCTGGTTGGTATGGCAAAACGGGCATCGAGATTAAGACTCTCATCATCAAAGCAGCTCCCACGAGTTAGCAAATCAAACATCGCACGCATCGAACCTTAAATCCGTATGGTTTATAAAACCACGGTGGCTTTTCTCGCTCAACTCCCACACAGACATGATCTGGGTCGTCGAGGACCACTGGCACGTACGAATCAATGATTTGCACACCGACATGATGAACACTCTACAAAACACCATTCTGGAAAGATTAGCTACCCTAGTCAGGCTACGCGCGAATCCTCGCCTACCGAACACACACCTTGACGACATCGTGTGCATTGATCCTCGGGAGCGCAAGAAGCCGCCAAGCAAACGCAACGTTGCGAGGAGGCTAGCCCGTATTTAATGCACGGGATAGCTCGCTAATTGTTGCGAGTAGAACATAAAACCCGAAACTGATACGCGCGAATGATTGAGCTTAAGATACTTACGCACGAATCATTGGTGGATCTCATTATTAACGAAATGATAATGATAATGGTGAAGAAACCATCATTATCATTATCATTACCCTTGATCTTTATAAAATGACGCATAAAAATACTGCATTATCTGAAGACATGGTCTTTAGAACTATTACTATTTCCTGAGGAACTATTAGCAGAATTCAATTAATTGTAGAACTAGACAACTTCCCGACTGGGCTGTTTAAAAGCAAGCAATAATAAAAAGAATTGAGTGCACCAATATGCTACATACCGTGATTTCATGTTTGCGTATGAGTTGCACGTTTCAATTGAGAAATGAAATATGAGTAGGTATTTTTCAGAATGATCTAATTACTCGAATCTGTCGAGATCGTAGAGAAGGAGCACCCTGTGCTGACGGTGACTAGTGGCTATGTGGCCACTCTGTACAACATTAAGCCAAAATGCGGCCATTACTAACTCGAAATTGCCGTTTAAGTAAATTTGAAATTTTGATAAATGCCCAAGATTGCGAGCGATGCTGGAGCAGTTACAGTGCAATTACCGCACGGTTACACGAGCCATCAACCTGTTATCGTGCTACTTAATGAGGTTTTACGAAAGTTAATGATAAAACAATAATGTCCAAAGTTTCGGGTAAATTGCCATTGTGCCAGTTGTTTTCGGTTCGGTGGAACGTAATTCGCCCGCAGGTACATTGAGCGCGGGCACCGGTGGCGCAGGACCCACCCTCACCAAATAGAAATTATAGCACCGCGGAGGGCCATGCTGCTGTTCCAAAATCGATACTTGATAAAAGTTAATTATCGAACAATCAAATTGTTTGTGGGATTTTGTTCCTGTACCCACGGACGCGGCTTACGGACGAGCTAAAGGAATGGAGGGACAGCGGCGATATGACGCTCGCGGAAAATTACATCTGCGTGGAAATGGTCGCTGGTTTCAATTTGCAATGTTGTGTCTGGGAAATTAATAACAATTAACGTTTCATATGTTTCGGGGCTTAGGCGGCATTTGACTGGATTGGTTGCTCATTACGGGCGGGTCCCTCAATTCCAAATGCACTAGGCCGAAATCAGAGAGAGAAATTTTGGGGATTTTGCGGTCATTACTTAACGCGGATTTTGTTTATTTTACAAAGTAGCTCAATCTGCGGCCATTATTAGTCTATTTTCAAAACCTTTCCCGGATTTGAAAATGGATCTGTATTTACATTTATTAAACTAACAGCGGCATTACCAGGAACCATTTGAAATAAATCTGGGGGTGACAATTTATAAATCCTTAATACCTCGACTAACACAGATCACGCGCTTATTTAGTTTTGTAATTTGTTTCATCTTATTTTTATTTTAGTTATTTGGTAGTTTTTAAATTTTTTTGTCTTTAAATATTTCTTATAAATTCTTATACGAAAATTTTCTATTCTATAGGAGTTCAATAAACTTCAAATTAAACTTGAAATTCACTGCTTAGATTGTTTGTAGTGATAATCGCAGATCTAGATTAATAATTTGAAGTCATTTAAATCTTAAAATTAATTTGGCTGTTTTTAAGAAATTACTAAATTTCTCAATTTAAATTTAGTTCTTGTAGTATTATTGTATCACTCTTTAATCCTCTATTTAAAAAACTAACAAAAGGAATATTTAAAGACTGAGATATTGAATTGTAATTCTGCAAGTTCTAGAATAAATATTATAAAAATTTGTATGTATAAAATGAGCACAATTCTTAAATAGTTTAAATTTAAAGCTCGTAATCAATCCACTTATGCTTCCATTAGTTTTGCTGTTCGATATCCCTCAGAGACACTTTCAATAAAGCAAAAGTTAAATCACTTGTCTTTGAAAAAGGAAAATGACACCATTTTTATTTCACTTTTATGGTGTAAATCTTTAAACTGTGATATTTTATAAAAAAATTCCCATATAATATGAAAATATATTGTCATTAAATTTTAATTTGAAAGAATTGAAGGTGAAACACCCTCTGCATGAATTGGTGCATTGTTATAAAAGGACAAAGCTCTGAATATTGATTGTATACGTTAGTCCGGGATTAAACAACAAATCGTACCACGTTCACGGTCCGATTTTAGTATCCATTATTTGAATAGAATTCCTTCGCAAGCGCAAAACTTCCTCCGGATCGAGCTCATACCTTGCCATCTCCCATGTGAAATACCTGCAGAACCACGGGAGTACAACTTGCTCAAAAGAGTCACTGAACCGGAAGTTATACCGGGAGCGCGCGGTAATATTTAAATAAATTTCTGTTTAAATAAAGAAAGTTGTAAGCCCCAGTAATCCGCCGAGTACGGGATTTTATTCACACCTGAATAAATAATAGAAAGCGAAACATCCGGTATCCTAGTGTTGAATTGAAATAGTTGGGCGTGGGCAACTGCTGCAGCAGGCAAATATTAACATAAAGTGTCTTTGTGCGGATTTACAACTTCATCCTGTCCTTGTTATATCGTCCTCAATGGCAACCGGTGCTGGACCAGTCCCCCACCGACCGAGTCCTGCTACGGGAACACGTTTCACATTATCCAACCGAAATTTGTGTTCCACTGGAAAACACGACTTTTGACAAATAAACGCATATTCCGCCATCCCAGCTCCCCAGTTTTAGTCCCAGATCCCTGTTCCCTGTTCTCTATCTCTGATCCCCAGCTCGTAAATTTGTTGTGCACTGCTCGGTAGCTTTATCCTGACCAGGACAATGGCCGGATCGAGCTGCCAGTTCAACAGTGGCAACTCTGCTCACTATTGATAAGCCCTTCTAATTGAATTGTTCCGTAATCGCAGAATTAAGCCCTAGTCCGCTCAGCGATGACGACGACGAAGCTGCGATTTCGCCCCATTTGCACTCGGTGGGAAAATACTGTGCCAAGTTTGCGGGAAGCTTTCCATAAATCATCGGCACGAGTTAATTAAAAGAAATGACTTATATAAGACCGTCCCGTCGCCATGAATATGAATGAAGTCCTCCGAAGGCACACCGGGAAAATTGAATCCAAACACAGCGGCGTAAAATTTACTTAAACTTTTGCAAATTTTCTGAGAACTTAAATGACAGGATTTAAGTACAGAAAGTTGCTCGTGTTAATGGAGAAAAGAGTCCACCACATTTCACAGAGTCTCGTGAAATACGAGACCTAGATCTTGTTATTGTAATTAAATTTTTTTGCGGATTAAAGGGTTCTGGCCTTTAACTATCAAACATTTTTCATATAATAATTACTTCAGGTACAATGCATTAAAAATATACAGCATTATTTTGTAACGATTCCCGTGACACGTCACGTCATTAATATATAACACATGACACATAGCAGATAACACATAACATAGGGAAAACAAAGTTAAACATAATTTTGAGGAAGATGGCCATATAATTTTCTATGATATTTGACCCACAACGTTGCGAAGTATTTTTAAATATGCGTTTAGAATAGGGGGCTCATTTGTTTGTACTTGTGACCATTTTCGCCAAAATGGCTAAACCGACGTCTTATTATATCAAAGGAGGTTCTAAGATAAATTCCATAGTTCCAAACTACATTTTTACATCGCATCGTTCGGATTTTACTGAAAATTTTGGCCTAGGGGTTTTTCCTTATGGCTCTATCGACATGTTTGATCTTTTCAAATCTTTTCGATCTTATTCACGGTTGAAGTCGTAGACGTCGAGTATATTATTTCTCAAATTATGCGTCACGGAGTTCTATAGCTTCGTTTGATCTGCAGATGAAAACAGTTGAAATATAATGAAAATAAACAAAGTTCCAATCTTACTCATTTCTCGTTTGTGACTTTAAGCATTGGTTCTGAGTGTTATTCCCATAATACTACATTTTTTTAATTTTTATGTTATTAAGATGCGCTGTGCCAGGCGTTCGAGATTGGTAATGATAGAGCATTAGGAACGTTTATCTTGTTTTGATAACGATTTTCTAAACATCACACAAAGAATATAATTTAAGCTACATAAAATTTTAGGCCTCTATTATATTTCTTTTAAATGATTTGGTGTCCTTGTTGGGACTCCGCTTCAATTTCAAGTATATGTTTTAAATATTTAAACAAGACTCTTTTAGACTAATTTTAAAATCAAAAATTCAAATTACACTGAGTCCGAGTTTTGAAGGCGGTTCACATGTTTTATTGAAAAGATTTTACCTATGTGAAATAAAATACGATGAACTACCTTCCTTAATATATCTGTTTTCTAAAATACAGATTTAAATCCCTTTAGTAAAAAAATTGAATGATGTCATACTTTCGCGTAAAAAATCTCAAGACTTACAAGGAGAAAACGTCTTAGAATAATTACATATGTATGTCTCCCCCAAAGTGCAGATCTCATGTAATGGTGGAATTGAAGCACACAGTGGAGAAAGTCTTCACTTCGCCCATTTCCTTAAATTAACAGAACTAAGTACATCGCCATTTGGCACAAAAATCCCCCGTCATATGCTACCGTAGCTCGCGCAGGGGTTGGAGACGGACTCCAGTACTGCATCTCATATATGAATAAAAAATAAAAGTATAAGAATAAGAAGCATCTTTGAGACGAATTTGCGAAGCTTTAATTCGCGAAATGAAACAAGTAGAGCATCATCGCTCCTCCGTTTTTACTTTCCCGTCTGCTCTGCCCGCGGTCCCGGGGGGATGAAATATCGATCGGGACTCAGTTAGCGTAAGGAGCTTTGGATGAATTATTTTCCTTTCCGTTCCCTAATGACTTTTCATTCTCCCCAAGATTACGGGGTGCCACACAGGAAAGTACGGATGTGCATGACGGGCGCGGGCGAGTTGACTGGCTTAAGGCAAGGGAAACCGTTTTGCTCCAACTATTTCTGGCAACTAAATGCAGTATCCCGGATCCACTCGACCCGGCCACAAACCTGCTTTATAAGCGGGGGTTCCGAGATGCCGCAAAATATTTTTTAATTAGATGATTTTTTAGCCGGGCATGGTCTCTAAAAAGCCTTTTGTGTCTTCGTTTAATGAATTTTTTGTTTACGTCTTAAAAAACTGCAAAACCTTTCCCTTTCAGGCATTTAGCAGCTTCGCGGTCGGATAAAGAACTTCCCCCGCGTGGAAGTTTCTTCCGACTCCCACGACTGCAGGACTTCAGAGTCTGTTTTTCTTGTGCGGGTTCACCGTCAATTCACTTTTCATGAATATGGACGGGGTATCCCGCAGGCATCTTATGTATTTTTGATGTGGTTGTCGGTTGAGTCCAATTTTGAGCCGTCTGCCAGGATAACGTACGTTGGCTGCACCTTAGAGGCAGGTTGACACAGTGCAGGTGTCCCTCGTGACAGATCTAGTTTAAATGAATCCAATCTGCATGTAAACAAACATGCAGACGATCCAACCTCACCTGACCCCCGACTTGTCCCCCCAAAGTGAGCATATTTATGGTAAAAATATGAACGCCTTACAAGAAAGCATTTTAAGTTCGTAGGGAAAGCTCCTTTCGGAAGAAGCCTCCAGGCTACTTCAGTTCCCCCATTCCGCTTCATCTTTTATTCATGAGCCAGTCGTATTCAAATTTTCTGCAAGACTTTTTGGTCTTATCGAAGCTTTTTCTTCTATAGATCTAGAGCCCGACTCGAGGAGCAGATGGCTTCGCAGGTCGTTGCTGATTCCTTGTTTATACTGTGGCAAGTCTTCGGGTTTTGATTGCATCGAAACGTCAGTTGCTGTCGGGCTCGGGCTTCCTTCAGACTTCAGACTGCTTCCTTAAGCGGTCGTGCGCAATTTTATGCAAATAACAGGAACTGGGTATCCTTCGACGGAAATTGTTTTAAGGCTACATTTCTCTGAATTAACTTTTGCAAATAAAGTTCAGATTGACTTTACTCCGGCTATCCCGATAGACTCAAATTTTCGTGCAGGTGGAACATGAGTGAGCATTTTACTTACTTTAATTCTTCTCTGGCGGATTTCCAAGATATCAGACATCAGTCTAGGTTCTCTAAGGCAAGTACTATGTCGTAAGAAAGTCATTCAATCACCTTTTTAACCAATTTCACTAAAAGAAAGGGTTCTCAATTTGATCCGCTCGTATTTCTTCTTGGATTACTTTGCCGATTACCCCTGAATAGCTGCAATGGATAGTTTTCCTGCGTCGTTTTTGGTTTTATATTCGATTCGATTGATCTGGATGAAGTAGTCATCCCCATGGTTTGAGTGAATGAAATACCTACTTATGTCTCTATATCGTCATACAATAGCAGTTGCATGAATTTTGACGTGACTGGTAATACTCATTTTTTACTAAATAATATCACACGTCGTTTTATATTTGTTTAATCATGTGTAATACCCGCCTAAATATTCCGAGAACTTTTGAGCGGGCCTTAGTATTAAATGTCTTTTCAATTCTGAGCTTCACAAGTATTTTACTACTCAATTTTAAGCGTATTGTGTTCAAAAATATTTCCTTAATTTATTATCGTTTTATTTATTTATTTTTAATCAATATAAAAACAAACAGAACGCTTTTCATTTAACTTGTGTACTTTTATGTGTATTTAGACACCATCTTTTGGAATATAAGTCTTTTTTCTCATTTTAAATGGGATTCTTTTATGGGTATTTGGAAAATCTCTTTTTTATTTTCTATGACTCATGACGTTGACATTAAAAAGCCTAAAATAAGTTGGGAAAGCTGAACTGATATTAGATTTAGATATTTTAAAGGTTCACATATAATACACTTTAGCACAGCATTTAAATATTTAATTACTAGCAGGAAAATCAAAAGAATTCCAGCCAACTGATCGCCCTTAAAAAATTTATAATAATTATTATAGCCACTCTGTTTTAATTTTAACTATAAAACTTGAATAAATAGGGAACTTATCGATCCTTCTAAAGGTTCAAACTTAGTTCGAATTAAATGCTTTTCCAAATAAAGTTTTGAAATTATTTTAAAATGGAATTTTTTAAAATTCCCAGTAATGGGATAAATATTTATAAGAAACGTGGCCTGTAAGCGTTTTAAGAAAATAAGTTCCATTTTTCCCAAATAGGTCTGTAATATTATCATTTATATCGTCTGAAGTAGTAAACATCTCAATTACACTCACCGCCAGTGAAGGGTTTCCATAAAGGCTCAATTTGTATTTAAGTGGCCAACTCCTGATCATTGACCGTGTCTTGCTTGCAGCTCAGGTTACGCGCATTAATTTTCACAGCCGCTTCAGAGTTCGTAAACTCCCAGTCCCTTTATGACATACGGACTTGTTTCCTTCTTTTGCAATTCTAAATAATTGACAGTTCTTGACATTCAGTTCTTCCGAAAATTCAAATTTTAAGAAACATAAACTTTTACGATCCATTTGTTTGCTCGCCTTATCTGACGGCGGGAGTTGCTCGACTAAGTTTACTCCTGCCTGGAGTTTTACTGCCCATATTTTCTCCCTTTTCGTATCGCATGGAAATTAAGAAGGGACTAGCATTAAATTTTACGGCATCGCATCGGGATGATACCTTTCCGGCTTTTGTTAGCTCTTCAGCTCCATTGTTTTGGCGATTGTGCAATATTTAACGTTTTATCGCTGTTTGATGGTCCAGAGTCTTCAGGATGCAGGGACCTTCATCAATGAACGCTTTAACTTAGATAGAATCGCTCTCGGGCCAAAGTAAAAGAAAGGGAAAAATGTATCACTGAAGATTAAATCAATTCCTCTTGCGATTTGCAGTACCCTAGAAAATCGAAAACCATTTTTGTTTTATAGTACGAATAGTAGCACACTGAGATTTCCTACTCCAATTAATTTTCTGAAAATTACGCTTTTAATATTGGTTTTGGGGGAAAAATATTGCTGCAATAACCATGAACACACAAAAAAGGCTATATATGTCTGTTATGCTTCAATATTTTGTTATTATTATTGCTGTCTGTATTTATTATAAGCTATAATTTTCAATGGTAGAGAAATCGGAATTAACGAAAATATCATTGAGTTTTTATTGGTGTTAATTATAGAACTATGTATTTTATTCAAATGGAAGTGCATTATTTTTATATTTACAAAACGTATATGTTTTCTAAGTCTACTGATTTTAAAGTGCAAACAAATTTTTTTACATTAGTAAACTGAAAATTATTAACACTTTCTATGCGAAATACTATTTTTAAAAATGTTTAAATCTAAAAATAAACTTATCAATCAATTGAACACTTTTCCTGACAAAACGCATCTACGAAACTTTTAAATTTCGAAATACTTTTATGAAAAATTCTAATAATTATTCGAATACATTTAAAAGTGTGAACAATTTTGAAATTTGTTCTCAAACGAAAAATAAATCAACCGGTCTTTTGAAGGTTTATAGCCATTCTATAAGAAACCAAAAAGCAGTGAAAATGTTTGTTGTAAAAAAAATCTGTTTTTATAGTTAAATTAGTTGTGTTCATTATACAATTTAAAATATTTAAGTAAATATTTAGTTATTCCAATTTGTGTGGCTTATTAGAAGGGCCCATAAATCAAATCTTTCGGCAGTATCTTGTAATACTTTTACAAAGTGGTCGAATAGAAACGCGATTTCCGCCTGATTTTCCCCAATAATTTACAAAACTTTCGTAATTTATCTCCATTTTTGGATGTAACCGGGCATCCATGTGAACACCATTCCACTGCATCTAGCCGCAATATTGGGGCCCGCCCGGTGCATAATTAATGCACGGATCGCACTCCGGAATAATTTTAGTTTATGGAAAGTGGGAGCAGTTATAAAGAGGCCCCAGAGAAATGATTTAATTATCAGAACATGCAAAACAGATTCCACCTAATGGAACTGATAATTAATTTATGCGGTTTCGACCTGAGCAACAACGCTGAATAATTGAGGGGTTGAGTGCAAGCAAAAGAGCGGCAAGTTTTAATAAAAATCCATCGAATCCACAGGATGGTGAAATTGCAACTTTCGAAATGTGCAGGTTTTCCCCTTTGCGGCTGCTCACTTTCAGGATATTACAAAATTAATACAATTCCTTTTAAATTTGTTGCAATCAAACTGATCTCTTCATGAAAGCACTTACTTCAGTGGACAAAGCGAGTTAGTCCGTATTTATATCAACATTCAAAGTCGATTAGAAAAAGTATGGATTTTGGTAAAGAAATGTTTATTTTAGAAACATTTAGGAAAAGTAACCCTATTTCAATAATGCAAAATCTCTGAATATAAGTTTTATTTTTTGCCACATTTTCAATTCATTTTTTCCCTTAATTAAAAAAATCTAGGTAAGTTCTTAAAACAAGAATTTGGGCGGAAAAGCTAAATTTTAGGAAATTGTACTATATTACATATTTCAATATTGATAAAGACTAGAAAGACAGACAAACTTTACAATAATAATTTCAAATAGCCCAGTCCAAAATAGTTTTAATTATTAAATGTAAACATTTTTTTTTTGGTTCCAGGTAATCTCGGAAAACTGTGATCCAATATTCAAAATTATAGCATTTTACCTTCGAAAGCATCATAATACTTTTTCTTAAAAAGAAACAAACAAGAAAAAAAAATACAAGACAAAAAAGACACCTATTTTGAAAAGTTAGATTACTAATCCTGGCTTCAATTAAAACTGAATTATGAAATTCTTCTACTCTAACTTCAAATTAGTCGCCTAGAAACAAATGCAAAATTAATTCCGTTGCCGTTTACAACTGTAGATGAAATATAGTGATCAGGTAGTCGGGAGAAGTAGAGTTACCAGGCGAATAATTATTTAGGCGGTCAGGCGGTCAAGCGGCTAAGTGAATGGTAAGTGCTTGACTGATTAGGCGATTAGTTAGTCAAGCGATCAATAGGTTAAACTTTCAATAGGTCAAGCTGTTATTGAGTCAACAGGCTAGTAAATCAAGCAGGTAGTACGTCAAGCGGTCAGTGGGTCACGTGATTAATGGGTTAAGCGGCTAGTGAGTCGAATAGATGGTGAACCAAACGATCAATCAGTTAGATAGACATGTTTTGTACTAAATAAGTTAAGTATTTTCAGTATAATTTTCTATCGTCTGAATGAAAGGTAAGGAAATAATATTAAAAATTACAAATGTCTATGAATTAAAGACGCTTAATACCTGGTTATATCCCAGGTTATTCCATTTAATATTTTTTTATTGTATTTTAAGCATTTGTCCGACAAAAAATATTTTTCGTTTATGTATTCATAACTGGGGAATATTGTGCCCATCACTTGAAAATAAATATGTAAATGTGCTTGTGTTTTATTAATTTTTATGACGATTATTCTGAATAAGAATACAGGTTTTTGCTCTTTTGTAAAACCTAGTTCAATTTCGCAATCCCCACGTTTCACCGCATACGCGCCAAGCTAATCGTTCAATGACATAACAAAATGCGAATGTAAATGTAGCATATCCTTTCAGTGGAATATTCCAGAAAAAAGTATTCAATAACAATACAAAATCAACGTTCGGATGTGCGAAATTTTCGGGCCTTTGCGATGGGCAAAAAATTCAAAATGGCTCGTACTGACAGAAATTAAAATATGGAAGCGGCCATGCCTTGAATAAAGAAATACATTGTAATTCGCAAGTTTTCCCACAAATAATCCGAAATGATTTATATGCCTACGAGGGTTCGCGTATGCGAGGATGGCTGGTGAGCGCTATCAGCAAAGTTTACCCACTGGGTTGCCGCCGCTACGATCCATAAATATTAATAAAGCGATTGAAAACCGCTGATTTTTCCGAAAAATTCCGAAATTCATGTCCATACGTTCAATCCAGTATGGTCTTCTCAAATTCTGAAAATTGGCACAAAGGCTCGATCCAGGCTGCAAATGTAAACTCAATTTGTCAACTACAAATAATGATTGCCCGGCGACTTCCTCCCGGCTCCTGGACAGGACAAAGGATGCTCCCCGAAAGCGCTGACTGCGAAAACTGGGAAGATTGGATAGACCGGGAACACTGGGAATGTGGACCCGATAATAAATTCCTTTCAAGTCTCGTCCTTATCTGCAACTGGCGAGATTGAATAGACAGCGCCGGCCATCCTCAAAAGGAATGTAAAAAAGATATGGCTGGTAACTTCGGTTTACTTAATCCTGGCAATTTATTTCGCTGTTGAGTTGAGCGCCGAGCCGCATCGTGGAGCGTCGGACACGGACGGACCGGCAAAGGATCGCACTCCCCCGCGCCAGATTGTTGAATAGATGCAGTAAATTTTCTACAGTTTAAATTCAAGTGGCTCATTTGCATACCGGCAAATCTTAAGCGCTGTCATTGTTAATTTTTTCCTCTTTTGTCCTGTTTATCTTCGTCTTCTGTTAATTACTCGTCCCTTTGATATAATAACAGTTTCTCCGCGATATCCTCCTAGGAGTGTTTTTGTTTGCATATCATTACGCCCTGCGTTATCTTGTCTTTCCTCCTGCCCTCGGCAGCCACTCCCACTAGTCGATACTTAAAAGCTATTTTAGCGAAAGTGAAAGCAAACAAGCTCACGGAGGGCGATGGACAACGCTTTTAAAGAGCACTATGGACGAGCTCATTTGCTTATAATTACCTACAATTCAAACCCACTCAGACCAGTCACTTAACGAGAAATCCTTTACAATGACTTGCATTGATGCTAAGAAAGATAAAAGATACACAATTAAAAATTTTTAAGATTATACGGTTATTGTCGTTATCACACTAATTTCGCTCGAACAGCACTTGTCTGGAATTTTAAACCTTTAATCGAATTTTAAGGTACTCAAATTGAGGAAAATGCATATTTGATTTTTATTCATTCGGAAAAGTGTTTACAATTTCGTTACAATTTTGTTAATATAAAATTCCTTACCTTCACCTTATCTCCTTTATTAGATTACTTATCTTTTTTTTTTTATCATTTTACAAAATCCAATAGTCGTATTAGAAATGGTTGTAGAAATATTCGTTTTTGTTACATTCAAATAATTAATTGTACACAGTGATATAAATTTAAAATTAGCAATAACCAAAGGAGTATTTAAAATTAGATTACTGAAGTGTTGAGAACTTTTATTCTTTATTTATATTATTGTATTTCTTGTGCCAAAAATTCAAAAATATTTAAAACTTTCTTGATGGCTCAAAGAGAAAAATTAATATTTTTGGAATCTTCATTGTCTAACAAGAACCACACTTCCTTATGTTAAAAGAACTTATTTGATTTCCTTAAAAGATGATACTATACAATAAGATAGGAAAACTGATTTTACCATAATGCTTTAAATATTTTTTAATTAAAATTATAGTTAAATCATAACCTTTAGTCTTTAAATACTCTGAAAACTTTGAAAAAAAATAACAAATAAGTTAGAGTTGAATTAAATATAATTTTTGTTTTAGAAATATTAAAAACTTTCGGGGTTATTGGGATGTTATAAAATATTAATTTTTTCTTTTCAAAAATGACATTTGAACTTTTAACATTTTTTCTCACTAAATTTAGTCAGTCAAACTGATAATATCTAACTTTCATATTTCATAAATTAATTAATTTAAAAAATTTTGTAGCACGTGTTGTACAGTTTTGTAGAGGAATTACAACAAAAGTGGTAAATTTTAATTAAAAATAGGGCCCACATTCGTCAGAGTCGCAATGGTGTCGAATTTTTTAAGAGCACAGCAAAATCAATGCAATATAATTAAATATATGATTATACCACACGAGCATTTTATGCTACAATTCATAATTGATTATAAAATAATATAATAAAATTTTTCTTCTTGCGCGTTTGGTAATATTTTCTTATTATTCTTGAATAATCCCATGCTCGTTGTGCGTATTACACCGACATAACGTCATATATTTAGAGAACTTAACATTCAATTTTAAACCCGCGATATGATCTGACTAATGTGCTGCTCGGTATCCTAAATATAACCACTATCTCGTAATACAATCCGTTTTATGGCTGACTATGACGGAAATAAAGGATAAACAGAAAATCAGCATAAAGCCCATAAGCTACCTCTCAATTGACCATCCTTCGTCGTGCCGCCGTGAATATGAAACGAGCTTTGTGCTGCGCGCGAATATTCCCGCCCGTGAGACAATATTGCAGCAATAATGTCGAACAGATTCGAGTCGCGCGGCAGGAACGCTTCCGCGCGAGAATATGAAATTTAATTTCCGCTGAGGATTCCAGTCACGCACGGGGCACGCATTCACCTTCAATTTGCAAAGCAATCCACATAAAATTTATTGGCAGAAGCGCCAGTACCGGCGAATCGATAAAAATCAATTTATCTCTCCGCTGGGAAAATTGTTTCAAGTAAAGGAAAGAAATAAAAATAAGAGTGAAGCGCGAGTAATGCAAAAAAAAAAACAAGGAGGGAAGACATTCCCAATGCCTGAACTAATAAATCGAACAATCGTCCAGAAAAGTGCAAAACATTCATTTTTAGTCGTTTGCGCAGGTCGACGCGACGTTAGACACTGCTCCCGGTTTATGCGGTCGTAAATTTAGTTTTGCATAGCGAGGTCCAATCCCTCTTTTTACCAGGATTGAAAATTCAGTGGGAGAATTTCCATCTGAAGCTTTCAATTTGCCTTAATGGATAAAATGTCTGGTCGATTCGGAGCAGTTCTTTAAGTCCCGTCGGGAAGCTTTTCCCGACCTTTTTCAATTACTCGAGGGACTTCAAAAGAGATTTCAATATTTTTAGGGATTACTGGGGCAGACGTAAGACAATTTTCTTTAAACCAAGCTAAATTTTTATCTGAGGTAGTTTTATCAAAGTTACTTTAAAGCTAGCGAAGTAGCGTGACGTGCCGTCTGCTGCATTACTAAGAAGGTCCATTCCCAAGGTCTATAGCGACCGCGCCACATCACGGTCTCCACCTTTAAACATCTTTTCTCCTTTCGCAGAAAATTTGCGTCGTCTAAATTGATGCTTCTTGTAAAACTTATCCCATAAAGCAATTAAAATGAACCTCCCTTTGGCTGCAAATAAAGTTCTTCGGAAAGGGGGGTACCATAAATTCCACGCCATTGAACTGTCTGAGTGGATTCTGCCATCGTTGCTGTGAAGACAGACAACCAGGACTCAGCTCCTTCGCCAGGACCTCATTTGAATGAATAACAGATTTTGAATTTAACATTGACACTGATGATCTGCAATGGAATCGCTAGCATGCACGTGCTAGCCGTGTTCGCATGTACGAGTGCAAGTCTGTTGCATGGGGGCGCATGCATGTTGCCAACACTTGACGCCTGCAAGCTTCCTTCGCTAGCTCCTGCGACTTCGTCCCATTGATAGTCAATAAGGAATAGCTTCCCAAAGTGGTTTTCAATAGGTACTTTAGCACTTTATCGACAGGAATAGTTCTGGAACTAATTGTAATGGACGCAGATTTGATAAGTGCACCACTTGCGCAAGTAAATTGGGCAACAGGGAGTGTAAGTCAAAGCTATTGCATGTCTAAAACTCTTTTAAATAAAATTGAAGCATCGTCTAGGCCACATGATGCGTATTACAGTGTTAAGGTCTATTATATAATATGAGTACGTATTTAGGTTTTCATTCAACCGGACGTGTATCCATGATTTTCAATTTTTGTTTTTGCAATGCTATCAATTTTAAATCTTTATACATTGGATTTAATTTACCTAATTTTTTTTAACATATTTTACCCATTTTGAATTATAATGCATGATTGTGTCTAAAACCTCTAATGTATTATGTACATATTCGTAAATAGAAATAATAAAAATAATTCCTCAAAGTTAATTATAACTTGTTATATCAGGTTTATATGGTATTTTATTTGAATATCTATTTACACCTAATTACAACACATTATGATTCGTCATTTCTACGAAACACTCGAATATTTAACAGATAAATATTTATTGAGAATAATCCGATTAGGTCAAGACCCATGACTTAGGGTAATATGCTTTGTATAATGCATTTGTCCGCAAGATTATGTTATCTCTATACCGTCCCATTTTCCGAAAAATTAGTCCCATGATATGTCGTAGAAGAGTAAATTACAAATATTTGCCCAGGATTTCCGTCCAGGGAAGGACGCTTATTCAATTCGAAATCCTTGAAATCTGCCAAATGCCCCGAGCAGGCACACACAGCCAATTTTTGGCACGTGGCATTCCTTCGCCTTACTAATTCCAGAAAATCATCCCCTCGCCCGGAAAGATGTCCTTAGGAAGGCGCATATTTGCACTAGCATCGACTTGCCAAGAATAATCGATACTTAGTCAACAATGAGGAATTAGGGATATGATAATCTCAAAGCAAATATCAGTTCACATCAATAGTCATATATAAAGTTCTGGAGTCGGAGTCGTAGGCTAAGAGGGAGTCTGGGAGTTTGTACTGTGTTTGAATTGTCTGGCTTCGGCCGTAATCCCTTCGAACCAATAAGCCGGAAAATTGACTGTATCCTGATCCTTTGTCTGTTTGCATAGCCAACTTATAAATTTGTTACGTCATACTTGATAGAGTTGTTTGCGATTATACTCCAAAATTTAATATTGTGCCCCGAGCTTAGCGACGAGGCTTTTCCAGTTCCGACTTACTGGAGGCTGAGACGAATATTTTTATGAAGACGTCATATAACTCCTTATTCAAACTATGGCATAGCAAATAGCTACAATGTGTAGCAGATTGGGAACAGGAAGAATGAGCCTATTTTTAGAAATAGAGAGATGGTGTGGACGTACCTGTGACTCGATGTTAGAAATATAACTTGAACATCTTAGGTGTAACGACAAAAGGTCCTTTTGCGCTATGTCTTAATTGGCAGAAACTTGTGAGTTAATGAACATAATTAGAACGAGAATAATTTTCTGAACGAGGTATTAAACTGATTATTACCACGCGGAATTTTCTTCTTTGTTCCTACACAGTCAGTTCGTCCAATCGGTGCGCTATTGAAGAACGCCCGTCATTAAAGAGACCAATTAGAAAACTTCTTGAAGAAGGAGCAGAGAACTTGCACTTGAGCGAACTTAAAACTTTCCTATGTAGTTCTTACTTTCCACAACTCCCCCAGATCCGCGTCACGTATTAAAACTGAAGGAAATTGTCTTGATTTTCATTTTAATTATTTTTCGAGCTCATGCCCGGTCTGCGCGCAGAATCCCACGCAATTAAGTAATTTTTGAAACAAGCAATTAATAAAAATTTCTTCTCGTTGCTTGGAAATTGATTGAGAGCAGCAAATTAAGTTGATGCCAATTAGCGTAGGATCTTCCTAATGAGCGGCGACATGTTTCTTTCTGCTACCGTAGGTTTATGGACGACGTCTTGAACGCCTCCCAGTTAAATGCCATTTAATGCGTTCGTACACTCCCAGGTACTTCATCGTGATGAGTAATAAATCTGAATCTGGGACTCGTCTTTTTTCCTTTCTTTTATCTTTCTCAGCGCCATCGCTGTCACAATTTGACGACTGAGTAGGACAAACTTAAGGAAGGAAAAGTTGGTCATCTGCACTTTCAGATTTTATTGTGACAAATTAACTGAGACTGTCTAGTGCTGTGCAATTTACTTCCATGTCTATTTTAGAAAGGACAGGAATTACATAAAATGCTGTTAAGAAATTTACGTAGGTAATGGTTAGAAAAAGTTGAAATCTAGGAAGATCTCTCTTATAATTTTCGCTTTATAATCAGTAATTTGATGTGTTACATTGGTTCATAGATTGTTATTAATTATGTGATGATTCATACTACACATATCCTTCGGAACACCTTTCCTAATATGCTTACTTTTATAAAAGAAGGGTTACTTGTAAACTTAAAACAAATTGGAATTTGGAACGACCGAAACCTTTAATCACATACCGCCAAAGTTCAATACATTATTAATTACTTTAAAAGTGTTATTGATGAAACATCTAAAAATCAATCAAATGACCTAATTTAAAAAAGTCGTATTCGATGTAATGTTCAGAAGGTGATAAAACCATACTTGAATTTTCGGGAAATTATGAAACTTCCATTAATTTTTTACTAGTGTACTGGTCTACTTATAATAGTGATGTAAATTCTAACAATTGACCTACTTAATTGGCAATCTACGATTAGAAAAGATTACACCTTCATGGCAACGATAATGTCTTTGAGTATTTAAACTCAAATTTAGACCGATGTTGATTAAATATTGTCATTAGCTTCATTAAGGAAGCGACAGTAGAGTTAAGCTCCCATTTCACTACTTTAGTTTGGTTAGAGTGACTGCTGCAGAAACTTTCACCATGCGTAAGATGCCTTTTCGAAATATTAAAGTTTCATTTTTTTCTAGGCAGTTGCAAACTGCAGTAGTAAAAGGGGCAGTGAAGATGGCTAAAAAAGTCCCCTGGAAGGCAAGTAGAGCAAGTGGTCTTTTTAAACGCCGCGAAAGGAAAAGAATCAAAAAAATTGACGACTAGTCTCAGGCCAATTTAGGCAATATTTTTGATAATGAGTTTTGTTTATTGTTTTGGTGTTTTCCCTTTATAAAAAAGAAAAATAGTAATTTTGTCACTTACACTTAGAAATTATTGCAAAATTAACAGAAAAGAAAAGCCTCAAAAGAATTGTACAAATACAAATTGCAAAATTCGAAAAATTGAATTTGACGAAAAAAGCGTTGAATTCAAATTATGTGGATTGGATTTCCTGTTTGATACAGGGAGTTAGTTTCAGAGTTTCTTTTTCTGCCTGTTCCACTATTATTTTTTCCCTGATCGTACCTCAACAACATAATCCTATGCACAAAGGGGTGGTTTCTCGAATGTTTAATATCTTCAGCTGGGGGATGAAGTTATATTCCCAAATACAACGGGGCGAATTCCACATAACCCTTTTCCTACCGATAATGCGCGAAAACCGAGACCTTCTCCCTGCAGGCTTTTCAGCGGTTTTATTTAGGGATTGCTACCCCCCTACAACCTCATAGGAGTAAATAGTGCTACAATTTACACCTAAAGCTACGAACCCTCATCTCTACGGAATTTTGCGTAATTCGTTTCGCTGTTTTAATAGACATCGTCAGAAATTGGATGGCTCTTATTTCATTTTGATTGGTTTACCTTACCCCTATGTGGTAAGGGGTGTGCCTTGATTAGGATTGTCATAGTTTTCAAACTATTCCCTGTAATTATACAGATCATTAATTTCGATGTTCATTAAATCCGAGCTACCGACAAATAGACAAAAAAGAAATTTATTGTAGGTACACAAGCAGAACATGAAAACATGTAGACAATTATACCTACCAGAAGTCACCCCCGTCTTCGCCGGACCAGACACCGATACGAGCAAGTTGCAATTCAATAATAATTTTTCGCGAATATTGCAAAAGGAATTCGCTTCGTTGCGAATGGGGCACGTATCTCAGTTGCCATTTTAGGCGAGACAATTTAGTGATGTTGGGCGGGCGCGTTTGCACTGATTTTGGAATAGAACTGCAGGGGGACAGTACAAACGGGAGGAGCGAACGAAAGTCTGAACGTGCCGGGAATGCCGAGCTAGATCGAATACTATACTAATTAGTATTCAGCCGTGGATCAGGGTGGATTTTCCACAGTTAATTACTGAAGCTGGTTAATTTTTAAGGCGGCCACCGCCCCTCAAGGCGGGGGTGGTCCAGAAAAGTGCAACTGATCGAATTGCCGCGTGCGAAGACACCTTATTAATTTTCGAATCGCCGCGTTATTTATGATTGCACCTCTGGAACTTGTGGGTAATTTCCTGTGGTTTTATGCTTGGCAGGCATTTGGGTTGCTTAGCTACACCCTGTGGTATCAGGAATGATTTTCATAAGCGGGTGGAGGCATTGTATGCTATGCCTCTGAGGAAGCCTCCGCCCCATTCCAGGCGGAAACCATAAATTTTATCTCAAGAAAATCTTGGAGTAAACTCTCGTCGGATAAAATTTTAATCTTATTAAAAGCGTCAACAGGGTGGAAATACGCCACACCACTCGACGGGACAAAAGCTCCTCCAGAGCGTTAATCTGAGCGGCGACAAAGTTGAAGGCACTCAAAAGCTTAAAACAGCGTGCCGTGAACGTTTGTTATCGTCGTGTTAAGCACCAGAATGTCTTAATTTTTTCTTTTTCTTTTTGAGCGGCTCTTACAGTGTTTCGTATCACGGGGATCGAAATTGTGTCGTCTTCAAAGTTCTTATGATAACATATATGAATTGCCTTCAGGATTAAAGTCAATGTAGTTTAAACCGAATTTTGAAGTTTAAAGCAGGATTTTCTGGATTTTATTGCAACAAAATAAATTTTATTACATTAGATAATTGCTAATTTTTTCCCTTTTGTGGAATTAGAACAGTGGGATCATATTCACGAATTTTTTCTACATGTTTTTTAAATTGATTTAAAAATAGTTGTAAAAAGTACTAATACGGTTCTACAAGCGATCTTTTAACTTAGAAACATAAAGAAGAGAATTCAAGAGGGACAGTTACGACTGCACCGCGATCGAAGACGTAAAATTACGTCTATTATCACTTTTTTCATTACTTGATATATTCAATAAAATTAGTGTTGAAAAATTACAAATTTTGCCTAAATTTGAGGAAAAATAAAGACATATTGCATGAAATCGAAACATAACTCACGTCGAAATTTACCTTCACTGTAACTATTTTGCAAGACGATATTTTATATCATAGTGTTTTTCTTAATGATTCAACGAAATTTATTCGTATGGCTTCAAATTTCGAGTATTTAATTTTATGAATTCATACCATTACTTTCCTAAATTTGTCCACAAATTTAAGAAAACATGACTTGTTTTTGTTGTAATACTTTTCCTTCTTAAAAATTGCTATCCCTGGAAAACTTGTTGTGAAGATTTATTTTATTTGCTCAAAAATAATATTTTTTTTGTCTGTGGTGTTATTGAATGAAAAACAAGAAAATCCGGGTATATTTAGCAAAGTTCCGCCAGTTTGCCACAGCCTGCCTTAAAGCCTGCTCCGTATAATCCAGTTAATTAGTATATCTAGCAGCTTCTATTTGATTGCTAAAACTAAATAAACTTTACAGGGCATAGAAATGGCAATTAAAACTGAACGGACATGCATAATTATAATAATTAAATTTTCCGAGAATAGTTTCTATCACTGCTACACTGCTTTGAATAAAGTGCGTGTCAGGCACACATAACAGTACCACTGCGTAACTATTAGAGAAATTAGACACAATAGCGGCTATTCTAATGTAAACAAAACTAAAATACGCAAGAGTGTAGATATGTCCATAAATTTTTCAGTAAGTAACGTGTTCGTCCGAAGTATGTTTTAATTACTTACATGCGATTTATGTTGTTTTACCTTAACTGAGGTAGCGCTAAAAAGATTAATTCTTCAAGAATATAATAAATAGTAATAGAAACGAGGAAAACACATAGTCTTGATTATTTATGGTAATTATATCTGAGGTCAACTTTGAAAATTACTGTCCATTGTTTTGAAAATAAACTTATATTTTACAATTTCCGAACATGTGGTTTCTTGACTTTCGTAAATTTTAAATACTGAGAAATTAGTGGTCACCATAAAGTTTCCAATTACCTTTAACACTCAGATTTGTATAGTACTCTAATATATCTTAAATTGTTTCTTTCCTTTTTTTATAAGAGAGCTAAGCATTTAACAACACGTACCTTAAAGAATCAGGTTTTATTATAAAAAAGATAAACATTTTATAACACTGCACTTTACTGACTATTCTTTAATAAATTGTTCAGTCATCATAAAGCCCAGCAACGTTATCAGGGTAAATGCGCAATAAGTAGAAGTAATTAAATCAATAAAGAGCGTTAAACCCTATCCTGGCAATCGCAGCGTGAATACAGCGTTCTGGAGAATGGACTTAATTCCTGTGGAGTCCTGGCCGCCATTTGAATTTTAAATAACCCTCTAAATATTCCTTTATCTGCAGGATCGGGCATGTTTTTTGCAAAGCGGGAGCTCCTTTTCTTGTGGCCCGTGAGTTCTTGCTCCTTACAATCTTAAAATTCCATTAGGCTATCTATTCCGCCACCAGTGTCTTCGCTACGAGTTCCGTAAATTAAAAATGGTTCGGCCAGGGCGGCATTGTCACGTTCAGCAGAAAGCTCAGATCGAGAGACATCAAGGGCCATTTACCATCATTAAACGCAACTTTGTATGCAAACAACTTTGGCATTGAACCCGGGACTCCATGGTCCAAAGACCGGATGCCGCTTCTCGTTCACCGAGCTGATATCATTCAACCACTTGTACGGTGTCACGGCCGGGGAGGAGATGCATAATTCAGACATAAATTTCCGTTTATTGCATTCTAAGGAAGCATTCATGAAGTCTTTCCCTCCTGTCTTATGAGATACTTGGCCACTAACTTAGCTAGTGAATCAGGAAGTGGCGTTTGGAAGCTGTTCCACATTTAAATTTACTATCATGTCTGACAAGAACTAACAGCTTCGAGGACAAGCGAATCCAACTGCAAATGAAATCGTACTCCTTAATTAGTTCGTTGCGATTGTTTAGAATGTCTCCCTCTTGTACACTGACAGAAATGATAATGCTGTTTAATTTTCTTGGTTACTCCCAGAAATAAAATTTGGTTGTTGGTCTAGTACGAAAACAAATCAAGGGTGTTAGGCAATGGACTGTTTACTTTTAGTGACAAAACATCATTTGAACTTTACTAAAAGTTAGCAAAACTAACCTAAATAAATACTTATTAATTGTTAAATATCACGAATTAAAAAAAAAAAAAAAACGTTAAAATAATTTCTAAAAAATTCCAAGTACTTCATATTTTCGAATCCGATTGTTTTTATATCTGATCAATTACTGAATAAAAGTAAGTCTTAATCACCACTTAAAATTTTAGTTACATTTACTTACATACTTACAATAAATTTAAATATCAATACTCCGAGATGGAAATGGTTCTACACTTAGGGGCTAATATAACATAGAGTTTTATTTAAAATTGTAATTACGACATGGTATGACCGCAAACAACATTTTACTTGTTTTTCTCCTTAGACAAGAATTTCAAAATTAGACTGTGTTTTTATGTTGGGATCAGATTTCCTAAATTTATCGTGTAATAATTATTGCCATTATGCCAGGTAAAATACTTTCATTTCAAAATATGCAAACAATAACAAATTTAATGAAAAAGTAAAAATTACAATGGTTTTTAAAAATCAAGGACAGTTCTTATAGAAAAACTCCAATTTTATAGTTGAAGAAAAGCATAAAGACATCGATATAAACACATTTATTTATTTTAGAAAAATCATAAATAATTTTAAAAGTTGTTTAAGTTCATAATTTATCCCAAATTAAATGTAATAAAAAGAAAAGAAAGAAATAATTTAGTATAAAAGAATTAAAATGAATAGTTTCTCATAAATTCTATTCAAATAAGCCCATGTAAGATCTCCGATGAAAAGACCCTGCCTGACTAATTAACGAGCCGAATCGATAGTCTAGAAGTGCAAGCTTTAAGTATAATTGTCTAATCACTTATTTGATGTTTCTCAAAAACAGGTTTAAAGCGTTTCAGTTATGAATTGATATGTAACACTTACAGTATCAACTAGGAAATAATAAAACGATCAAATTTAATTCGTATCATTTGCTAAGAGATTATTTTAATCGTCGCGGTGTTTGCAGCCTAGTAAAATTCCAGCGGGCTACTTGAATTAAGCCATCACGTCTCGTTTAATTCAAGCAAATAACTCTCGGCTGCTGGAGCTAGGAATTCGCCGAGCTTGTTCCACCTTTGGCGCCCTTGCCGCTGCAGGCTATTATTAAACAAACTATTCTCGTGGCCCTTCGGATAAGCCGCTTAATAAATTGCCGCCATGCCATCCTTTGTGTTGTGCAACCGGCAGTTTCGCGGCTAGCACGCGAGGACTAGAACCTGCTTAGCGGAGCTTTATTGCTCCTTTTATGGCCCGAAAGCGATAAGCTATCGCATCATAATTGGGCACCTTGTAAAAATGTCGGCAAATTGTGGTTTTTCGGATTACCTAACAATTTTCCTGGTTAAGTGCACAAATTTAGCGACAAACGTGCACCTTGAGGATACTCTGCTCGGATTAATATGCAAACGAGCCTTGTCCTCTTCGTGAGTTCGCGGATTAATTCGCCTGCTATTATTAAAAAATAGTGAGTCTCTTTAATGGGCAAAATACATGCGGCTAATGGCACGAATCCCTCTCGCTGGCCGTCGTTTCGTGCGTCTCTTACAAGCATAAGTCATTAACTTAGAGTCTAATTTGAAAATTTAGTAAAATTATTACCACGCTCACAGTAGCCATTAAAATTGCTCCATAGAAACCTGTTTGAACAATGTGGTCAGTGAGTAATGTAACAGTTCAAATGGCTTCATTTAGCTTCCCATTACGTCCATTACATGCATTGATCATTACTTCATTACACCGTGGTCAGGATTGATTTATATGCGAGACTTTGATATAAGGAATCAAATTCAAGATAATGTCACACATCAGTTTAGATTTTTTGCTAGTAAATTTATTTATATTCTCGAAAATTTCGTCTTTATTTCTGAAAAAAGGGAGATGTATATTTCCTTCAATGAACGAAATTACACTTAGTTTAATACTAAATCAATTAGACGAATTTTAAAAATCATCTTATACCGAAAAAATGTTTGTTTATTCCAAAGAAAGGATTGTCGTATTTATTTTTTTTACGCCATAGCATACGTTCGTTAATTAAAGAAATTGTGTTAAATTCTTTTTTCAATTTTCAATTTATCACTAGTACACCAAAATTTTATTAAGAATAAGTAAATCAGTAAATAAAGAACGATATGTAAAAATTATTCCTTACTTATTAAAATCGCATAAGTCCGTCGTTCAATAAAATTTTATTACATATTATTTTCTATTTTATAGTTTTTTTAAAAATTAGGACTTGCTTATTTTTAAAATAAATTGCTACTTTTGGAAGGACCTATAAATTAAAAATGAAATAAAAAAAATTAGTAAATTTATTCAACTTATAGTTTTCGAATTATTGGAGTTGCCGACCAAATAAGTCTAAATTTAAATAAAATACAGTGAACTGATATTGAATGATTTGTCTTTTCGATCTGAAGATAAATTTAGACAATAAATTTTCGGGCTAACTTCAATTTAAAGGTATAGGGGTCTAAATTGAATGATTCTATGTCGTGGGATTCCTCTAAAGAAGTAAAGTCCTTAGTTTGAAGTCTTTTTGTTTTGCCTTCAAATGGAGAAGGAAATGCGCAAAAGTTTTAAACTATAGAAAATGTCTATAGAATTTTATTCTGGAAACACGTTTGGGAAAACCTTGTTTATTTTCCATAATTTTATATAAGCATATTCCACAAAAACACTTGTGTGCTCAAATAAAATTCATTGCAGTATCTTTCCGCGAAACGTAAGATTTTAAATGCGACCGATTTCAATTCAGTTCATGAAGGAAGACAGACGTGATGTGGCACGGTAACTTATTTTTAATAGCGCCATAATACGCGCTCTAAATGACTTTAATAATTCCTTAAGTGCTCTTTTATCTCCTCGCATTGGATTCAGATTACAGACGTTCCCTCGATTTAATTCGTCACGTCGGTGCGGCCATTTGCACGCAGATTTCTTCATTCAGATCGTCACAAAAGCCTGTGCGGCGGCGGCATTGTCCCGGGAACATCAAACCGCCATCAAGGCACCGCGCGGCTCCTGATTACGTAGCGAATTAACTTTTTTTTTTATTTTGTGGACACTGAGCGAACCGAGTGTTGCCATTAAGTGCTTTAATTGCTTAGTCATTGTGCTGCCAGATGCACGAGAACGTGCCCGTGGAAGAGCCCTTCAGCCCCGATCCTGGCCAAAGTTCAATAAAAAATCATGCAGTGATTTTTGCTAGAATAAAACCAGAGCCCGTCGAGGCGTTCATTGTGAGCCGTGCATGCACTCGCGCGGCCACTTCGCCCCTCATAACTTTTATGGCGTTTCCAATTGAAGTGCCGGCGAGCGGGGGCGGAAAATCCAGACCGGGTCTAATGCAGTCCTTATGACCCTAAGTGGCCCTATTGCGTCCCTTCGCAAATGACGCGAAAGCAATAGTCTCGCCAATCAGCGGGCAATCGTCCGGATGGCGCAGAGATGACTAGCCTGCCGTGAAGAGGCCAAACATGACTTGCTTCTTTGCAAAACGGGTATGCAGACTTACCGCTGTTTAGGACCCGCTTAGTACTAAATAATCGGGCAGTAATTCAATTAAAAGCATAAATTACCGGAATAGTGAGAGGTTTTATGGGCTGCGATTCATTTTTCCTCTAGAATCATTAGCTGAATTGTATATTATAAAACTTTAAAGACTCGATACGCCGAAGCATGGGGAAGATTTCGCATATTAGAAGCGCCCGAAATGATTGAAGCTATTGGGAGAAAACAGTTTTTATTAAGTTGTTTACGATTAACAACAACCACGTTAGCACGCCTGTACTGATTGAGACCAACTGAAGCTTCCTTATCCTTAAATTCTATAAACATTTATTAGAAGGAACATACAAGCACTTTAACCTTATGGCTAGCGAATTGCACTGACTTTAGAAACGCAAGTTCCTAGTTCGATTCAGGTCAAAGCTTTTGATATCAAGTTAACTACCTTAAAAACAGGCCGGCTAGCAACTACTTCAACATTTCAGCCAAATCTTATCTAATCGTATGCATTGCTTTATTTATTTCCTTATGCACGTTCATAAATGCCATTTTGAGATTTCTTTGTGTGCTCTATTGGTAGGTTTAAATTGTGCTACTATTAAAAAATCTATGACGCATGCAGTTGTAAGATTATAAAAGATCGGCGACATTGGCTTGCTTACTTTATGTGTAAGTACATACATGACACCTACGAGTGTACCTCAACACTTTTCATAATTAAGACATTGTAAGTTTTATAGTTAAATAACTTATCATTTCTCATATTTGAAAGATAAAGGTCGTGTTTTAAAGACTTGCATTTTTATTCTAAAATCAGCTATTTCAGATGGTCAAATTAAATTGTGATCGTACTATAAATTGTTATTGTAATAAAATTCATTATTAATGTTATTATTATTATTATTTTCTTTAAATGCAAAACTAAATGTGTTTAATAAATTTTATCTACTTTAAAATGTTAAATCACAGTAAATTTAGAGAATTTCGAAATGTATTCATTAAAGAAAATGTTGTCAAAAAAATAGGAGTATAAAAAATTAGAGCAAAGCCTTTAACTCTTTTGTTGCATGACAAAAGACCTGTACATATGTGTGCCCTCTATAAATGCGGAGGTAGATGAATGAAAAACACCGGGGTAATCTCTTCGTCATGCCCTGGAAATTAAATGTGTCGTCCTCAGAATGTCACATTTTATGTTTTAATTCGATGAAAGAAATGAGCGTGGAATGTGTGTGTTTTCCCTTCAGAAAAATCTCGTACATTGCTTGTTATCGTGACAGAAACAAAAGGTTCATGTTAAAATAAATCTTTCAACGTACACAACAGCCTTTCAACGCGTGGAGATGGGGAATACAGAAATAAAGGTAAAAGTAATTACATGATCCCTTTTATCCGGTTTATCATGAGTAGAAACCTTCATTCAGAATTTTTTGAAAACCTTCGACCCTTGTAATCTTTTGAAATTCCACTCAGCTTCCAGTACAACGATTCGAAGCAAAAGGTCTTCTTCAATCATGGGGCTCAAAAATTAAGCCCCAGTATATCGTGGAGTGCCTTCGAAACCCATCTGGGTTCTGTTTTCCCGAAAAATTCTATAACTTTCGGCAGTTGGCGTATTTGCCCATTCAAATGCAACGAATCGTATTATCGTGAATAAGCTCAATTTTTGCCTCGAACATTTCCGCGAGCATTCGCCGCGCACCGTCACCGTGCGCCGCACTAAATGCGCCGGGATCTCCTTAAAGCTCCCGGGGATGTGTCGTAAATCGCGACAAATCTTTTGTAATAAAAGTGAAGCAACCTTAAAGGGTGACTGTAATTACGTCACCCAGGGGTGTCGATGTGCAACTCTTTTAATCCGAGCTGGTGCAGAAGGCGCGAGAAGGGTTTTTCTTCATAAAAGAAAGTCAAGGTGGTGCTCGCGGTGCGCGAGATGCCTGTCGTGTTTTTCGCCGTTCGTTCTATTTAAACAAGTTCCAGCAGCCCTGTCTGGAATTTATGCTACTATTATGTGATGCAATTATGCCCAGATAGGGTTGCGCAAACATCCACAAATGTTTGGAGTTTCGCTTAACAACACCTGCCTGGAAAAGTTGCTCAATTTTCCCTTTATGGCATCCAAAGAAAAGAGTCCCATAGAAAAATGTGTGCTTAGTGTTGCTATTAAATTGAATTATCGCTCCTTACAAGTGCTCATACCTCGGGCGGAACGCTCCAGGCAACCTGGAGACTTGTGTCGGGATTATGGGACCACTTGGGCAGATTGCTCCTTTATGACTCAGCTCAAGTGGAATTCTTTCACGTGTTTTGATGAAGTGTCTTCATTGTAAGAAGTTGTAAAATGTATCGATGTCGACGCGCCGTATGTCTCATACATGTGATATCGTCCCGATATTTATTCGTTTTTTTCCTATTTCGAAGCTATACTGGAAAAATTTCATATCATGAAGGCAGACACTTTCGATTTTTCGGGTGACTCAATTTTCTTGAGAATTGTATGTACTCTATTCTCAGATACGTCTATAAACTACAATGGCAGAACCTTTGATTATATTGAACATACTATAAAATACTACTTCATACATTTCTTCTTAGCCTTTTCATCACTGTATTTACATTATCAATAGCAATCAATATACAAAATAAATTTGTTTACGATTGTAAACGATAATAAAAGGCAAAAATTATTTTCAGAATAATGTTTCTTTCGTGAGTACTGAGCATAGGCTTTCGTTTTATTTGTACTATGAAAGTATGTATCAGATTTAAAAAAAAAAAATAAAAGCTGTAGGATTTTTAAAAGTAACAAGAAGATATTTTTCACTTTAAATCCAGTTTTATAAAGATATGTTATATAATAACGAAACACTTACAATAAGCCTTATAAATTAAACTGGTTAAGTGTGATTTAGGATCGTGCATTGAGGAATTTGTACCTAAATTTAAAACATGTATATACACTTTGGTCTATAACTGCTAAAAGCGTAGTAACTTCTGGTCAGAAATGTTGATCAGACTCAGAAAACCACATAATTTTAATTTTTTCTCATGATTAAAAATCTACTTTGAACATAATGCTTAAGTACACGATAGAGTTAATATTAGGATACATTTTAAATTTGTAAGCAACGCTATTTTGAAGATATGTAGACATGGGTACAAAAATGGTCTAAAAATAAACTGATTCAAATTACTAGCTTCTCATTTCTCACTATTTGTGAGTAAAAACAACATCGAGATTTAAATGTATAGTATATAATTACATATTAATTAATTAGTTAAATTAATAATATATAATTAATTATTCGATATAATTGTTTTTTGTGTTTTTTTTTTTCAGATTTCAATTCTTACATTCGATAAACGCATTTCAAAAACATATGAAATCAATGTTAATTCAATATATTTTTCAGCAAATTAAATAAATCTACTATTACTATTATTATTTTGCTAATTCCACAATGTTGTTTTAGTAGAAATATAATTTTACATTCTCTAAGTGATTCAATTATTCTTGGGCATGGCATCCGTATCTTCATTCTACAATTCCAAATTTCAGTACAATGTGTTAAATAAAATTGCTAATAATAGAATTACCTTAATTTGTTATGTAGCCAATTTATTTGTAAGTATTGCGTTGATAATGCTTTTTAATTATAAATCATTTATGTTTCATTAGTATTATTATTATCAGTTGAACGTTTCAACTAATGCATACAATTTACTAGTGTATTAAATTATTTACATCCATCTATTTCCCTTCCTAATTAAATATTGATTTGAATTTTTGTTTAGTTTTCGGAGATATACGAAATAATAATTAGAGAAACTTCGTTAATAAAATAAACCTCTTTTTGGTTTGAATAACAAAATGTTACTCGCTGTTAAAATAGTAAAAACAAATATTTTGGTTTTCAATATCCGAAGATCACTCTGGATGATACCGCACTGTTTAGATGAAGTTGGGCAACCACAAATTACCATTCATAAAGTAAATTAATTTCAAAAAGTTCATACACCTCTTGGATTTTCTAATGCCCTCCAGATCCAGAGTGTAATTATTTCAATTAACTAGGGATAACACCATTGTCTGACTTCTCTGCTGAGTTCATAAATTCGAAAGCTGCGCGCTACTGTACCTCGCGTACCGAAAGTACGCGAAAGACTTAATTAGAAAAATTTTATAATTGCCAATCAGAATCCGATTATGCGCTGTTGTGGAAAAGTTGGCCCAACTTGCGGAAAACGCTAAAACGGTAACCGTTGGCAGGATAATAAGGTTCGTGTTCGGTGTGGTTCGGTGGAGCACGCCCATAAATGGGAAAGTTTTTAAAGCACAACGGGAAGGTCAATGAATAACTGCACCGTGCCGTGGCAGTCCTGTAATCATTAAAACTTTTCTGGAATTGCTCCTGTTCGAGGTGATGTTGTACCCGGGATAGTCGGGATCTCCGGCAAGTGCACTTCAGCATTTATTACACCCTGTAGACAAGCCTGCAGACATCCCGGGGCAATAAACATTTTTCATACTCTTCGATTTATGGGGGTCGGGTTATTGCATAAACTTTGACCATGGGCAAGGTCTATAATCATGTTGTACGTGGGCATAAGTAAGAAAAGCGAGGAAATGTGCCATTTGGGATGCCTCGCCCCATCCTGCGAGTGTACCAGCGATACAGACTACCAACACGATGAGCAGTCTGCTATTTACTTGATGGATCCCGCCACGTATAAGTAGACAATTTCGATTTATGTGAGAAATCCTTCGAGGATAGCACAATGAGTGCCAAGCCAATTTGTACCATGAACTCTAAGATCTATTCTCTAGTCCTGATGAACGTGGCCGCAACGAACGGCTGGAACGGCTTCATCCAGACACGAAGGTAATCAAACATACCATGTATGTTATCAGGAAGTTTGGCGTGCCATAGACAGGACCAACGTGGGATTTTTTCCCTGTTGTTAGCTGGATGCCGCCTATAACCGGCTATCGATATCATTTTATCATTTCCACTTCGCTGTTTGTGTGTATCGAATTATTAATGCCTTTCACCACATTGACGAATGTTTCGATATATATTCCCTTTAGATTGTAGAAGGGGTCGATTGGCGTTAGCCAAATCCTAGGCATAAATCCTATCCACAGAAAGATGGATTTCATCAATAAGGCTAAAAAATATAAATATATACCTTCAGGAGTTCTGATTTTTTCTATGATGGATGTTATATTTATCTCCTTACGTACTTATATTCTGAAGGGCTAGAAGAAGGATATGCTAACAGTCGGATAATTAATTGGAAAATGATACCCCCTTTTCCTTTGTATTTCATAAGAATATTTTTATCAATATTTTGGTATAGCAGTTCATTATAGTGTCCTCTGACTCCTTTTGATTTGAAGGTCTTCTGTTTATGCTCCTCATCAAGTGAGAATTACTCAAGACATTTTGTTTTTTTTTTATGATACATAAAATTAATAACTAGGGAATTGAAATTATTATATTTTGTGAATGTTTTATATGAATAAGGAATAATTTAACATATTCCCAATATCAATAATATTTCTCAAGCCAATTGTCGTCATTTTAAAGGTCTAAAGATTAAACCATAATTCTATGCCATATGTGGAAATTGAAGGTATGAAACTATTGAAAATTAAACAAATAAAAGCACATTAACAAGAAACTCATAAAATGTCTCTTTTGGAAAAGTATTCAAAGTTCAATGAAGTACTGATTGATTGGGTCTTTTATTCAATAGCCCTCATTTTCCAGTCTCAGAAAAACTTCAGTTCTTACAAAGTCTTTAATCTGCCTACTCTTGCCTTTAACTGCCGGTGAACGTTCAAAGACATGCCCTTTTATTTTCAAACAATCGATTCCTCCTTTAAAATTACAATTAGATTTGTCCAAGTTTCGTTGGAAAGTCCTGGCAGATTCATTTGTAAGTTGGGAATAATGCAAAATTAGCTTCCGCTCATTAAACGGCATTGAGTGGAAGATATGTGACTCAAGGATGAATGCAAACAGCCAATTGAACTCGGCAGGGCACTTAAGGTAAACGATAATAGAGTGAAATTAGTAGACAGCTAGAAAGGGATCGTCCCTCAAACGATGACATCGGCGGTGTGGGTAGATATTCTCATTTCATGCGATTACAGTCTCGAATAAAATAAGAAAATAAGAAATGAGGAGAGGACACAAAACGTACTCGTCGAAGGAAGTAGTGGAAGTCAAACATCGCTGACGACTTATTGACGGAAAGTAGGTGCATCTGCAGACGACGTAGCCACAATCCACAACAGATGGGGCTGGGCTGTTTAATGGGAGCAAAGTAGGCTAACAAAGCGACAGACATGGCGTAAATGCTGGAAAAACAGGATTAATTAGATTGCACTAGATAGGAGGGCCATTCAGGAGCTTCCATCAGGCGGAACTACTGGGGGAAGTATTGTAGTACGGAAATAGGAAGTTGGTATTTTCTAGAACTCATGTGGAATCATTGCTAGTACAGGTAAGGGGTTGTTATTATGTTAATCGTAAAATGCAAAGAAAGGAGTGTTTAAAAGTTAGCCAAGGTATAGGTGAAAGTAGGGTCTCATAAATGGCAGGTACATGAACGGGTTAAACTTATTAATCCTATAGATAGTAATATTTTTCTGAGTTTGTATTGTATGTTGAAGAAAGGTGGAATAATTTACCGAAATCGGGAATGAAATGAATGAATTTGTAGAATTAATTCAATCTCAGGAAGTTTCTACATTTCTTCTCTTAATTTTCTGGCTTCCTTAAAGACTAATACTATTTGGGACTGTATACTAACGTTATCAAGATTTTTTTTTAATTTCTAAAACTTACCAATTTTCGTTTACACAAAGGTATATCTAAAAATTAATCATATTCTGGATAATTTCCATGCAAATGATGCATTATTATATACACTATGAAATAGGCATATTCTTCAAAGTGTATTATTGTATTTTAACTCAAAAAAAAAGTGAAAACTCAAAGTTTATACATGGTATGATCACATAGTAGCACTGTATAAAACACCGATTATTCTGTCATAATAGAGTATATTCCATAAAACAAATATATCTGCGATGCTTTCATCTACGCTCATCTAAGAGATTTAATTTGATCCTTCATCCGCACTTCTTACAGTCACCCTGACTAACTTACCCACACCCGAACGGTTACTTAACGAAGTTTTGAAGACTCTGCCGAACAAATTAAAGAGATGTTCTACTTTCCCAGAATCAGTTCCATTAACTTTTCTCATTTAGCGATGAGGAACTTTTATGTCAGCCATTCCGACGCGCACAAGCATGATAATTTATTCAAATACTTGCTGGTTCCTATGTAGGATCATCGAAAACGCCGAAAATTCCAAAAACTGGCTTGTCACTGTCGCCACCGAATCACATCGAGGGAGGGCATAAAACATAATGGCGAATCATTACGGCGGGTATTGATTGGACTCTAGATAGTCACTTTTCACTTTCGCTCACCTACTAATACTGGTCAAATGTATTTCGATGAAATATGATGGCAGGAATTACTTCAGCATCATTAAACTGGCAGAAAATTGCTGTCATATTGAGCAGACCAGACGAATTTCATCAAGTCCCCCTTCGGTCCTATTAAGTTAATGTGCTGCAGGAACCATTACATCGTTTTCGCCACAGTTATTTTATTACCCAATATTTCAGATGGATATGATTTTCGATTAGTACCGACACTTTATGCCATTTTATTCATGTTCAAGGGCCTCGTCCGTCAAAAATGTTGCGATCTAAAGTAATGAGATGGTATCTCCTTCAAGGATGATATTTTTTATTTTGATAGGTATTATCCCCCGACTAGGCATTCGTCATTTGGCGGATTAGCCTTCATTATAAAATTTAAACATTTTTTGAATATATTATGTATGAAAATAATTTAAATTAGTTTTAACGTGTTTATATGCAAATTCTAAACAACTTGTCGGATACAATTAATTCTTAACATTTTCTATAAAATAAAATCTTTTACTCGTACGGGATCATTTTTATTGGAAAAAACCTGTAGAATTTTTATTAATCATATTCGGAATTAATTTGCAGTTTTTCAATAAGTACGACCATAAAAAAGTGGCTATGTAAGAAATATTTTTAATTATATTTTTACCCAAACATTAATGTCTCACAGACTAAACAAATTTTGATTACTACTTTTATTACTCTTTTTATATCTTATCGTTTATATTGCACATATAAAGCAATTTACCAAGTCCTCAAAACGAAACCGTTTCTAGCGATAGTATAGTATATTAATCCACAAATATCAAAAATTACAATTGATCGTAGATTGTCAAGAGTAAATGTCTTTCTAAAGATAGCCATATGCATTATTAAAAGGCTTACTTAGGCCTACTTATGCCTAGGTGTGGATAGTAAATTAAAAGCAGGAATATAATAAACTGATAATAATACCAGTTTTCCATTACTCTGGATCCAATTCAGTAACCATATAATGGATAAATCTTTGATTATTAAACCTCAATGCAAATGGGATCGTAATATGAACAAACGTATGGTTGGCTTAAACAGTTCATTCTCAATACGAAGATTTAATTAGTTCCATGACTTAGAAATTCACCAGGAAGCCAATTTGAGCTAGAGTTCCAGACAATGTTTATTGTCTTTAAGGCGTTGTTTGCGGAATATGAAAGCTCTTCAAAGTAACTCGATTTACATTCTGCCACATTTGATTACTTCGGGAAGTGCTAAATGTTTAAGAAGTAGAAACAGCAGCTTACTGAATAATCCAAGGCCCACGCCAGACTGTTTTGTTACGTTTCCTTCATCGTGTGTTCAATTACTCATGTTTTCGAGCCATTTATCAGATATGAAATTCTGTGGAGTTTATTACAACTAGCCCGGCGGTGCGTGCTGCTCCCAATTAAAGTGAATGAGCGATGACTAAGGAATTATGGGAATTGGAAGGAAACCCGACTCTGTTTCTTTCGTTATCACGAAAATAGTGTTGGAAATAACTTTTTGGGAACAATAAAGAACTATTATTATTCCTTCAAAAAATGTTGCCTACATTAACAGGCAGAGTTATAACACCTCAATTTCTGTGTTCTTCTTTCAATGGGATTAAGTAAAAGCCATAATTAAAGACACATAATAAAAGCATACGTATGATGAAAATAATACTTTATTTGGTCCAAATTGAAAAACTTCTTAGTATAAAATTTTTCGCTAAATCCAAAATCTCTTGATCTATTCGAATTCATGAACCAAGAATTACTGCATTCATTTTCTGTGGAACTTTCTCTACGTGGAAGGATGATAATTAAATTTTCTCATGTGTTCTTTAGACGTGTACAGACTAAAACTTTCCTGCAGTTTCTTTAGAAGCAAACATATAAGAAAAAGGATTTATAAGACAACCGTACTTATGGAATTTAAATTTAACTCAGTTGAAGAAAAATTAGCTATAAAAAATAGTAGGGAATATTTTTATATCACATTAAATAATTAGACCAGAACCGACTTTTTTAAATATTGTATGTAAATTTTTTTCTCGAGAAATAAACAAAAGAAGTAAGAACGCAATATAAAACAAAAATATATATACTTCTTAGATTAAAATTGTGTTATATGTAAAGTATTTCTCAGCTTACTAAAACTTAATTGTGAAGGTGTAGGTTATCACCACTCAAAAAGTTTGATGGAACTATTTTGATCTGAGTATTTTTAACTATTCCCTTCTTTTACCATTAACAGGAGAATTTCTCAAGCTTGTTTTACTTAAAACATGATATTATATTTAAAATGTAGCATTTAAAATATTCCCTTTCATCAACATCTCAGCCAATCAACATAAATTTAAATATCTCATTAACAAGAATATTTCTATATCAGCTTTTATTGATGACCTTTCTGATAAGTCTTCGTAGTTTTTTAAACAATTTGTTATTTTAAAGTTTAAATCCTATGTTGAGCAGTGCCCTATTTCATAAATACTTTCATATGAGTCTTTTCTTGGTGTAGCAACAGACGTAAAAAGGAAAAAGTGAATAAAAATAATTAAAGCAACATAAATGTAATTGAAAGAAAGACTTAGGATTAGAATTGCGATACAATGATTACAATTCTAAAAAGAAATGTAAGTTCATAGCTTGAAATATGCAATGTGATCGAAGAACATCAAGGAACTTGTCTAGCTGCAACTTATCAGAACAATTAGTCTACATCCTGAGAATTAAAAAAAAGCATATATAGAAGTCTAAGCTAAACTGCAAAACAACATATCCATAAATCATTGAATATTTGAAATGCAAATATACTATCTCTCATCTTGTTCTGCTTTACAAGCATAAAATTCATGTCCGTCTTTCAGGAAATGAAATAGTACGCAGAGTCGTACGTTAATTAGAGCTAGATTTGTGATGTCTTCGAATGTGACTCCAGCTGTTTGAAGCGCATTCTACAAATGTATAACTCTGCCAGATACTGAATTATTGCGGAGATGACAAACATCGATGGTTCCAGTCTTGTTGCAGAAAATTAAATTCCAGTTTATCAAAACGAACGAGCGCAGCCTATGGCCCAATGGTTCCAATGTTGAACATATTCCTACAAGTGCCGTCCATGTCCCCTGCAGCGCGCCTCCTCCGTGGAACCTATTCCGCCGTCACCGTGACATTCACTGGCTGGACAGACAAATTAATTAATGCGAACTGTTGGCACAAACAAGGCAGAACATAGTCCATGAAAGCTCCCGGGTCATTTATCTGTCGTAATGATAATTCGCAATTCGAACATATCTGTCTGTCCGCCCACCACATGCATTGGGCCGGCTAATTATTCGAAAATGCAGAATGGAAAGGTTTCGGGGGAGCCTGGTTGGACGCATTTAAGTTTTCCCCCAGGATACACTTTTACGTCCTTCTAAATCAATAAAGCCGAAAATGCAATCGGACATTAATTACGATAACCAAAATATTTTCAAGCCTGCAGCAAATTTTAAATTAATTCCAAAAATCCAATTTAATCTTGCACAATGGAAAAATTATAAGTTTCAATTTCCTCAGAAGGGCGCAATTCATAAGAGGTTTATATAATATAAGTTGGAGATGAAGAAATTTTATTAGGTTCAGTTCTGAAATCTAAGTCTCTGGAGGATACCTGGCTGAGATTCATCCAAAAGCACTTATCAAATTTCCTTTCTGAAAAGGGAACGAAACAGAAAGGGTTGGTGTTGATTTATAAATTAAGGGAAAAGTAGGGTCTATCTGATAGGCTTAAAAACTTTTCTAATGGGTATAACTAGTGTAATATGAAGGAAAAGAATGGTAGTGTATTCTACATCTACAGTTGGAATAAGAATATAATTATTTATATAATTAATTTATTTGGCTACACTTCATAACTGTATACAGCTCCTTATTTATTAGCTTCTTATGTCCCTGAGAACAGCCCAGATTTTTATTGAAGGTCATAAATAAGCATCTAATTTGAACATGGTGTACAAATTACTTGTCCCATAAAAGCATCTCCTCTAGTCCTAGATGTCACATCCAGACGATGTCTACTTCAGTTTAGTCATAGCAAGCTGCTTTAGGAAAAATCTATATTTAATGCGTCCAAGATTGCATTGCAAGAATGAACAAAATCTCATTTTCTAGTTTTTCTTTCCGCTATTAAACTTAGTAGAAGGCTTATTTTATGTTATTGAAATTGCATTTAAAAATTAATAATATGATATAGCCTTGATATCACAAGTACAAATACATGAAAATACAATTTTTAAAACGTTTTGTCAAAGACACCTCAAACGGCAGGAAATCATGCTGAGATTTTCTCGGCATAGCGCCAAATTGAAACTCGCCGGATATTGCTGCTTTTTTTGCAAATCTACTATTGGAGAAACCGTCAATTGCCCATCACGTGCTGGGGGTTCGTTACTAGCACGATAAACGAAAGAAACACATTTTTTGAAATCCTCCGGTTGGATCTAATTTATTTTCTAAAAAGAGAGCATTTTCTATTGGTTGCCGAGTAGAAAGTGCTCAGATAATGGAAACATCGAAGCAATCACTTTGATTAAATTTTCCGGGGATTCCTTCTCATTCCAGACTGTTACATTTTTTCAGTAATTGGGTTTACATATCTGCGCACATCGAGAACCAAGTCGTCGAGACTCAGCTGAAAGGACCTCCAGGCCTCTTTGTATCGATTGTTTCTTTGTTTTCTTGTCGATTTTTAAAATGGGTGGATATTCCCAAACAAGAGAATAACTTTGGCTATGGCTAGCTCCGAACCTGATGGTCACGGTTTGAGAACCTTTATAGAAACTGCGACAAACCAATTTATTTTTCAGGTGGCTGCCAAATGTAGTTATCCAGGGAGGCAGATGTCTCACCATCATCTTCTTGTTTTTATTAGCTCATAAAGACGAAGGAAACCGCAAATAGCCACCGAAAAGGATTCTCTGCTCACAATTTTATTTCTAGGGATAAATGGATTTCGTCTCGAACTACCCAGACGTAGATAAACATGGGGTAAGCCATTTTCGAAATATCTGCAGCATCTGTACAATGATTAAATTAAGGAATATCTACTATTTTAGTTGGTAGATTCAGGGAAATGCAAGGAAATATACCTTACATTTAAAGTTTAAAAAAATATATTTTTCTTTGTGCGATGCATATTCAATAACTTATTTAAAAATTTTCCTAAAACACGGTAAATTAAAAGAAAATCAAATGAACTTGCAACTATTTGTATTAATCAAAACGGGAACTCCGAACCAATAATTAAAATTTATATAAAGCACATATTACGCAAAAATTAATAAGATCAAACTTACCTTTTTAATTTAATTTCAACAATGTCCATTTTGGACTTTTTATGTTTTTCCTTTTTTCTTTTTCATTTGTTCTAAAAGAATTTAACACGGTCTTCGTTATTTATTAAATTTTCCATCTACGTCTTCAAAAGGGCAATATTTAATTAAGACTCTTGGTACAAAAATGTAAGTACTCTATGTATTGAGAATCAGACATTTTTTTCGAGTTTGTTTTTTTCTTCATTTATAGATATAAAAAGAAATTGCTAATTCATTTAGGCTGGAAATTTATATTACATTAGTCTTTGTCTCTACGATTATTTCGAAATCTTGTATATGAATTGAGCTGTCGATAGCAAAAACTCCATAGATATATTAATTATATTTTAATTCCTATTAAATTGAAAATAACATCTGGGGTACGAGTACAAATAATGTGGACAGAATTAAGGCTCATTGTCATCGTAATTGCTTCTATTCGCCCATCTGGTGGCATCCGCAGACTTCACGTAAACGAATTAGACGACGGCAAGTCCATTAAGTGACGTGAAGGCGCTTCTGCTGAAATTATCCGAAGAAATGGCATAACATCGTTTCAAATCCATTGCACTTATCGGACACTTAATCTGTTCCTTTTCACCCTGTGCCACCGCAAAAAGCTGTCAGTTACAGCCTGTTAGATTCATGCTATGCTATGCCAGGCCAGGCTAAGTCGAGGCGGAGAATTCAATTTCAGCCGGGGCTGGAAGGAAAAAGTTCAAGTGCCTTGAAATGGCATCCAATTGTCTTTTCAATTCCTTCGGCATGATAAGAAGTACATTCAATTTGAACGTATTGATCGGGCGATTCCCTTGGCTTACTGTGGCGCGTCCGTGACGTGCCTAGAGATTCTAATAGGCCCATTAAAGCAAAGATAATGCTGTTTTGTATGCAAATCGCCGGGAGCTGAGGAAATTAGATTGCTAATGGAAAACTGACAGAAATTTTTCTAATTATCCCGACATATAGTCTCATAGTCGGCGTCTCGATAGACCTTAATTGACGCCAATAATTATCCTGACTTGTCATCCCGCCGGGATGTCGGGATCGGGAACTAGTCACTCTAGTTTGTATTCTGGACTAGAATCCAGTTAGAATCTATGGTAAAGTAAAAATGTTCTCGATAGCATTAGACAACAAAGGGATACAAACCGGCAATCTTGCGATTGCGACACTAAGCTAAATCGAGCCGTTTTGCTCATTGCTCCACCGCCATCAGATTTCTTCTTCGACAATTTTCCAGAATGTGTGAAAATCCTTTCAATTACAAAGAATGGCAACCATACAAGCCAGTGGAATCCTCCTGATTCTCAAAATGATTCTAAACTAGACGTGCTGAAATGAACGCAACGTCTACGTGCCACGATTCCGAATATGAGACCAGGGCAAAGAACGTAGAGACCTTGTCACCATAGGAACGTGTCCTGGTTTAGTACTTACAAACATCTACAAAATGTCGATTGATAAATTGTCGTCCTTAGCACAATAAAAATGAAAGAAAAAACCATAGAAGAAAAAATCTACAGGATCGTCTTTCCGGAATTTGACGAGCTTACCTTCATGCAGCATCCCTCAAATAATGGTCTTAAGGGACGTTATCAAGTCTTTGGAGTCTTGGAGATGAAATTAAATAAATTTAACGGGGGGATTTGTGCCGATGGTGAAGATATTCCTTTCATCTACCGGCAAGTAATCATGTCCTGTGGCCCTATTCTTCTCGTTAGGACTTATTTTTTCATTCTTCGGGGCCTTAATTTAAGGAGATTACAATGAGTGAAGCCATATGATGGAGCTGCGAAATTTCTTGAACGACATGGTTCGTTGCTTAGTCACAAATCATGTGAAACAGCTTACGTTTTCAGTATTATCGGATTCGGTGACCAAATACTTTTAAAGACTAATTGAATAGCAAATTAATTTTTGCTTCAATGATTCTAGAGATGTAAGAATAAACTGATAAGCCGGCATTATTTCAGCATATACATGTAATTTATTGTTTCCCTTTATTGAAATTCATTCATCCATAATCCACGTTCCTGATTTTATTTATCTTAATACAATATACACTTCTAGTCGGCTACGCTGTGAATTGTTAAGGGCGATCAATTATTCAACACTTGTTGTAAATTACAATGTACGATTTCAGTGCAGTAATCAACGTTCTTGATTTAATTATATATTTTTGGAAATGAACTAATTGAGTTTAAGTCTAATTACACCCGCAAAATATCAAATCATTAGGCATAATATAAATTTTTTTAAAAGCTATACGAGTCGTTTTTGATGAAACGAGATATTTAAAGATGAAGGTTCTTAAAGGTTAATAGCCTACTTAATGGGCAAAAATAAAATAAAAAATACTCCTTTTATCCCGTTTAAAAAGATAATTGTATATATTTAACTAATTAGTTATCGACTACTTTATTTAGTATTTAGCATAGTTCAAATATGCCAAAGTATTGAGGCACTGGTAAAGACCACAAAGGGTTTTCCATTCCACAGGTAGCTCCGTAGAGAGTTCCCCGTTTGCGAAACCGATTCCCCTTTGTAACAATACACGTGGAGACTTTTTACTCCGATTAACTTACGAGCTTTGCATCATTTCTTTTTTTCTTCTCTGTACGAACTTACCATTAACGTGGCAAAGCTGCCGCCGTTAAAAACGTCGGTGTTATTATAAATTATGAGAAAATGGAAAAATGCCTCCCATTTTATCCACTAAAAGAAACACGATATTGATTTGGGACATTTCTACTACAGAACAACAAGCAAATGTTTTGGAACAAATTTTTCTCCTGCCATGAATATAGACCATTTGGCTTGTCGTCCTACTTACACCTATTTGGAAAATTAGCTGGAAGTGGATGCGAACGAGTCCATTCGGAAACGTTCTAGCCATTTAACATGCTCACTAACAGCCCTTCTAACATGGCACAAAGGATTTCTTGCTCCCTCCCCTACTACCACAGCAGTTTCTACAGCCGCAGCACAGCAGGTGAAATATAAATAAAGGTGGAATTTCACTTCAAAGCCAATAAAAAATTCTGCAGCTGTCACGATAATTTACATTTACAAGTTTTCAAAATTAGAAATTTAACTTTCACTAGTCGCAAAGCCCCATGTCTCCCGCAAGCATTCGGGAGGGGTCAGGGGCAAGTCTAGCGACGAACTTGCCGGGTCGATCGATACAGTCCCCCTCGCGGCGAATTAACCAAAGACAATTTAGAAAATGAGAACCCACCCCGGCGATAAATTTCAATGCAAATTTGAGCACTGGGCTCTGTTGGGTTCTAGCCCGCGCACTACCCGGCCGGGTGAGGCAGGCGGGTCCCGGGGAGCCCTGGGACTCCTCCACTGTATATATCTGCGGCTATGTGTGAATTGGAGTACTAAAAATAATGTTCGAGGGTGCCGGAAAGAGACAAATGCAAATTACTCCAAGCAAAAATCAAAATATACGGCCTTTCGGCCCCTTCCCCCACTAGTCCTTGAAACTTGCATGCAAAAAGGGGAGCGCTTCCAGGCGTATTCGTTGCAAATTTTTTTCTTTGGGAGCAAAAAGGTGCAATAATTATGTTTTTAAATTTCAACGTATTCATGCAGAGGTAAGTGCTCCCATGTTGCGCACCATGGCTTTAGTCAGTTCATACTTTCTGCATAGGCTGACGTACATGTAGCAACTTTTTTTGCTAGATGTACTTAATGGTGCTTGAGGGCGCTGATCTTAAAAGATGAGAAATTTATCTACAAAATTCCGCCCTTTCAGCTTTATTCAAAGAAACGCTGAATTTTTAAACTTTATTACTTTAATAAATTGTATTTTTATTTTGTAACAATTTTTAAAGAGGAAATTCGAATGTTTAGAAATATTACTGCATTAATTTATTCGCGAAACTATTAATAAAAATTACAACACAAAAAAAGTTCATGCTATTGTACAAGTGCAAAACCAGAGTCAATTTTAACAATAAAAATAAAATGATAATAGAGATAATTAGCCACAAATTGCATTTCCATGGTAACGTAATAATTTATAATAAAAAACTTAAACACAAATAATTGAATAACAAGAAATGAAATAAAAACAAACAATTGGAAAAAAAGAAATAGTAATAGAAAAGATATTAGAAAAGTTCAATATAATATCAATTAAATTTTGGTGAATATCCGACAGCAAATTAAAATCAAAACAAATTAAATTTGTAGACAAATTTAGGGTTTAATAAACGATAGCAGATATAGCAGTAAATTTCACAAGCAGTAGTAATAAAACCAGCTTTTCTTAAAATAAAACTAAACAAGAAAATTTAAATGATTCATAAACAAAATATTGCATCTAAAATAATGGAAATATTAGAAATTGTACAAAATGTTTACAAATCAAGATTTTAAAAACACTTTTTTCTATTTTATTGTAGTTTGCAGTAAGAAAACATCAAGTGGGCAAAATTTTCAATGTAAATTTTATTAGCAATGCAAAAATTGCACTAAAACATAGGAAATAGAAAGAAATCTTTATTTAACTTTGATTACCATTTGATGTGACCTCCTACACGTGTGAATTATTATCATTACAAAAATCTGCACCATATTTTGTTACAAAATTGTACAAAATGGTTTCATGCTCGGCCACGATGTTTTCAGAAAATCACATCAGTTACTTTTCTAAATAAAAAGGATCAAGTCCTTAAAGTTTATTTGCACAGTACATTTCCTGATAAAATTTCTTTTATATTGTCCGAAGAAATTTTACGAGCATTTCTCGAGCATAAAATAATTTGACGGCAACAAAAAGTCCCCGAGGTCGGCGAAAGCCTTCACACGCAATTGTTACCACCTTTCGTCAGTAGGGCCAAAGTATACAAAAACTTTTATTTACGGAATTTATTATTTGGCATTTTATGAGTTGGATAGCCGTCAGGGTTTTCGTTTGAGAGTGGTTAAATTATCTTAAACTGTTGGGCAGTAAAAATTTTACGGGCAACATCTGGACAAAGAAACGGAACAGAATCGACCAGACAACAATAGCTTACCGTGCAGGATCTAGGATACAGGATTCGGGCTGCTTTCGAGGAGAGAAAATGACGCTAAATCGAGGTAAGGAACTCATCGACTACTCATGTGCGATCCATTCGTATTAGGACTCCCAGTCGAGGGTAATATCAAAAAATTATGGAAAACTCCATAACACTCAATCTCAATTTCTGACTCCCACCAGTGCGAAAGGGCACAGTTGGTAATTTTTCAAAGTTTTGCCACCGGACGCCGACCCAGACTTGAGCGAGCTACGAGTAGTTATAAGGAGCCCCGCAGCTAGATGCCCAATTCCCGGCCCAGCCATATGGGGAAGTTTCACGGTTGGCAAAAGGAAAACCAAGTTGGCAAATTTATTGGCCACATTAACTTCTATTAAACTTGACACTGGGGCTCCGAGGAAAAAACTTGCCCTTAAAAAAGTCCTGGCCAACTTAAAAGTTTACCTGGAAAGCTGTGGAGACAGCAGGTGGGCAACACGGCGAGTAGTTTCGCAATTCCCCAGATGAACGAGCACTTTACATTGGCCATTACCACATGATAATAATCCCCCGTGTGATTTGCGGTAATAAAAACTCCTCGGATATAGCAAGACGGAACACTTAGACCCTTAATTGCACACCTGAGAAGTAAGATCTAAACATTATTATAGGCATATATAAGCATTTCCATCGCCGAGGTTTCATTGGCAGGAGCGACGTCTTTATTGCTTTTAGGAAAACATTCACTCCATTCAACTCCAAGAAGATAAAATTAGAACAGAAAATGTAGATTTTTATTATATGCAGAATATTTCAAGTAAACTAAAACTGAAAAGTAATCAATACAAAATGAGTCCTTCCAATTTGTTTTCATTTCTAGTTATTGTTAATATTGAACGTCGAAATTTATTGATGAATTAAAATCTGTTTGTAAATGTAAATACATATGATTTAAATTTAGATAGTACTTTTTTTTTTCTTATTTTTCGCAGTGTATATTTTAAAATATAACTTGTGAAAATTTAATGAAAAAATTCCACATTGTTTTTGTTTTGCAGGCTCTGCTTCCAGGAAACGAAATAAATAAAAAGTGAAAGGCTGTTTTTGATATCTCAGTCTAAAAACACTTGAATGAGAGGCAAAGAAAAGATGACCGAAATTCGCAGTTGTGCCCCAAATGACCCACATTGCAAGTTAGGAAAATTTGTAAGAACATATTCATAGTCGGTATTTCTTTCATTCTTTTAATAATGGTTACCAAAACTCTTTGTCACAAACCAAACCAGCCATAGCTGAGGACAGTAGTACTAGGACATAATTATAATATTTATAGTACATTTTTTGCGTTAGATCTCACAGAGTAATATCATAATTGAGAATTAAAAAATTGAGTTTTATTATTTTGTCTTGTTATATACATTTTTATATTTTGTTATTTTATCGGCTTAAAAGTTAGTCTGTTATTTTAAAAAACCAGATAAATAATTTTCTATGCAATTTGAGATAGAGTTTAATTTTTAGGTATGCCTTTTTTCTAAACAACTACAGTTACTTAATTTAGTTAATTAATTTTTCCTGCCCGAGGAAATATTATTAAGAAATGATTAAGTTTGGAAATTGTTTAGAAGAAGTTCTTTTTTCACTTGAAAATTAACCTTTACCTAGAAATCTCAAAAATAAAAAATCAGTCATCTTTCATCTCAAAATTACTCTTTTATCTTCACATAAATTTAACAACAGTAGGAAAAAATTTGTTTAATACATATTATCTTGTAAATGGAGGAATTTAAAGAACGTTATAAAGGTTTCCTTGAAATAAGGTTTGTTTGGCTTGTATTTCTATTTTGAAGCACAAAAAAGCCGAAACCTTTTCTCGTATCCTCTCTGAAGAAATTATTGTGGAAGAGCACAATATTTTCCGTAATTCCAGTACCTGTGCAATATTTATTTCACCTCTACACACAGCAAAGGTAGCCGTAATCTTCAAGAAGCAATATAAGGTGGATAATTTAAAAACCCTTTCAGACTGTCAAATAAGAGCACCCTTTCGATCCCACCGATATTAAATTACCATAAATCTGCCACTTCACATAGAAAGCAGGAGTTCGTTAGTTGTGCCCGGTGAAAGAATCTTAAAGTCAGATCACGTTCTCACAAAGTTCCATTGAAGGCTGGGACTCCTGGAATCCTCTTTTGACGGTGTTACAATTAAATTAAACTTTGTTGGTGGCTTGTCAATTCTTTCTACGGCGCGGTACGCCAGACAGTTCACTTTTAAGAGGCTTTCACGATATTAAAAAGTTAAGAATAATGACTGCATAAATTTAATTTAGGGAACCAGGGGTGAATCACAAGCAGCGACTTCTGTTGGGGCTTTCCTGAAGGTTAGTACCAGCATTTTGGGGTGTTTTCAACTTTAATTTACTTTTCAAGTTTACGGGGATGACAAGAATGAATGATTTAAAATCACAACGGGATGCGGTCGATATAAGAAAACATCACACGCTAAGTGTTAGGAGTTTGTATTGAACTTCCGAAATGATAGGGGTGCATGATAAAATATTCAGCGTTTTACTTTCAATAGGTACTCAGATCTAATTTGGATTTGACAAATTGCTTTGATAACACTGTAATACACTAATTTTTATTTATAATACTAGCTGTGTAAGCATACCTGTCGCCTTCAATAAAATTTATCAAAGCAATAAATGAAAATGTTTGATTATATATATCTTAGCTTAAACTTGCTCAGTTTTATAAGTGAAACATCTGCAACCATGAATACCCTTCTAATCAACAAATTTCCCCAGAAAAGGTGTTTTTTATATTAAAAAAAAAAAAAACATGTACCCATCGACAATGTTACTTTTCAACTTTTATAAAGAATATATTTCAATAACGTAATTTGGTACAGAACTCACTACATAAACATCAACCATTATTTAACCTACATTTTTATTACTACCTTCTCTGCAGTGATACCACATAATAAAATTCCGAGAAGGATGTAATATTCTGTCATTAATAAAATTGCTTTATTACTTCCCTAAAAATTGTTTTTATTAATTTAATAACATGCAAATTGCATGTATGTAATCTATGAAGCCATTTAGCGCATGTACTATTTAAAGTCTATTCCAAAGCAAAGATACTGCTTAAGTCTTTTTAGTTTTATACTGTAGCACATAATAGCAAAATTATATCAGTGTAAAAAGAAAACTAGCTGCAAGCTTTAATGGTAAAAAGTATTTTTTTTCTTTTTGTGAGATTACAAGCGTTTTGAATAATTACAGTTTTTATTTTAAATTAAATCATTAATAAATCTGATTAATATACAAACTCTGAAATGTTTTTCAGTCTTATCAAGTAATAAACATGAATTATTTGGTCATATTAAAGACTGAAAAAGTTTATACACATTAACTAACTAATAACAAATGCGAATTACCGAAATGAGCCACTGCGTGTTATTAAATCAAATAAGACTAAAAATTACTTTTATAGTTTTCTTTTTTTCTGTTTCAGCCTCTGTGACAAGATTTTTCATCAAGGTAAACTGGCAAATTGTTTTATTTTTGTTCGTAAATTTGACATCGTAAAAAATAATTATCTTACATAACTCTCGAAATCACACATTTTTTGTATTATAGAAAAACTGAAATAGTTTTACTTCTGATTTAATTTTCAGTAAAGAGTCCTAAATCCTTGCACTACGTATAACTTTTATTTTATTTTTAAATAAGAAAAAAACAACAACAAAGCAAATTAATAACTCTACAAAGTGAGGAATTTAGCATTTCTAAAGCTTCTCACTTAGTATACGGTTTCCTCAACGCACAAGTATATCTCACACCGAAAACAATACGAATTATGTAGGATGCTTTAAAATTATATGAGGTTAATTTATAAATGTAGACGTCATGAATTTTGGATAGTTTTCCTTAAACTTAGCATGGGGAAGTAAATCCAAGTACTTTAACATGAAATTTAGCAACTGAATTTGTCGTGGAGCAGGCTCTCTCGACGACAAGTCATCCTAAGCAATTTCACCCGGAGCGTCTGCACAGCTCCAGAAAACAGAAAACAATACACCCCTTTTCGGACTGGCAACAGGAATTGGGGATTCGCAGTGATTTTCTAAATGAATGCTTCTGCGATCAGTTCTCAAAAGATTTCATCCCTTGTTCGGACGAGGAGACGTGCACTGAATAGCAATTTTTCCCAAAAATTATGCAAATCCTAAGTATGAAGTCATGTAGGTTGGTCTATTCAATTGATTTTGATATTTTGCAAGTTTAACGAACCGAAGACAGAGAGTAAATTGCGAAGTCTGCGGCTTACCACCGGAAGTAGATGTGATTTAGTTCGGGCCATTTAAAAGGGAGCCCCAGGAGCCATGTTAGGATTCCTCCAGTGCCAGTGTATGGTGAGCTTTAGAGTTCATTTTTCACGACAAAAGTTGAGAAATGGCCGCATATATCATGCAGGCACCGGCCTTCTCCCAGAAAAAAGTAAACAAGAAAATCGCAAGTGTCGCCGGGGAATTTCATCTTATTTTCTGAGAAATTTAAAACCCGCCCGTAATTTATGCAGCTAAATCCTCCAGTTCTGCGTAACGAGTTCTGCAAGAATCCTCACAAAATTAGATTCTTCTCTAGGGCGATAGCAGTAATTCTCGTATTCCTGCCGAAAGCTAAGACCCCATCCAGCCTCCATCGTCGGGAACAATTGAAATTTCATTTAACAATTTTCAGAAAGACCTCGTGCTGCACCACAAGCACTTACTAATTTAAGCCCGCAAAACTCAACGAAGTGGGAACTCATTTGCACTGGGGTCGCCCTGTTAATTCGATGAACTGTTTGAGTTGCTAATTCTGCAACAAACTACGAGAATAATCCAATTTGGAGTTTAATTAAACAGCAAACTTCTGGTCATAAATCACGTCCTCTTCGAGTTTTCTTCAAACAGTTGACTCAACGAGCTAGCCGGAGAAACGTCAACAATTTTTAGCCCTGTCTGGTCTATAAAAAGAAATAGTGGTGCAAACTGTGGACGAGACATTGCCAGAAAATTGCCGTAGATAATTTATGAGCCAGAAAATTAATGCTATACTGCAATCGCTAAAATTAATATTGCATTAAGGTTGCGGATTATTTGAATGACTTCTTAAAAATGTAGAGTTTTTTTAAGATTAAATATTTAAAAGTCATTCAAATGTTTTGGAGGTATTTTCCTTAAGCTTTAAATTAATTTAGTCTAAACACTAAATGTATTTTTCTTAAATATTGCCTTGATAACGAATCACATATTTTCAAAATATGTATAATATAATATTCAATATTTTTACCTGTCTTCTACTTTGTCACTATCTTTTTCCTACCTTCCGCCATAGTTAGCTGAATAGCGGCAGGGAACTGTCTGTAATATTATTTTTCTTTACTCTTTATTAATTCTGAATTCGATAAATGTACATCTAAAAATTTACTTATTTTAGATCTTGTAGCCTTCTGTACTGAAAAAAGTAAAAAAGAAAAGTTTACTAACCCGCAACTAGTTCAAGATTCAAACTTTCAAAAACAATTTTTATATTTTTTTGTGAAAAGATTAAGAAGATCGAGCAAATTATTGTCTTATAGATCTCGGCAAGAGATTCCATAACGTTTTTTTGGGTGGCATAATTTTTGCTAATTTAAGACTATGAGTTTTACACCCTCACAATTGGTGACCTAAAGTTTTTTAAAATATGATTTGGTACAAAATCAGCATATGAAACAAAATAAGAAACAATGTTCAGATCACATTCATCAAAGATTTACATAATGTAGGGTACGTTCAGTTTCATAGAAGTCATCTTGCGTTTTTACCCAATTAATTAAGTACGTCTTAAACTTGAAGAATCTTTACACGATATCCGAAAATGGTGAGAAACGTTAATGGATTTTGTGTCAAGGTTTAGTGGTTTATATGTCGTTTAATTATTTTGAACTGCTGCCTTTGTTAATACACCAAGGAACAATGGAAAGCCATTAAAAGGTTTTGCAACCTAAACTGCTTTTTACAAAAGTACAATTCCAAAATTCTTCAACTCGAATTTATCACATTCCCCGCTGAACAGAATTTTTCAAATTTGCTCCTTCGTCTCTCCGGGTACTTGCACCCGTAAATGGTTGCTTTTTATGGCACATTAAAATTGTTTCCCTGCAATTCTGGGAATTCATGCAATAATTTTCACAAAATTCCCTGAGTCACGCCGCCATCCTGATGAGGTCCTGACCGCGCGCAATGAGGTCGCAGCCGGCCATTGCAACTGAATTAGTCGTTGTCCACAGGGTTGCGCAACCCGTGTCGTTGTAAACTTTGTCTCCAGAGTCACCCTGTATCGAAGCTAACAAGCCCGGGACTTATCAAGCTTGCAACTACAGGGAAGTATTGCGTGCTCATGAAGACTGCGGGACTGTATCTTGCAGTAATTGGATTATATAACGAAATGTTTCCTGATAGTAAGACTTTAGTCCGAACGCGAGCTTCAGGGCTCATTTGAATATGGCGCCGCGATAACGACTACATTTCACAGTGGATTGGAATAATTAATTCACCTTTCCTCCTTGTGATAAAATGAGCTTTCGTGCAGTGGTAATTGCTAAACATTTAAGATTAAAATATTTACCTAGCAGCATTCCATGGCTGACGCTTGTAAAATCCCTTTCGGGGAACAACTTCTTTGTGCCGGCCAACTATCGTGATTAAATGGCGCTCAAAAGGACGTTGACAGGACAATGACTTAGCCGGAATCTATTGCCCAACTGCATTTTTAAAGCGGCAGTATATCAGTCAAGTGTTGTTGGCAAGTGGGTTTAGGAATTACTAGCAATTTATACGAATGACAGAGAGTAGTTTAGAAAACAGTCGTTTCAATTTTAGACATGCTGTTCTTTCTAAATTAATAATAGTAACCTTACAATTTTAGTGTACACTAAGAACAAAACTAATTAAACTGATAAGCAATAAAACTGAAATTTTGCGTTTGAATATGTCCCTTTCAGGACTGAATGATTTTGTTGATTGTTTGTTAAATTAAAACTGAACAATTTAGAGCTGTTGGATATAAGATTTTTTCATTATTTTTGGCGACCCTTATATCACAAGTTTACAATTATCCTCCTTAACAAATATCTTGGAGAACTGAGGTGTGATTTGAAAGGGCTTTTCTAAAGAAATTGGTTTTTTTTCAAAATTTAATGCAACATTATGTTTTAAATAGTATTCAAAAAATTTCTTGAAAATTGATTCCCGGAGTCCAAACAAGATCTTTGGAATTTTATGTGAAAAACGATCTTATTCACGGTGTTATTACCAACAATAATTTTTAACCAACTCTTAATGTAATTAGTCTTAATCCTTAATAAATCTCAATATTTGATAGTAATATTTTCAGACTATTTTTGAACTAAGTGACTTTGGAAACTGGCACCTTGAATTATTTTTCCAATATTTGTCCAGGACAAGAAATTCTTGGTCGAGTTCAATAAAAATAAAATATGAACTAAAAAAAATGTACTTCATTTATAAAATGAGTTTTACGCTTCGAGAAGGCACCCTTTAGTAGAATGTAACTTGTAACATAGCACAGTGTCGCCATGTATGCTAATACATACATAACTCGTTTCCCAAAGTTCCCAACGAGATTCTAAGACTATACATCTTATTAAAATATATGTACTGAAAAGTGGTAACAATGTTGAAAAGGAGCTCCTCCTCTTTTATGGCGTCTGCATAAATTGTTTCATTATTGAAAGTTGAAACTATTTCTACAACGTCTTTTGTCTCTGTAGAAGGCGTCTGCCTCAGAAATCTGCACAAAGTTGTTAAATGGAGGACTTAATCCGCTCTCGCTGTGTTATGAATACCAAATAGTTTCCATGTAGAGTGCAACTTTAAAGTGGTTGCCTCACTTCTCCCGTTTAAAAACTTTTCCCGAAACATCCCTGGAACTTTGTCTGTGTGAAATTAAATTTTCAAAAGAAAATTTACATAAAATTGTTATGACGCGATCAGAGCTTTGTTGAGGAATAAAATATTTCCCAGGCAGTTCTCCTCTTCTGTAAATGCTAGAGTTTTGCAATAGTTCGTTGCCAGCTCCATGAGCTGGGGAAAGTGAGCGGAGCATTCCCTAGCATTGGCGAAGGAAATGAAAATGAAAACGACGGAAATTCCACTTTGCTTTTAGTTCACCTAATGAGGTCTAAAAAGTTTTTTGGAGAAATTTCGCGGAATCAAGAGCAGACAACTTCTTGTACTTTTGTTTTGGAATAAAATTCAGTTTCTCCAACAACAATGTTACAGGATGGTTAACTGGTGGTTGCCATTAGACCACATTGTGCTAAGACACTCTTCGGAAGCCCCGCTGCAGAGGTTCAATCAATTAAATCGACTCTCCGATGGTCTTCATCATTAGCCTTCTGTGGATAGCGTGAGATATCGCCGTAACAGGGTGATTGTGAATTTTTACTAGAATTAATCACTTATGACAGGAGTATGCACCTTAGTGTCGTACATGCGAAAAACTATTTTAGTACAAAAAGGAGTTGTGCGGCAAGAAACTGATTAATTACTTCACATGCTATTCGTCTTTGTCCGCATAGGGTGTGCAGAAAGGGTTTACAGCGGGTGTGGGTGTGTGTGCTGGTGCAGGAACGAAGGAGCATTTTTCATTCTTCAAATAATCAACCCTAAAAGATTGCAGAAACAACTGAACAAGATTCTATTCCGCCGATTCTTTCTTTCTGTAATTATTTTTCGCAACAACAACGACTTACGCCGAGTAACGAAGACGTCTCATTAAGTTAATGCCCCGGCATTAATCACGGCCTGATAGCGGATTTCCTTACCCTTTCGTTCCCGGGTCCCGGGGGCAAACCCGCTGTCGCCTGCGTTTCATTATGGGGCATTAATGCTTATCATTTCTCATCTCGCATTGTTCTCTTTGAGGAATTTCTTTCCAACAGAGATTATGTCAGTCGAGATGAAAAATGTTCTGCGTAGTGAAAGCTCTGCGATAATTTTTTGTGCTTAATTTACGCCATTTTCCTAGCTGGGAGTCGAAGTCCTTCTAAAGCCTACAGGTTCCTGAGGGCTCGGGACCCATTCAAATCGATTTGTCAAAACTTTTCCTATTACCGACCTTCTTTTTGCACACAATCTTATCAGACACAGTGATGGTATTTCCAACTGCTCGAGGGATTTTTTAATATTCAAAGAAAATCGATGATACTTATGCTAACAACTTCAACTTTTTTGTTTTTCACAGATTGCGTTACTTCAGATACGTTTTTATTCCATTACTTTATCCGTATTTATTTTTAAGCTCATCTATTATCACATTTTCCGATTTTTTTAATTCCTACAAGATTTGGAATCAATAATTTATCAGGCGGTGATTATAAATAAAATGTGTGTTTTCGTCTAGGTATGGAGTCTATTTTAAACTCGTATTAGGGTCCATGTTAATCTGTGAATTTATAGTTTTCATACGTTAAAAAATCGTTTACAAGTTCCTGCCGAAAATAGAACTAATCGACGATAAAATGATAATTATTTAAAATATTTATAATACTGACAATGCAATTCGCGTGCGTTATTCCACTAAATCGAAATTAGTACTTTACGTAATAGGGGCAAATTTCAACTTTCTATGTAAAGCGTTTGCAAAAAATATGCCTGTGACAAAACGACAAACATTAAAGTGGTTCCATAAGGGTTTCGGTTCTCCAATTTGGGTATCGTACAAAATATTTGATTACAAATAATCCAATAGTATAAAGTATTTTAAGCAATCATCAATTTTTCTAAAAATTGCAGTCAAACTATTCTTACATTTTAAGTCAAAAGCCTATCTTGGAAAACTATTAATAGTCGGAACTTTTCATACTTCGACTTTTTCAACTTTTCATCTACACAAAGCTACGCCAACTTTTCATTAAAATACAACTTTAAAAAATATGTGATGTATTTCACAAATAATTCGAAATTCCGAATTCGCATTAGCCTAATTACTATAAACGCATTGCGTCCAAGTAGAAAGAAGTAATACATGATGATCAGATTCTGATATATATTTATTTCTTTTATAAGTTAGTTAGTTACTTAGCACAAAATTAAAATGATAGTATACTTTAGAGCGACATCAGTATTTATTATATCAACTTTAGGTTCATTTCATTTGTTGCACTGGGCAGTATTTAAGGTGATCTCGTAGAGCTTCGCACTCGCTACCACCTTGCCATTTGCTCGCTGGGCAATTAACGAAGTACTCCATAAAGACACAACCCAAAAGCATTCCCGGATATGGGTTGCATCCGGCTAGGGCAGTGCTCGCAAGGGGTACCTTTTTCATTGCTTCTAATTTAAGTTTGGCTGTAATTGTAGCACAAATTTCATCCGTGAGTGAGAAAGACGTGTAAAAATTTTTAATCACCCACCTATCGGTTCGCATTTCTGAAAAGCCGGTATTATTGCGGCCGCGAAGTCCGCATCAGTTGTGTTATGAACATCGGCAGCTATGGCGGCCATGTCGAGCTCCCCATTAACCAAATAATTCGATTGATTGAGCACACAATCTGCAAAGCACTGAAGAAAGCAAATAAGAAAATATTTGTTCATAGTAGCAAATTGAACGAATTAAGTCTTTACAGCGGCTGTTTGCATGTCAGGTGGTTGCCCCTGCGATCTAGACCCATCATGACCAGGCAATGGGAATCCGACCACTTGACTGCACTTAATGTGAATATCGTTGGGTTTGGGTTCATAACAGCAGCTGTGAAGGCGCTGTAAACTGAAACTTTAAGGTTTCTCTTCAAGAAACTAAAGCACTTTTTATTCTTACAATAAACGGCGGTGGACGAGTGCAATCGGGTTCGGCCCAAATTGCCTAGGATTACAAAAATATCACTTGTATTATCCATTTCTGATTTCACATTGTTCTACTATACCAAAATCAATACGAAACAAATTGAAATCACTAAAGATTCACGGCACATTTTACTTTGCGTTACGGTCCACTATAAACAGAAACCTCATGAAAATCCACTGTAACCCTTTTATATACGCCACCTTACTAACTCTTCCCAACTGTGGGAATAACAAGCGCAGTTCCGGTCACAATGTTCGACAGAATATTTGTTGTTTTTTCTAAACGATGAACAAAACGTAATTACGCGATTCTTTAATGTTTTCAATTTCTAAGTTAATTTGCTCGCAATTTTAACCAATTTAATTGGAGTTATTTTCGGGGTGCTGAAAATGTCATTTATCAAAAATATGAACAACTACCAGCACTTATCTTTAACCTTGCTATCAGGGATGCCCCATATAGCAAATTAATATACTAACGCATTATCAAATTATTTGATGTAATTTTAAAGTATATTCTGCATTTCATTTTACTAGTCCTAGTTCTTGGACCAATAAAATGAAATATAAGAAAATAAAAATAACGATCCAGCAATTTCCTAACAATAAAGTAATGATGATATTGTTTTTAATAATCTATCTTGGGATAGAAAAGCCTAGGTTTTATTTTAAATTTATTTTTATTATACCCTTATAGTTTTACATAATTGAATGAGTTAAATAAAATATAATACATAAAACACATAATTCTTACTTACTTATTCATTTTATAGCCATTTTATCTATTGTAAGCTGAATAAAACAATAGTATAACGAAATGGTACCCACTGGCAAAATGGCAGATCCAAGTTAGTCTAGAAATGATAAAACATTATAAAATATTTGCGAACAGGAATCGGTCCTTTATTTGTCAACCCGTACAAATTTATAAAAATATATATACGAGTATACATTATATAAAAATACGTGAAATAAATATTAGTGAAGTATCCGATTTATATATATACACATGCAAACATGCAAAGCGAGCCAAAAGATTTTGAAAAAGTGCAAAGGTGGAGAGTTGGTGTTGATAGCGACTTCGAAGAAATTCACCAACTAGAAACTAAAGACACGGAAGAGTTTTTCGGACCTGTTGATCTTCGAATGGAGCTGACAACCTCACTTTATTTTGCTGTATTGGAAAATATAATTGAGAATAAAATTATTGCATGTATGTCTATAAATATTTTTCCCAACATTCCTGCTTTGGATTCAGATTCTTGGGCTTATTGGTTAAAGGAGCATTATAAGTAAATAGTTTCTTTTTTTTAATAGATATGTTTAACAATATCTTCATAAACTTAGCATAGAATTCCTTTCGTACGACAACACTTGCTTCGTCAACTATTTGGTTTGGCGCAGACAATACTCACTGAAAATATTGAGATCTGGATTCGAGGAAATGTTCCTTAAAAATTTTCATTTCAAGTATATTTGCTTCATGGCTCCTCCCATTAAAAGTGGTAAGGCATATCAAAACTTTTAAAATTATCGTCTTCAACTTGTTTTTACAAAAGATACCAGGAATATTCTAAGTAACATGTGTTCCATCAAATTGTATCCAACTAAAAGTGTAGATAAAACAAAATGCCAAGCATTGTATGTTTTCAATCGAAGTTCTACCCTTCCGACCTTGAGATTGAGGAGAGCCATGTAAGTAAGCCTGGTAATTAGAAAAAGAAACTTCTAATATCAACTATTATATGTTAGTGTAATAAATAATTATGAACATAGCTATAATTAATAGAGTTAATGCGCCTATAGCAATATTATTGAGGATGTATTAATCTCAAGGTGATTTGGGAAAACCAGAATTCCGGGATATGCTATTAAAAACTAGTTATCTTTATACAACAGGCTAAATAAAATAAACAAAAGTTTATATAAATGATTTCGTTGATTCATACTGCCAGTTCAAATCGAGCGCGTGTCCGTAGTTGGCTGATATTATTATAGAAAAGTAAAGAATTTATATCAATTTACAAATTTAGCAAAAACATTTATTATAATTTTATGACGATCTCGTTAACAAATTTGCAATACAATCAAAAGTTTAATTGGATCAGTAAATTAATGCGTCCAAAATACAATTATATAAATTTTGTTTACAGTCGTACAACTTTTCTAAGTTAAAACAAAAAAATACAGAAAATACTATAGAATAAAACTGTAATTTAAATAATACTACAGAAAATGAATTTTTTCTATGAATATACTTCTATTTTTACATATTACTCTCTATTTCATTATTTTCCTGGTTTTCCTAGATAAAATGTATTCTTTAAGTTCCAGACAAAATTTCTATATTTATATATACATCACTTACTACTTTTTAGACCTGAAGACAATGACGATTTATTAGAAATACTTGACCGGACCCATCCAGATTTCCGGAAAACATACGGGGAATTTTACATCGCAAATATGCTATTAAAAAATGAGGACAACTGTTGTATTATTGTTGCTAGCGTAAAGAAACCATATTACATTGTATTCCATTTGGCTTTTCGAATGTTTTATTGTTTCTTAGATCAATTAAAATAAGATTCTGTGCCAACATATGAGAATTTACAAAAATTGCCTCCAGTAATAGTATTAAAATTAGTACAATATTTTCAAGGTGAATAAACAATTCAAACATTCGAGAATTAATTAGCAGTTTGTAGTAATAAGGTTTAAATACAAATTTGTTTCTTAAAAGCCAAATTGGAACACACGATCTAATTTAATTCTAAAATAATGTTTAGATTGGCGTTCAGATAAAAGGAATTCTTTGGCTTAATAGCGCCATTAATGTAGACAAACTTAATAAAAACTTCGAAATTTATCTATTCCAATCTCTTCGAAAACATAATCCAGATATGGAATTCATGAAAAGAGAGTACCTGTAGATCTATATTTTTTTATATTTATACAATATTTCTTATCCAGTCTATTTTTAATAGAAACATTAAGAAAAAGAACACAAATGAGTTTACGAATGTTCTAAACGATATATATGAGGATAAATCTGACTCTTCTGGATCCCAGTGTGGTTGTGTATCGGACGTTATTGAAGATGAAACAGACGATGCGAATGAAGCTCAAGAAAATGAAAGTTCGAGCTCGTATAAATCGTAACTCATATTTGAAGGTTTACCTTAAAATTTTTATATTTAAAAATTATATAATACTTCTAGGCAATATAGTTGGGAAAAGTATTTTAGGCCAATGGGAGCACCTGAAGAAATAGTAGAAGAGAAAATGTACTCTACGCCAGTTAATTGGGATGAAATTGTAAAAAGTAATATCTTTAAAGTAAATGTTAAAGCTACGTCTAAGATTTCCTTTAATTGGTCAGAAATGAAGACTGTTGATTTGTATTACAACATCGGCAAAAACGTGGTTGAGGAGCCAAGAGGCACTCCGAACGCCTTTGCTATACAATTGTTTGCTTTTTGTCCAAATTTAGACGTTCGACTTGGCTTTGATATTCTAATAGCAGCTTTTGACGCTTTTCCAGATAGAGAGTACTGTTTATTGTCCTTTCCAACAAGCGTACCAGAAACTCCACCATTTCTGCAATATTTTACGGTTGGTATTCAATATCAAATTCGCAAAAATATCATAATTATTTAATGTAAAGAGGGTGTCCCCTCGGCTGGAGTACAATCTAAGCAGCAGTTTGTATATTACTCACAAGAATGTTGTTTGTGGTCCTACATGCATTTATAGAGTAACAGAAGCTGATCTTGATAGCATTAAATATCTGCTAAAATATGGAACCAAGCATGAAATCTCCCAGGCAAAAAATATGATGCAATTAATTGAAGATTCATTAAGAAATAATCACAAAAAGTACGATTCTTTACTTATAAGGAATGAAGGAAGTGTCGTTGGAATCGCAATTTTGAAGTAAGTATTGAAAAAAAATGTTTTACTTTCGGAACCACACACCGCATTTTATTAATTTATATTAAATACATACTTGAATAAAATTTCGTATTTCTAACCCGTAGTTATGTTGAAGACATTAATTTACTTCGCAAATTCTTCTGGCTAGACAGATATGCTAACTTTAAAAATTTGCAATCGCCAGAATACCATGGGCAAATAGTATATCTTTACATTAATCCAATTTTTGAAGCAATATCTTCGACTCTTTTTAGAGGAATTTATCGGATTACTGGATTCCACTCACTTTATTACTATTTTAAAGAATCGGTAAGTATATCTCGAGAAACTTTGTAATTTACGTTCTAAATTATCTTACGAACCATTTGAAAATGTATCCAACAAAAAGTAATTTACCTCCAAAAGTCTCTACTAATTTATGATCGTTCTATAGACTATTATTTCAGAGGTTATGCTTATATTTCGCAATACGATTGAGCACTATATATTATATAGGATTAAGATATTTTAAATAACAAACTCCAAGAAATTCTTTTAATGTTGTTTAGTGGTAGTTTGATATAAATTAAGTTTTATTAAGTTTTAATTATATTTTAAAATCGATTAAAGTTACTTCAATTTTAGGTATATTTTCGTGATTCTGGTTTTATTAAACTATGCTATATATTTCCAATATAAATTAAATTTTATTTAATTGGCTTTCGATTCTAGGCAGATGTAATACCTTATAACAATCTCATGATGCAAATGTATCCAATTCAGCCCAGAAGAAAACTGATAGAAACCAATCCTCAATTTCTGGAAGGGAAATCTGCAATAGATATAATTCAAGACATAGATTTTGCACTCTATTATCATAATATAAAATTATTGCATCAGTTTCGAAAAAATGTTGATTTAAAAATAGTCATGCTTGGTTTTGGAAGGACCACAAAAGCCTTTTTGGAACATTTGTTATATAAGTAAAGATCGCAAAAAATTTAAACATATTTAAATTATACAATTGATTAACCATTATTTTTTTTTAGAAAATCATCCCAAAAATTAAGATTTAATAACCTCACTGTGGTTGCAGAACCAGGCGTTGTTGAAGCAGAATATTTTGGTTTGGGAAAAAATGCGATTCTTCGAAGTTACCCACCAAGATTTAATGCTGAATACTTTAGTCGATTGGGATTTATGGCTTGGGTGAATTTTCTAAGTGGAAAACTATCAAGCATAAACAAGTGAATTACTTAGAATGCTTATAAATAAAACAAAATATTATTTCTTTTACGAATTTTAGAGCAGAAAAATATATTACACTTGATAGCCGAAATAGCAAGTCGATATTGTATTATGATGTTTTATATATTTTTCAAGGAGCAGTCTTTGGTATTCCAAGTTTGATACCTAAGACGCAAATTGATTGGCCCAAAAACTTTCACGCTAATAATACGATTCTTGGCTGTTATACTTTACAGCTTAAATTAAGCATATTAAAAAATTTTAACAAGGGTATAAATATTCTATACTGTGAGGGGTGTTTGATAATTCGGTGACTTTGAAATGTTTTGTTTGATATTCCAACTACATTAAGGTCTTATCAAAAATATTTATCCATTCTCGAATGTTGTCAATTTATGCGTAATTATAATTAATTAGATAAGATAATTGGTTAAATGAATTGAATTGAATAATATTGATAAATGTCGGAAATAATACTAAACTATTTTTAAAATTACCGACTAGTCAATGACCTCTCGTATATCAACAAAATTGACTTTAAAATGTTGTTATTAGATTACAGCATCATTGTGTATGGGAATGATATTAGAGCGTTTGCATGCGTCAACTACTTACTCAAATATGGAGTAAAGCCGAAATATATAAACTTCGTAGCCCGTGGTAGTGTGAAAAGCGATGTACTTAATAATACTAGATTTGGGGACAAATACATAAAAACGAGAATATATGAAGAACTAGAAAAAACTAATATTAATTTGTATAGATTTTATAGAATTGAAAATTGGGTCGCAGAAAACGGTGTTATTCGTAAAGTGCATATTTTGAAACGTGCTAGTAGCATATGGCTGAATTGCTCTCTTTTCATCACTTATACTAAAAAATCACTTACAAGACCGTGGATGCATAGTAAGTATAAATACTACGGTGATGTTTAAAAATAAATACTTGTAGGAGTATATGTTAACAAACTGAATAGGAATTATCATACATATACTATTTTTTGTATTAAAATTTCGGTAATGTTGTATTATGACAAAGTACATAATTATTTTATTTTTAAATCATATTGTTAACATTGTGTTTGTGAGATAGAAGCAAACGTAAAAAAAGAACCAAATGTTGTTTGTTGTTTTTATCAATACTTTGAGCCTTTTTACTATGGAATTAGTCGTTCCTTGTGTACGTTCCATTGCTAAGCTTATAATTTACTTCTTCCTAACAGTTCTTAGAAAATCTGGTATAGTAATGGACGGAAATCTCGTAATCAACGGACATTATCAAACAAGTGACCCGAACATTTACGCAGCTGGTTTAAATACAAACTACAAAGGAGAACTCTATGCTAGAAAATATCGACACATTTATTATAACCATCACGAGGTTGCCCACCATGTAAGCAGAGAAAGAGTTACCCTGAAACTTTGTGCTTTCTTGCTGTAGTCTAGATATCTTAAGCAAATACTGATCACGAAATTTGTTGTCCTTTAATTATAGTTTGCGCAGATGGTAATAAATAATCTGCTATCACCTAAGACAATTCAGACAGTAGAGGAGGCCAATAAACATCGCTTTTACATTCCACTATATGAGAAGCCAATATATGAATCATATTTTATGCCAGGAGATCTCTATATGGCTAAGTTAATCGAGCCAGGATTTCAATTGTCTCGAAGAATCCGGGAATTTGCTGGTGAATACAATAATGAACTAATTACTGGAAAAAGAATAATTTCAGAAACTGGTGAAGTATTATGTGATTCCAATGCATATTGTCGAATACATTTGGATAAAAATGGATTTATTCGTGAGATTTACTGTTTACTGAAACACGTGAGTAAATTTAGTGCTTTTAAAAAATATGCTGTTGCTAAGTTGATATATCAATTACTTATTTATATTTCAAGTCCTATGTAGAATTAAGATAAAAAAGAATTTGTCGGTATCGTCATTGATCATATTTTCTTCAAAATAACGAAAAAAAAATAGTTCAAATCAAATCTGTTTACAGTTCGTATCGCTGGAACACATTAGCGAACTTTATGGTATTCATGAGAGTCTATTAGGTCTGAAAGCAAAATACCATTCAGGAGAAATTACAGACTTGATTGAGTTTTTGCAAAGCGATTGGGTAATGACCATCACTCAGGATTACTTTACTATCCTTTTAAAAGAAGTTAGAAATACCGAGTTAGCTTTTCTAAAACAAGAACCAAGATGGGCATGTTTACTAGAACTCCTTAATTGTGGGAAAAAGAAAATTGTAAATTTATTTTATTTGTAATTTTTATACAATTACATAAAACTGTTTTTTTTTTTAGATTTATCCAGTTGAGAAAAGTGATATTAAAAGCAGTATTGTAAAAGAGGAATGTGTAACGCAAATAGAAGATCTTATATTGAAATTCTTATTCGAAAATAAGGAAGCATTCCCTAAGTATGCGAAATTAAACTTTGCCCACATTGTTAGCCAAGAAGAACAGTTCTTAAACACAATGAAAGAATAAAATTTATTTATGAATTGTTGTAATTCTAGTAAAATTTAGATCTTTTGCTTCAATTTGTTTTTTTAACTTGGAGAAAAGACAATTCGACAGTGTTTTCACTTAATATAATATCATTGTATATAAATCTTATTTTTTGTCTGGAAAGAACAAACTTTAAAAACAGTAGAACATTAAAATTAAAGCAACGCATTGTAGAGTAAAATGTAGTAGTGATCATTTGTCTTTTGGACAGTTAAATTTCCGAGGAGTAATCTAAAAATACAAATTTCATTCCACAGTGAAAAGTATTTTATATTTACATAGATTATAATTAATAAAATACTCCAAAGAAAATTAATCAATCACAAATTCATTATATATATTTATCTACATATTATAGATCATTTATAATTAATGATAAAAGTTTTGAACTAATTAAAGAAATAATTCCGAATCGAACTAAGTGATATTGAAGGACATCTCCGACTTGCTTAGGTTCATGTCTCTGAAGGCCTTGTGCAATTGGGGAAGGTTTATAGTTCCCATGGCGATGTACTCCTTCACAACATTGTACACAAATTTCAGTCTCAATCGGTGGATCTCCAGAAGTTGATCCTTACGTTTACTACAAAAGCCATATGAATATGAAAATTGCCAAACATCTTGATGACGTTCTGTACCTAGTCGCCTTTTTGCACAAGATCTCGTCAAGAAACTGCTTAATGCCGTCCACCTTTGTAGCGTAAGACGAAATGCTTCGACCATCCGTTAGCTTGAAAGTGGAAATCAAAGTACCTTCCATGCTGGTTTTGTTCCCAAAAGTTTGCAGGAAGACATTCTCCTTAACTTGAAGAATTTCGAAAATATCCGTATAGTGGGTGGTAATAAATGTGAGAGGGCTGTGGGTGCCACGGAGTGATAATTCTTCGATGCAGGAAGCTAAGAGTGCAAGTCCTTCCGGGACATTGGTGCCCTTGCCAAACTCGTCCACCACTAGAAGGGACCTTTTCGTGGAGTTCGACATCACTCGCCCCATTTGCTGCAAATCAGCGAGGAATGACGAAGTTCCCGTGAATGTGGACTCCGGGCTATGCATCCGAGAGTAGATGGAATCCAGAAGACAAATCTTAGCGTAAGAAGCGGGTACAAAAGATCCTATGTGAGCCAGAAGGGCTATAAGTGCAACTTGTCGCATATAAACACTCTTCCCGGAACCGTTAGGTGCTGTGAGGATTGTTATTAAATTTCTATTTTCCAGAGAAATGTGAGTTTTGTTTGGGACGAACTGTTTTGTTTTTAACTCCCAGAGAAAATGGCGCCCGTTTTCAATTTTGATAACCTTTTCTGGGACAACCTTCGGTCTAACGAGATTTTGTTCTTTTGCCACTACAGCAAATGCCATCATGTAGTCCAATTTCATGCAAAAACTTACAACCTTTTGGATAAAAGGCAGAATTTCTCGGAGGTATTTTAAGGTACGCTGGCAAATTCTCATCTCATGCTCACATATATCTGGGTAGATATTCCCGTACTTTTCGTTCAGTTCGTCACAAAGCGAAGAGCTGTAAAAATAATCACTACCGCATTTCACCAGAAGATGAAGAGTATAACTTCCAATGCTCGAGAGAAGCAAATCGTTTTCAGAGTCATTAACCGAAACCTTAATAACGTAACCTATTTCAGGGATATAGTAACCTTGCATTTGTGCCACAAAGTTCGGCAAATTCGCACATTCAGCAATAATTCTCTCCTGTAATGCAATATACGGTTGAAATTATTTGATGGAAATGCATATTATAGATTTTGCGGTTGTTAATTCAAAGATAAATAATATGGCGAATGCAGTTCTCATTATTAATAGGAATTCATTTCAAATTCTTAAAAAGAATTAATATCGACACCTGCCGAGCAATTATCGATAAAGGTGCTGATATTCTGAAATCACTACTTCATGCCTACCTGCAAAGAATCTTGAATTTCCATCATTCTGGACTTCTTCTCGTCTAGTTCTTCGTCCAAATCCATTTTTACAACAAATTTTCGTTGGCTCAAACTCTCACTCTGGTCAAACACTCTGTCTACAGTGAAGAGAACATTTTTCAGGACAGGATTGTCCGAAACATAGTCAGCGATTTCAGAAAGTAACGTTACCCTCTGATTCTTAGCTATCTCTCTGCACACATTTGTGATCATGAAGGCCGCCCAGGTAGTTTCTTGGAAACGTACCCAATCTTTGGGGCTGTTTGGCTTTAAGGTCATATTCCTGAAAGTATGACTCACGTCGTGTATCTTCTTGAGGTATTTTTTCAGTTTTGAGACCGCCGAACTCTTGATGTTTTCAAAACACCATTGGACAGTATCGAAGCTGCAGTTCAATTCGGCTAAATCTCGTACAGGTTGCGCTAGTAATCGCTGGAGAGTCTTCGAGCCGGCCTTTGAGCAACAACGATTCAACGCACTGAAGACAGAGAAGCCTTCTCTTTCGTCATGTTTATAGGCAGAAGGATGGTGCTCACTGGAGAACACTTCCAATGAGGACAATGTCGAATCATCGACTAAAACCTGAGATTCTAAGAGAAATATCTTTACATCCGTAACACTGGTATCACCAGCTTCCTGTAGAAAAAATACTCTCCATTGCGAATCCAGGTAGTGTAGCATATTTCCAAGACTATGCACTACCATCTTATGATTCAAAGGCAGAAGACTTTCTAGAAAGAAGCATCGCTCCTCCTTAGTCAAGCTTTCGCTCATTCCGGGCAGATGAAGTGATAGAATTCGCTCACGGTTTTTCAATAGGGATTTTTCACTATAAGGGAATACCACAAAGTTGGATAATAGTGCATTACCTGGCTTGCCAATTAGAAAATCATCCGGTTCAAAATCCTCAGACTTATTGCACCACTTTGTCAACTCCTTAAGGAACGGTAGTTGGCCACTTCCGATTACATAATATGGTTTTATTTGCCGAAGAACATTCTTGAGAAATGGGAATTCTGGAGGCGAATCTGAGGCCTCATGTGACACAAAAAGTTCCATTGTCTGTAGCTTGTAGTAGCAACACCCGAGCATCCCTTTTTCCCACGTGACTGACAAAATGTTTTCAGTACTTCCTGTTATTTCGTCTTCGTTCGCGTTCATTGTGCATCAAATACTGAACTTTCTATCAAAAGATAACGGTCAATATTTGAACTGATTGTACTTTCGCAATTGAATGAATTACACCTAACTTCATTCTAAAGGAACTTTTTAAAACTCAAAGAGCGCACGAGTCGTTTTTAAAATTTAAATAATTCTTTTATAAAATACTCTTGTTTAGCTTGTGAATTAAAAAAATATTTACAATTTCCATGCATTTCAAGCATAGTTTATTATTCCCCTTTTAATTTCAAGTCTTATGTAATACATTCGATTTTACGAAAGAGATGTTGTAAAAGCCTGATTCGATTTCAGAAAAGAAAATTTACAAGTAACTTCATCTGGAACTGCACCACCACCAAGTTCTTCACTCACAATCTTCACTGGGTTCATTGCCGAAAACTCATCCGCGTCGGTACACTTCCAGACAACGCACTCCCTGAATTCCTGCGCTGCGTCCGCCGTCTGCAAAGGGTTCGAATGACTTCCCTGGCACAAATTGAAAAAGTTTCCGATTACGGTGGTAAAAGACAACCAGACACTTCCTTAGCCCTTTCTTGGTCCTTACTTGGCTCCGTCTTGATCCCTGCCGAATGATCGCTGAAACGAGTACTTGAACGATAATTCCTCGGCCGTCAAATTAATCCGGCGCTTGTGGGCGGCTTGGCTTTATGGGACCTCCGGGAGGCCCGGGTCGGAGCCGGGAAGACCCACAACTATTAGCACTTAATGAAAACCATAAATTGGCCAGCGCTTAGCTAGGACTATTCCGGGGGCCCATAAATATCATGAGCTTCCGACGAAACTTTTCGCTTTCATTCCCGGAAATTGGTGTAACATTCCCTCTTCCGGAAGGTGGGATGCTGGGATATGTACCAGAAAGTGGCGGCGGCACCGAGCGACGGCGGTCTCCAGAAAGGCACTCGTCAGATCCCTTATCCGGCCCTGGAGAATAAGATTTCCACCCGGTGATTTCCACTAGGGATTTTGTTGTGTAACTTTTCGAGGTCCGGGACTCCACCGGCATCCTGGCCGTGAGCAGGAAAATTTGTATCTCGGGATAATTTACCCACTTGACTATGCAAAGTTTCCGGGATAGCAGGCACATGTTCGTCTCCCATGAAATATGTGAAAACCTGGCCAAAGTTTTCAAGCGTCCCGTCCGCTTCTACGCCACTTGAGATGCCACAGCTCATGAATGATTACTGGGTCGAATCCCGGCCGCAGAAAAACCCTAATCCGGTATTTGCGCGAAACCCCCGCGTCCTAGAGGCATCCTTTGGGGATTTTCACTGTACTTTATAGGCCATACACCGATCGTTCGAGACGACAGAGTTCGCACGCAGGTGGAAGCACCTCGACGCCATCCCTTAGTAAAGTTTAAAAATTTAAAATGCACTAACGCCCAGAACAAAGCTGGAGCACTTCTACAGGAGCTCCGTACTCCTTGCTGGAAGTACTTCCGTCTTACAAACTAGAATATGCTAATTTCTGGCCTGTGGAGCTGGCTCTTCGAATATTTTCTATAAAGCACGGATGGACGGACACTGAGTGAAATGTCTGCAACTCTCGAGTTTCCTTTTGCTCGTGCTTTCGGATGCTGCCTTTAAGATTAAACCTGTCCGGGGGTGTTGGAGCTCCCGAACACAAAGTGGTGATGTCGATAGTTTTTTTTGCATCCCGTGCAATGTCCCTTTAATTGCTGGAGTTCTCCCCGACCATGCAACTGAGAACCCAATTTTAATTTAAATTCCCATAAAAATTTCAATACCTTTCCCGATTCTCCTTGCTTCCACTGTGGACACCTTTACCCTTTCCTGGAGAAGTAGTGGCGACTATAAATCTTTTTTTCAGTGTTCCTTATTTGAATTCATTTTACATTTCTAAGAGAATATACCAGTCTGACACCCGCGACCTTTTCCGTGATAGACAACAAATAACAATAGTTTTCCCGTTGTCTATCTCATAGTAAAAATTCTGTGGAACTTTATGTGGTAATTTTAGCTTAATGGAGTACCAAATAAATAAAAGGGCAGAAAAACGAATGATCGATAAAATGTAGTCTTTATTGCAACCGAACCTCTGGACTCATTATACGCAAAAATGCAGTAGATTTTAAACCATTTCGGAACGAACAAACCGACAATTGTACGATTTTCCGTTTTATTTATTTTAGTAAAACGTGATATTAAAACAGGCTTTGAGTTGATTTTTAAAGAAGAAATAAAGCAAATAAAATTGGTTTGTTAAGTGAAAGAAACATAGGGTCTGTGTGATAAGCAGTACTGCACAATTTCGCTCACGAAATAGTGGCTCATTTAAATAGCGTTTTCGTTATTTTTATTATCTAAAAGTAATTTTATTAACACGGAATAGAAAAATTTAAACACTCGTGTATATTGCAACCGGAAATTAAAGCAATTCATAGAGAATATGTCGCCATCTACACGTGAACTCTTATTTGATTCGGTTGAGTCCTCTGCTTAGAATAAGCTTTGGATTCTCTGAAAGCTCTCAAACTGCATCGACATTCCTTTTTTGACACTTGGAGCACTGCAGTTGTCTGGGGGCCACTGCTCAGTTGTCATTTTTGTTTGTCATTTTGATTGATCAACAAGTTAACCTCAATTTGCTGATTTCGGGTCGTCAGTGCTTTGAATTCTTAGCTTTTATTCGATTCTGAGCGTATTTATGGAAACTGGAGGAACTCGGGAAAAGCGGTTAGTGATTAATGCAAACTGTGAAGTGCTGACTGACAACGGACGGTAGGTGACAGTGTGTGCCAAGGAGCTGTTTCCACTTTGCGTCGAGTAAGTTCTAATTCAATTTGGGCTCTTGACTGGTTTCTCGTTGTTTTGGTCAAGTCTGCGAGGCCCAGTTGTTTCTACTGTGGTCATAGGAATGTCGGCGGGATTCTGTTTACTGCCCAAAAACGTCGTTGTGTTTTTTTTTTAGAGATAAGCTTTCTTGTTCACCATCGGGCTCCAAAATCTTGAGGAATTTCCTCACAACTGTTGCAGTCAATCTTCGAATTTCCGTTCTTTGTTTGGTTTGATTAAATAACAAGAATTCTGAAATGTTTTTCTCAGAACATTCTCGTGAAAGTCCACCACCGAAGTTATGAAACGTGATACAAAATTAAAAATATGGGAAGGAATATCAAAGCCGATTAATTCTGTTATATTGTGTCCATTTGGAAAGTAAACCTTTGGAATTTAGAATTTCTAATTACATTTAATTAGAAGGAACTATACAAATAGGAGGTAGAGTAGAGCGAAAGTTCTATTACAAAAAAAAGTGTCGCAGAAGGACAATGGGATTTTGTGTGTTAATATTTAGAAATTCTAGATGAAATAGCAATTTAATTTCACTTCCCGCAATTCGAATTTCCAGATATTTTTGTGCAGCGATTTTGCAACGTTCATAACTTAAAACTAGCAATATCATTGTAAAATATATTATATAAAACAAAATTCATATAATTAAGTTCTTATTTCCTTTCCCAAACCCTGAACAACGCACATGTTCACCACCCACCCTTAATTCGCACGCTGGGCACATTGCGGCGAGTTGCTGGCGGCCGTCGTCTATTTTTGCCGGTCCTAGCTATCGTAGCTAGTTCCAATTAATTTTAAATTAAAGTCTAGACGATTGGGCGTAAATTTGGTCCGGTCATTGTTTTCAGTTTTATTTAAGCAAACAAATAAAAAAAACGCCTTTTCAGGTTTGTGGTATTATACCGTGTATCCAGTTGTAATCAAGATAATTGAAAGGGATAAAGAAACGAAATCCTGGTAACGAAATGCTTCACCCATATCAGTCTAATGATTTCAGAGGAACTCAAAGACTTTTATAAAACAAGCAAACAGACGAACAGATCAAAATGAATAACCTATTTTTTTAAGTTTATCTGAGAGCTAATTTGAAACGAAACTCCCATTAAAATTCGTTTGGGAGTTAGACATAATTTCAGAGTATTTAAAATCTGCTGGATACATTACTAAGTGATGTAAACGAAGTCTTATAGTGATTGACTCAAGTCTTTTTGAGAAAATCGCGAAAATTCAGAAGAACTTAGTGGACGAAATTGAAGAAATGATATTTTTTAATATCATTAAAAAACTATTGAAGTTATTTTCTAAGAATTTGTACGGAACCACCTGTGAAGTATGTCCTTTCAAGCAAAATGGTAATCATCAAAGTCACACTTGAACATACATACAAAAAAATAGACAGATTTATTAATTTTCGAAGAGTAGGAGAGTTGTAGGGAGGTGCATTTCTTTTTTGCTTTATTGACAAACATAAAAACAAAAATTACAAACGTGCGTACTCGGCAAACATTCGAATCGCCACGAGGTGGAAAAGTGGATAGAATCTATTCATGCCATTTCGACAAGCGAATAGGATTTCCTGGATCTGGTCTGTTAATATCTAAATGAGAAATACGACTATTTCAGGACGAGTTCCCGTTGTAGTTGTTGTAAAGCACTTCATGGCAGCAATAAATAATTATTGAACTGCAATAAAAGGTGTCTGATTGATTGGAGAAATAAGAGCTGTAAATCACTGTGGCCATAACCTTCGGTCGCCGAGGATTCTAAATGGCCATTCACTAAAAGATGCGAAGACGCATTCCGCGACCCACCCTCCGTCTGGACGCCTGTCCGCGGCCAGTTGGTTCAACAGTAATCAACAAAAGCCACAAGCAATAATTGCGAAGTTAAATGAAAATATTAGCAGCAAATTTCCGGGCCCGATAAGTGCGCCTTATTTTATTTGTCCCAGGCCTCCAATTCCGCGGAGTAGCCGAGAATCAATAAGCGCGCGGACCCGCGAATCTCCGAGCTAGGTAACAAATAAAGCGCGTATAATAGGAATAATAATAGCACCGGCACTGCCCGAACATACCTGGACCATTACCGGGCCCCGTAATGAGTTTTATTATCTGAGGGCTAGAGATCTCCCAGATCTTCCTTTTGTTCATTATTCAGCTGTCTGCGGCTCGACTGTTGCGTGTGGGAGATGCGGCTGCAATTGCGAAATGCTCCGCGCGAATATTAAAGAAGTGCAGCACGGAAGATTCTCAGGTGAATGAATGAGTGATGAAATTCCTCACGGGGAGATAAAAGTTCAGATTGGACCGATTAATCCGCGATGGCTTGAGATACGGCTTTGAAATTTCACGGCGCATAAATCGCGCATGCACTTGCGCGCTGCATTCCTCAAATTACAGTGCAAACAGGGAACGGCCGAAATTGATTTTTCGATTGATTTCCTTTCGAGACGAAGATTGTTACTTTCTTTCGCATTAAAGCGAACCTTTTAAACGTTTTCGTGAGTTGGGCATTTAAAATGGATAGAACAGGTACGGAGGATCCACCGCGCCTCATAGGAGGTTTGCTGAATATTCCAAGCTATTTTTTTCTGTTTCATCAAATACTAGAAATCTGTAGAACACATCCAAAGATTCATCGATGAAAAAAGGCAGAGCACAGTTCATTGGATTCAAGGAAAAATGTGGGCAAGTCACTTTTGGAAGCATTGCAACAAGTGTTTTCAAATAACATCAACTGTTAATTTATTTCATTGGACATATTCTTACCTTTGTTCATATATTTGTTTAGTTTCATTTCGTCTTTCCGTAGCCTTTTTAAAAATTGTGGTAACTGCGACAGTGGTAAGTAGATTCATTTACAAAATAAGAAAAAACGAAAGAACAAAAATTTCCTTCAATATATGATCTTGTTATTGACAATTTGGCTTTTCAAAATTTTAATTTGATCCAAAATAGTGACTGACTGCAGGTAGAACGAAATCAGTTTAGTAAATCATCCGATCACCGATTTGGAAAATGCTGCTTTGAAAAAACGCGATTAAAGTTTTAAGAATATTAATTTTATAATACTCTTGAGAATTTGAAACTCCCTCAAATTTGATTCGACCAATTTAATATTTGTACACCATACTTTTGAAATGTTCTACTTCTGGGAATTGATTTTTGAATTATAATACAAATTATAATATAATCATACATAACCCCGTAAGTTAAAAAAAGAACTCTAATAATTCGAAACCTAAAAAACTAACAATTTCGAATTATCAAGATTTCAAATTATTACAGTTTTATTAAACTTTAGGATCGATTTTTTACAAAGAATTTTTATTTTGTAAACAAACGTTTACATCATTTGTTCCCATAGACAGTACTAGTACAATGCACTACTATTTCGAAATATTAATTAATGGTCTCAAAAGTAGTGGTAAAAATTACTGCATTTACTCCATTAAAGAAAAAAACGAAAAATGTGAACTTCAGGTATAGTCTCCTATCATAAAGCTGTATTAATAAACATAGGACAAAATCTAATTTTTGCGTATACTTTCCGAACTGCGTTACGAAAGGGTAAATCGTAAAGGTGAAATCGAAACAAAAAATATACTATTCGTGTACTTCTAGCGACTCACACAAAAGGTTCAGTATGTAAGCAAGACTATTGAACATCCAGCAGATTTGCCTTCTTGTTGACTCAGGTTTCCTGAGCCAAACTAATGAAACTATTACACGGCTTTTACCTTTATGTCTTTTATAAATGCATGAAAAATTGTTGAAGCGATTGTTTGCATTTGCGAGTAACATCAAACAGCGATGTTTCCCAAGCGTACCACGGATCTTCCGGCAATCGCCACGACAGTTAAATTTTAATTTCCATAGATCGTAAATGTTCTCCTTGATGTACAGATTTACGGAAGAAGTCCAAGAAGTTATTATTGCTCCTTCTTGGAGGCATTTCACATATCTTTTACTAAATTGTCCTCTGTAGGTTTGCACATAAATTGATTACACTCACGTTACGTAACACGTTCGCATAGCTTGTTGAAATCAATTGAAATGCTTAGGTTTACGAGTTTTGCACTGTTTAATGTGTTTGAACAGTCGAATAAAACAACATTGACTAAAAATGAGCCTTTAAGTTGGATATTGATTTTGCAACAGATTTGTATGAAGCTCAGCTCCTTTCAGTAAAATTATAAAAGTATCTAAATATTTAGTTCATAGACCTTTATAAGTGCAATTGAAATGATTCTTATTATTACTATATCGATATACCAATGGTAAATGCGCTGTTTGCTTTGTCGGTTTTAATGGAACAGTCACACTACTGATTCTGTTTATGTTTGTACATGTTTACTCTATTCAATTACACCAAAAACATTCTTTAACAGATCAATCTGAAATTTTCGACTATGTTCTCTGGAAGATCAAGCTTAATATTTCTAGTAGTACTTTGAATTCTCTTCGAGAAAAGGGAGAAGATTAATTATATTCAAAACGAACAACTACAAACCAAAATATTTCAATGAGTACCTAATTTGTTTTTGTCGATACATTTTTCAGTTTTGAAATAGTTTTTAGACTTTGGAAATAGTCTACTAATTTAATTGTACTTTTCGAAATTCACTAGAGCCCAACATCTCTAGAGTTGCAAGCAAAGCTTATACCCTGAAATCGACCATGAAACATTAAAAATTCTTTTACTTAAGGTTTTTGAATGTTGGAAAAGTAAACAGGAAATGTTATATAGTAATTTCTTAATAACTAAGTAAATATCCAAAGCATTTCCCTCAAGTTCGCTAATTTCCGTTTAACTAGGTCAATTCAATTCCCAGCAATCGAATTCGTTCTTGAGTGTTTTTTTTTTGTCTTGAATTCACGCGGCCAATTAAAGGGTCCTGAGTTCGACTCCATTTCCACTGCACCGGAAGCTTTTGATTCATTTCAATTACGATCAGATCACAGTGTTAATGACTGGACTCTCATCCAATTAGTTAAATTAGTCATTGATTTCAATGAAACTCTCGTTGAACTAGCATCTAACGAGCCGAGAGCCCCTGTCGACCACCACTAGAATTACGGGCAAATCTTCTGGACGTGCTGAAACAGATGCGATTCAAATTTAATTCCCTCGAATTACATAAGTTTATAGGAAAGACAAACACGCAAACAGACCGGGCTCGGGTCTCCTCCGATTACTGACCACTGGTCAGTGGTCACTGAAGGCGCACAGTTACTAGACGTGAATCAAATAATTACTAGAAGGAGCACCCAGTCTCCGGAGGCGGAGGAAGACGACAACGGACGGCCCGGCCAACGTCCCCGTCGCCGTCGACGACGTCTGAAACGACGGTTGACCACTAGTGGCCCCGCTGGTTGAATTTATTTAATTATTTCATTCATTCATGGGACGCTCGTTGGTAATCATGGACTCATCAACAGTAACTGGCGCAGCTCTTGTTACTTCCAATTTAAATTTCATTCGGCAGTGCGTTAATTACGCACTACTTGTTATTCTCTGTTCTGGTCATGACGGACTTGTCTTCTGTGCATGGAAATTGAAGTAATTCTTGCTGGGTGTGCCTAGATGACAGTCGGGTATCATAAATTACACCACAAAGACTTGCCACCTTCTTCGGCAGCAATTAAAGATTTATGAATGTCATGATGTCGCACTTGTACAAAATTCTTTCCAGCTTGTAGAAGTCCAATAATTTGGTAAAATAAAAATTCAGTTAAGAACTTCTTCATTTATATCACCTACATCTCCTTTGGACTTAAATACAAGCACAAATAAAGATCCATACAGCATTATGACTCCTTTGTTTATTCGTTACCAAAAGGGTAAAATAAAATAAATAAAAAAACGAAAATTTTGTCGAAGATGTGTGGATACATAAAAAGCATATATTTCTAGAATAATAAAAAATGTTGAAAAATAATTGTTAGAGTCAAACAATTGTGTAAAAGAGGTAAGTCACATCCTTTTTTCTTACCAGTGCAGGAAATGAAATTTTGAGGTTTTTAGCATTAAGCTGGGGGTCTATGGGAATACTTGATTATTGGGTGCATAAATTAAAGATGACTAAATCCCTTGTCCTGTTTTAAGTAAATGTGTTCAATCTTCCGGTAGATAAGTTGATTTTCCAACTCAACTGGTCAACACCTGCGAAGGTGAAAGAGTGTCTTCCGGTAAAAGACAAAAATAGTTAATTTATGTGTAGAGAGTCTATCGGCAATCACAGTGAGCTGTACGAAGAAATGCCAGTGGGTAAAGGAACCAGCCAATCGACCAATATCAATGCTTATCACTTGATCTCGACTTACCTTTCCTTCGCGCGGCCAAGAAAATCGACACGTTCGCATGGGAGTGCGGTTAGTTCTTATTCAAGGAGTTCACCCCGAATTTGTATTCCCCATGAACTCTGCTACCTTAAATCAAAGGAAAAGGTGAACCGGGGAAGGTGCAAATGGTAAAAGCCAGCAGCAGTCAAGAGGTGCGGACAATTCCGCGAAGACGTGAACGTATCAACACCTGTGAGATGGCTCCCCTTGCGCAGAAAGGTAAATCGGCATAATTTTCTGATTTACACCTCTTCTGATTGAATCGTGCCCGGCCGTGGTGGTGCGGTTGAATTGAATGCGAACCGGAGGTAATGGGTTGATTTTTATGCCCACAGGTCTCACCAGGTGATTTCAGATGGAGACGCAAAAGTGCACCGCGATCACTTTCTTGTGTTGCAATCAAGGCTCGAGGGGGATTATGCACACACCATTAGCCCACCAATGATTTGCGCCGGTATGCCGATTCTGGCTGGTTCTACCTGATGGACAAGCCGCTATTACCTGTGGCTTTCTGGCAATGAAAAAAAGAATTGGTTTATTGGTTTTTGTAAATTAGCTCTATTTGTATTTCGCCCCATTCGAGGTGCAATCGGGGTTGGAAATTGTTCCAAACCGCGGTTATTTCTCATCGTCACGACGTCAGTTGGTCGCCGTCGCAGTGATGGACATCGAAAGTTTCCAATAAACGTAATGATAAGGTTTTCTTATGATTTTGTGCCAATTGCGGATGATTGAGTCGTTTAAATGGGCCGAGAGTAGCTTACGAAACCGGCACAGATTTCTGTCCGCGGGTCCGCCAGATAAGAGGCGAACTGTGATTTATAGGAATCGATGCTGTTTTTTGCAAGAAAGGCGCGAAGGAGCCGGATCTACGGTCGGGAGAGAAACTTCTTCGCGATATTACGGTGAATTCAATTTAAGGAAAAATGACTGTGATACGATCGGTCCCGACGACGACTCCATGGTATAAAACACTCCACCAAAGAGTCGGTAATGAATAGTATCAGCGCTAAATCTCGTTGGCATTTCATTAGGATGCCGGCGATATTCACCTCACCTTGGGGAACCTCTTAAAGCGAAGACAAACACTTACTTCGCGTCCGATTTGAAATATTTCAAGATATGGAAAATATGCGCGAAGGTAAAGTCAAAGCGCATTCTTGCATGGTCCGGGAATTTGCTATTTGCATTTTATTCGCGTCTACTATCCAGCCTCGTCAATAGCACAACTCTATGTGCCAGATTTCATAGTGGCCGCGTTGCGAGGAATATTTTTGCAGCGATAAATAATATCGCGAGCCCGGCGAACTCATTTGCCACCAATAATAACAAAAGACAAAATCACTTGCTCTCTGATTATTTCTGGGATTGGAAATAACATTTTTGAATGTCAAGCGATTTATCGACGTCTCATGTTGCGAGCCCCAATTCTATCCGATAATATTTTAGGTTTGTCTGCCTAAGTTAGTATTCGCTTAATTCTTATCGTTCTCGTTTTCACCCATTTTTTTCTAGCATCCGCTGTACCTAGTCGATAAGAAAATTAGCGAAATTATTTTTAGATTTGTTTGGAAAACACATCTATTTGAATTTCATTTAAGTAATCTTTCAATTTAATTCTTATTTCATGGAAAATCAAAGAATTATGTGATATGATTTCTATTTTATTGGTTCCAAGTAGATTTGCATTTTTTAGTTACAATTTTGAGCAAAAATATACGAAATTCCCAGAGTTATGAACAGCGAAACCCAAGCGTTAATCGATATATCCTTTTCGTTGTAGTCTTGAAGTTTGTGAACTTTTAACTCTCCTCTGTCGATTTAGCTGAATAACTTCGCTAGAACATTGTCTCTTTGGTATTTGTGAGAGAATAAATCGATTTTACATATTTTGATTGATGAATTTTTATAAATAGCATCCTAGGCTTGCAATAAACTGGAATAAGTAAAAGGCTGTAAAAGAGGATTTCTTTCATCGAAAAATTTTTTAAGACTTTATTGAAATCAATAGAGCAAAATCTTTTTTTTATTTGCAAAATGACAATTCAGCAGAATTAGTTTCATTATAAAATTATTAAAGTTTGAATAATAAAAACACAAGATTTTTGCAGTCTTTTATTAAAAGTTTTGTTAAACAATTTTCTGTTTGAACTAATTTACGGGTTCGTAAAACACAAAACATACGAATGGACAGTCATTCTAAAATTATTTAAAATATTTAATTTTTAAATTATTTAAAATATTTAATTTTTAAATTAAAAGTTTTAACAATTCACATGAAAGAGTTGTGTTATAAATAACACGGGTTTTAATCTTTTTATTCTTTCTCTAGCTCTAAGAAAGTGAAAAATGGTTACAATGAATTTCTTACGTAAATTCCTAATCAGGAAATCATTAAGTGTATTAAGTGTTTGAGCACAACGAAAAATTAATTCAATCAACTGAAATAAAAATAGCTTAATATTAATTTTGATTAGAGATGGTGCGGAAATAAATATCTTGAATTTAAACCTGAAAACTTATCTGACACAAATTATTTAAAAATCATATTTTCTAAATCAATATTAAAATATTTAAAATTTTATAAAATTATAATATCACTGATTAAACTTTCATGAATGAGTTTCTAAGTTTCAAATTTATGGACACATTTTCAAATTCAGCATTTCCTATATAGACAAATTATAAAGTTATAGATGTTTTTAGCTATGATTGTGCATAGGCAGATTTTAAAATTGAGTTTATCTAACAAGTTCTTTATGCGCTTCTGCTTTTTCTTAATTTTTTTTCTCGTCTTTTATTTCAAGGGTATCAACGACATCCTACATACGTACGTATCGGAATGTAAAGAATTATATAACAAACATTTTTATGAACAATTCGTTTTCTCCTCGAAAAGTGTAAATGGGACCCAATCGACTTGCTTCATTAAATTCAAAATTTTACAAGTGCTCATTCTACCACTCGATTCTTTCAAATAATTCAAAGATCCATTAACAACAATTATCCTTTCAGCAGCGGCAACATTGTGAACTGCCGCGGGAGACATTTTATTGCACAGCGGCGACGCAAGAACAGCCGCAGCGGTGCTAAATGGAAGAGCCGTGCGTGCTGTAGATTCTGTCGCCCATTTACGGAAAGCCAGGTAAGCGTTGCATGTTGGTCCAGGTGCCACCGGACCTCCTGTATGATTTTCCGCGCATTTTAATTGATTTTATAGACAAGTGCGAGTCGCCGCCGCTGTCGATCTGCGAGCTTATTCTGCACCATATGCGTAAATCACCGCTGTGCTGACCGACGCGGGCAAATATTTATTCAAATGCAGTCCTCCGTCGGCCACTTCTTCTAGTAGCCGCTTGCCACCTTTGAGACCTGCTCTTCCTAATGGAAAAATTTAATTGCAGCCGTCGCGGGTACTTCTTACTACTATTACTCGGCCAGGTGATTTGGTTGCAATCTGACGCAACCGAGGCTCTGGTCCAGGTCCGAGGGACTGCGCAGCCGCAATCCACTTATGTGGCCGCGCTCCCTATGGATATCTAAATCTGTGTGCCCCCGTGATATTACAGCCTCCCATACGAAGTCTACTATTTCGTGGACTTTATGGCTCATACAATTGCAATTGTTCCTAGCAATTTCAATGCACTTTCGTGGTTTATTTATGCGGTGATGACTTTTATGGTCAAAAGTGTGAATAGCGTATGCAGATGGCCGTGCAGTTACTGTTGTTTCAGGACATCGGCGATTGGAACTAACCACGATGTGTCTTAACTGCCTAACATGATTTATTTACGTACTTCCCTTGATTGGATATTTCCTCAAAATGGGGGTCTATGCGTATCCAACAGTAAAAATTGTTGTAATTATATTTCAAACTGAAAAACTAATGGGAAATAGAGAACGTTGAAGAGATTGAAATCTGTGTTAATGATGCAATCTGAAAACAGTTTACAGTCTAATAAAATTGTCGATAGTAGTCTAGAACTTGTGTAAAATTGTTGATGATATGAAATTACATATGTAATAATATAAAAAATACACTATATCAATTTTATGATAAGTTCTTCCTGTCATTGATAATAAAAAACATAGAAACTAGACAAGACCTTTGCTTTTGTATATTTCCATTTTTTCTGACGGAGACCCTAGAATTAGGAGGACCAAGTAGGAACAGATAACATCCATTCACAAAAATTTGACTTGACTCGGAAAATTGTCATATTAATCCTTCATTAATTCGATAACGTTACGTTCGTAAGTAAATTTGCGAAATATGTTTAAAGGTCTATTGGACGATACTTGTACAGCGTTTTTATTCCCTATCGTTGTAAAGTAAAATATATTGAATATATTTTAGTTTTCTTTGAGAAAAATCGTTTTGTATTTTAGACACAACTAGCAGATTTTCGGTTCATATTTGATATTATATTATTTAAATAAATCTTACATTTTGTAACTATGCACCCAATCCTATAAAATAATAAAGGCCATGTTTCAAAACAGCATTAAAAAAAACATATCATCGTATACCAATGACACCTCAAATTCAAGAATTAATTTTACTTCTATAAAAATCTCATGATCACAACTGAAAAGTATAAATTTAAAAGCAATTTTTCTATAATTTGGGTTTTTTTTGAGGATTCAACAGAAAACAAATATAGAAATAAATTTAACTCAATTAAAATGTGAATTCAGAGAAGAAACACATACCGACTAATTTCTTTTAAAAATTCGTATTTGAATTTTGATCATCACCAGTTCTTTTTTTTAAGTCTACTAATTCTAAATCTAAATTGTTGTAGTAGTACAAAGGAAAATATAAGATTTAAGAATTTCCTAAGAGCATGTGTAAAATAAAAGTTAGTTGCTTAAACGGGCTGTAAGTTGAATAGACCCAAAAAAGAAGCTGCTTTGTCCCAAAATAGCAAACAAAAAAAAATCAAATTCAGTTGACCTGCTGTGAAATTTTAGAAACTTCTCGTCTTTTAATACTGCAAGGTTTATTGGCCATGATGCAAAAAAGACAAACTAGATATTAATTACTTTATTTCGAGTACATCGATTTGAATTTCTGTAAGCCAAGTTCCGGATAACGAACAACACATAAATCAGTTATTCCCGAAATGAAGCCATCAATAGCCTAATCAATTATAACGAGGTAATGAAAGCGTCTCGTTGTATTTTCAGAAAAGTAATAAAAGGCAGTCATTAACAGCATTTATTTTTAGCTTAGCTAAGTGCCAGCTAACTTCTATTTAAATAAAATACACTTGCACGGAATTTTTTTTGTAAACACTTGCTCAAAGTGAGAACGTTAGATCTGGCTTTTGTGGTCTCCCACAATAAAAACTGACGTCTTGTAACAAATTAAACAAAATAAATCCAAAATCAGAAAACTATAAGCGCTCCAGAATCGGGGGGAAATGGCCACTAAATAGTTCACACTGCTCTACAGAAAATAAATGAAGCGTGCAATTGTAATTTTGAGGAAAGACCCAGTTCGCGGCCGGGAACCAGTTGCGGCCTGTTCTTAAGAAAGTCCGGCCGCGGCTAGAATATTAATTTCCGCGGATGCCTGCATGGAATAGAGCGCTTCACATTAAGTCGTTATTAAAGCACCTCAAGTGATTTATCGGATCTTCGTGAGTAAATATTTTGATTCTCGCCCGCGATTGCCATTCGAATTCTTTTGGGCTGTAATTAGGTCCATCCCAGGATTCTGGATGAGGGCTGCGGAGTGCGGATGGGCCTTTGTGCAATTAATTGCTGCCAGATCGGCGGATCGCGGGATGCCGAGATGCAATGGACTCTGCACGGCACTCGTGCGTTATGAGCCATTTACATGGTCCGGCGGCGGCGTACATATGCGGACACTGAACATGTATAAATTGTCGAGTATGTCCAGCGCTCTTGTTATCCGGGGAGAGGTGGACACTTGTGGATTGGTCCAGCGCAGCAGCTCCAAAGACGAGTGGAGAACTGGAGACTGAGATGCCGGCCAAGACGGGAGAAGACGGGAGTGTATGGAAGATGATGGAGGAAGTGACCAGAGCAGCAGCGGCACATACGTCGAATGCTGTGCGGCTGCTGGAGCTGGACCATACGAGGTGAGGCTGAAACGGCTTTGGGCACACAAGCACACGTCGAAGTGGACTGATCAAACTAAATCACACCGAAATCGAGGTGGTTGCCGACTGTTGTCTGCTGTTCGCCGGAGGTTCAGTCCGGTCGCCTGGCTGCCTTCTTTGCTCCGTCTTCGACTTGCCTTGTGCCGGTCTCCAGGGGGCTTAAGGAGTTCCTTCTCTTCTTGAAGACAGCAGAAGAAGAGGAGCCGTGCGCCACTCAGTTTTCAGCATTCAGTGTCGAACTGACGTTTGACGGAAGCGCTGCTAACGACGACGAACTTGTCAAGGGGCTCTTATCGCGCTCGCTATTCCGCATGACTTATTAGCTAGACCTAGCTCCTCCGACGGTTTCTTAGACGTGTGTCTCAAGGTGGTCGGTTGAAATTGCGAATTGCCGCCGGGTGAATTCTTCGAAATTTGAAAATCTGTTCGCTGCTTTAATTTTTATTTTGTTTGTTAGTTTTTTGAAAAAGTGAAGAAGTGAAATTGTGTTGGTATTTGATAGTTTTTAAAAGTGCCTCTGTGCGAAAGATAGATCTTGATCTCAGAGATAAGTTATAGTATTTCCTTTAATTTGTGGCATTAAAAGCCAACGGTTTTAGGAGTGACGTCGCTGGATCTGTAAAAAGTAAGAATATCTTTTTATAAAAAAATTTGGGATTTTATTTTGTTGTAGACACGCGTTTCTGCGTAGATTCTGATTTGATGATTCTAGAACGTTTTTTTTATATTATAGATCTTCAAGTTCTTCATTTTACATGGCTCTTTACGCCGTTATCGCTCTAAAAATTTCGTAATAATTTTACAGTTTGCCGCTCTCAAAATGGTGGGAATGAATCTCTATCGTATCTTCTAAAAATTTTAGAATCTAGGTTTGAAATGTATCGAAGGAGATAATCCTCATTTTAAATGTTAAATTTAGTTTATGTCATTTATGATAATTCTGAAAAGTGATTATTGAAAGAAAACATTTAATGCTATCTTTTCTTGGAAAAATTAAATACCTTTAGACAAATTTGTAAAAAACACAACGCTTTTTACTTCAGAAAAAATTATTCTATATTAAAATCTATGTCACGTTTGTTTGTCTCATGTATACGCTTAGTTATTTTTAATTTGTTTAAATATCTATGATTTCACTAACTACAATTACTTACTTGTTAAAGTGTTTTATTTAAATATGTATGAAGGGCACGAGTTTGTGTTTTATTCTTTCTATTAAAATTTTTTTAGGTAAACGTTTTCAGAAAAAATCGTCAAATGAAAAAAACTAACACCTCTCAGCTCATGAAATGAACTTCTAAGAGCTACTATAAAATTTTTATTTGAAATCAGTAAAAGTTAATTATTGGGATGTTGGAAAATATTTATGATAAATATAATACAAAAAGAAAGCGATCTAAGTGGGTGAATACAAGTACGAAAATAACGAAACTTATAATTAATATAAGTTGATGATTAAGTTAAAAGTTGTTTGTGTTGAAAAATCACTACAAGTATGTAAGTGCATACATATAAATTGTGTTTTTTTTCTGTTATTAGTTTTATTATTAGAAAGAAAATACACATTCCCTAATGTCCAAAAATGTCAATCAAAAATTTGGAATAAAATACTAATGCGTACTTTTATACACTATTACATTGCAGTGTTACAAGCAAGACCCCTAACCGCACTATACTCAGTCAAAAACAACTAATTTGAATGATTGTTTATAAATATAAAAGAACTCCGATTTAAATATAATTTCCAGATTCTAGAATTGTGCTTTTTACCACTACTTTTACTACTTTTTCTGGAAATAAAAACACGATTATACACAAATTTTTTATTGTTCTAAAACATTCTTCCTAATCTATTCGTATTCTGGAGATATAAAATTTACTATTTTATTAATAATCAATTGTGAACCGTAAATTGCTATATTAAATTATATTTGTTTATTTCGATTACAATTTGCAATCAAAAATATTTAAAAATATTTTTTTGAGAAAAGGGCATTCATATACCTAAGGAAAACTATTTTTTTTCTTGGAAAACTGGCTCGTACAAGTTCATGAAGCCTCAAGCTTAGAGAAAATTCTTACACCTATAATTTCAATAAACAATTTGAAGCCCCTTATTTACTAATATGATAGTGTTATGCCATTTATCTATAGATTTAAAGGTAGCGAAAGAACAAAACTTTTTTTCAAGTTTATTTTTCTCAAAAAGCTATAATAGCTTATTTCGCAGATCTGTGAATTAATTACTATTACTTTGTGTTATACTACTACTTGGAGGTCTATGCTTTTCTGTGGATGTTTTACGAAATTGATTTCTTTCAAGTTATAGTATTCGTATATACTCAAAAGGTTATGAAAACTACCTCGACAGTTCCACACACAGTTCTTCTTTAAGATTTTATCAAATTTGAAAAATGTTTCCGAACATTTCTGAACAAGTAAATTAAATAAATTTGAATGTGCTCAATTCTTCAAGAAAATTCTGAAAAGGAGATATCCGCGATGCAGTGCTGAGGCCAAAGCATCACAAAGACAGAGTAATGTATTCTGGCGGTAATGATCTCGGCTTAAAATCACCGAAATTCTTTTGTACTTTTATGCCCGTTGTAGCCTTAGTTTATGGGCACAAAGTAGTTTGTGGATTTCTGTAATAGTGTCCATTTGTACGTCGCTACTCTTTTTTGTCAAATCGCCGTCCAGCGGGCGCGCGCACTATAAAGCACGTCGGAGATACTGCGCACCGCGGTTAAGCTGATGTTGTCTCTTGAGAAATTCAACGCTTTTTTCTTTTTGCCTTGCTTTCTTGAAGATTTTTATCATTAAAGAAGAGTTGCACATAAATATAGCATCGCACATAAGCGTACTACACCGGGCGGGAGCGAAAAAACTTTGAAGTAAGAAACAAGAAGTGAGTATTAAAAGTTAAAGGCAGAAGACTTCTGCTCATGGTAAAGTAACATTTTTTTGAAATTCTTCGCGTTCTTAGTGATGGAACTAAACTGCTGAATGGCTTAACAGATGAATTCTTACACCTATTAAACATTGTCGTGCAAATTTTATTGTTACCTTTCTGGCTTTATTCTCTTCTTCCCTCTTTTGTTTCCTTCACTGATTTGGCCACAACCGAGCCCGAAGTTATTTTCACAAGTATAATTTAAATATCTTCCAAATAAAACTACAAATCTTACGAAAATTTGACCTTCTTCCAGTTTTTATAACTTCAGATATATAAATCTGAATAGAAATGAATTTAATAATTATAATTCTTTTAAATAAAATATTTAAATTAAAGTAAATGTAGGTTCTTCCAACAACTTTCTTTTTTTTCTTTCCTTAGTATAGCACCATGCTCAAAACACGTCTATGAAATCAAATTATACAGGGAAATAAGAGATTTCGTAATCATTTCTGTACACATTTTGCAGAATTGTAATAGTCGTATAAAAGCCTTTTTATATTTATAAAACAAATTCTTCATACAGTTGACTATTGGGAACTATAGATTAAAATCTTTAAGATTTTTCAGTACTGTTTTATTAGTAGGTTAAATGCTTTATACATAAAAGTGTTAAGTGTTAAGTGATACGGATACTTTATTTTATATATCTTGAACAAAAGAAGTTCATTTTCGATTCGATTTCGATTTTATTTGTAATCAGCCTTGCATATGACTTGTTTTAACTCCGTCAAAACTTGTGTCTACCTACATATGTGCAAAATTTCTGTTAAAACTCGTCTATAAGTTCTGCTATGGCAAAGTAATAGACATACAAGTGGAGAGATAGGCCATTTGCTTATTTTTCAACCTTTTTATTTTCTTAAATGAACCTATAAATATAAATGCATTTATAGTCTATGTTTCAAGTTAGTCTAAAAGTTACCTACAAGTGAATATCCCATCAAAATCCACACAATTGTTTTCCAGTGCAAACAAAAGGACTAAAGCTTCTGATTTAAAAAACAAATATTTACTATATGGACATTACTTTTGAAATTCTATATTATAGAATAAAAGGATTTTATTACAGTCGATTAAAAAAATATTTATACCTATTTTAAAGAAAAGGGCTGAGATAAAAATAAGAAAAATGGTGTGCGTTTAAAAACAGATTACTAGTAATTAACTTAATTTTTTATTATAAATTTTTAATAAGTCAAGATTTCCAATTGAGACTTGCGAGTAGTTTTTTAAGCGCTTACATGTGTTAACTAACGACTCTAGTTCCATATAAAAAGAAATTTAGATGTTATCTTGACATTTCGTAAAAGGAACCAAAAATGGGGAAAAAGCGGGTGATAATCGGCGATCATTAAAGGGTGGACAATATATTATAGTGTCCATCAAACTACGGACGACTCGCTAGCTTCTATGCATTGGCCAGAGATAACATCTATGATCCAGGCCTCTATCACTTTCATTTGAAGTCGACGACCCTCAGAATCCAAGATAACTCAATCATCAAACGTCTCCTAAGATCCAGTGAACACTGTGCTTTGGTGTAGCACATCTCTCTTGTGTCTAGATAATACGAAAGGAAAAAAATATAATGCTGGAGCAAATTACGAAAAAATTAAATTGGTTTACGATTTCCGAGAAGAAGAAATATAAAAAATTGTCAACTCCAACAGGAGGGTCCGCGACATAAAATAAACGAAAGTCATTTAACATAAACTGCGGAAGATGAGTTACAGTCGACTGCTACAGCAGCCGGAGACATTTAAGCGGATTCTAGAAAGGCGCAGCGAGCGGCCTGGCCGGCCGCAAAGATCCGACGAAGGAAGGATTCGTCTTATATCTTTCTTATAGTGTCGCGGGATAGCTGTTGCTTCACGAGGAGCACACTTCTTAAAACCTGTTGTCCGGCTGTATTTCGGCCCGAGGCTCTCCAGCAACTTCGCCGCTTCGTTTCGTGCTCCTCATCCCAGGGAATGCAACAAGCTGTCTCCCCAGAATAATGAGCTGACGCTGTAATTCGCTTCTTTATTAATTCATTAAGCAGAATATAATTTCTTATGTTTGAAGAAAAAAATATTCTCGAGACAAAAAAAAAACTTCGATTGAGATTAATTGCCACGGCCAAACTTGTTAATCGCATCGACAATTTATCATGGGACCTCCAGAAGTCCAAAAACCGAAAATCTTTTTCGCCTTGCAATGATGGGAACGATTCGATCGAAAGAAGAAAGCCTAAGAATCTAATGAGACATGAATCAGATTGTCAGGTACAATGCGATCACAAAGTAAAATATTCCAGGTGAAATCAAACGCACTTGTAAGAGAATGTTAATCGATGATTGAAGAATTATTCCTTGTTCGTTTCTTGCTCGCCATCACACCCGCTGGCTCGGCCCACTGGAGACAAGGATATCATTTCATCTTAATTCGCCTCGTCGAATTAAACTTAATGCAAGACTCCCCGCGGCGCGTTATCTTCACTTTTACTCTCTATTTATTGGAGAAGGCGATCCGTGTTCCGACAAGCCTATGCATATGACCGGTGATCTTTACAACTGATGTCTTCATACAAATGGTCGAAGTGGGACATTTATATTGGAGAAAATACGGCGAACGGATTTGTAATCCATGTCCATCTAAAGAAGGGCCGTGAGAAAAATAAGACATGATTTTTGTTCGTTTGTGTTCCGTTCAAATAAAATGTCTTCGACGAACGTCAATCTATGTTTAATGCCAGAAACGAAAGTATGAAATAATGCATACAATTGGTGTCATTAAATATAAATACATATTTATACTATGGTAAAGTCTATGTGCGGAAAAATTCGGTGTCTTTGCTATTAACAATTTTTGGATTTAAAGATTAAAGTGACAGTATTTCTAGCATTCGTAGATGGACATGTACCACAACGTAAAATAAATTTAAAAGCATATTATAGATTTGCTTTCTTTACGCTGTTGATTAAAGCTAAAGCTGTCTTGATTATAAAAAATAAACAAAGACCTCTTCTCTATATTTAATTTTTAAAAGATAATTCTGAAGTTATAGTTTTTTACAATTCATTTAAGTTCGAAATAAGGTGTTATTAATACTACTTAAGTATTTTTATCGTGTAATATGATTGACGTGAAATTTTACTATTCTATCTTATATTTAAAAATTGTTTAGATATATCAACAGGACGACATAAATCTACCAATCTAAAATAGAACAAAAAAATGTTTATGATGGAAAATGGCACCCTTTTCAGTTTTTTAAATTAAAGAAGTTTTGAAAAAAATATAAGTGTTTAAGGATGTAATAATTTAATTGTTTAAGGGTGTAATGATTTATTTTCAGTATATGCATATACATTACTACTTTTCGCTTATTTGTATCATTGTTTGAGATTATGGAAACTTTTGCTTTAAAAGCTCACAACTAGACTTTTTACGAGTAGTAGCAAAGAACATCGAACACCTATCAACATTTTCTACCTTTCATTTTACATATCAATTAAAAAATATTGAAAATTTGCTTTTTTGTTCCTTTTTTTTTAATTCTTAGAATTGATAAACACATTTCTAAATGTTTATTAAAAAAATCATTACAATTAATTGCAAATTGTTCAGAAATAAAAAGACGTAAGATTGTAGCTGTTGTTATCAACTAAATGTTTTCTTTTTTAATGGATGAATTTTCTAATGGAATGCTTATTTAAACAGACTGTGAGAAATCAAATGAATTGATGATAATAGAAATTAGAATTTGTAACGTCAGTAGATCTATTCAGAAAAACAATTCAATGTTGAAGAGATCAATATTTTTTACAATTGCAGCATTCCGCATCGTTATTTATTTAATTTAATATTTATTTTTTTAAGGAAATATATTTAAAGGCTAAACGCACCTTTTTAGCGATATTAGGTTTCAGTTTGCTCATCCCTTTTCTAGAAAGCGGCAATGTTGTTATATAACGTCTTTTAATAACTCCCATTATTTCTTCGATTAAATGTTTACAGTTTGGGTTTTTCCTTATAATGCTTTCTTCTTCTGATTTGTTTTTTTTTAAGACTTTAATAATAACAGTTTTTACTTTTACTTTGTATTTTACACTCTTCTTCTAAGGCTAATTTTCAAATTATAGAAATAGGGTTAGGTGTAACTACAATTCCATATAATTAACAACTCAAATATAATCTGAACCCAATACGAAATTAATAACCACTAGTAGGAATGGCAATTATTCTAATCAACTCTCTAGTGTTTGTAGTTTTCTTAGTCAACACTGATTTCTTTCCAGTGTTAACCAAAGTCTTGCCAAAGACCGTCTTAAGCAACTTGTGCCAGAATTCCATCACTTGATAAATCAAAAAACCATTCTCGGCATGTGTGGCTCGGCCTGATCGAACGCGGATCAATGGGGCGCAGATGGGAGGGCATCGAAATGTGGCATGGCCACGCAAATAAGCATAAAAAATGATAGGCTCACATATCGCCATCGCGTACACCAATAATTAATAGAATTGCACTTGCGCAGAATAAATAATAGGTCTCTGCCGGCAATTGGCCGGAGCATCGTATCAAATCGAATTATTTCTTTATTCAGCATGTCGAATCGCACAACGTGTAATCGTCTTCGGGGAGTGCTCTTTTTGCGTTATTTTCCATGCGTCCGTCTTATCTCCTCGGACCGAGACGTGACTGTTTCTCTCGAAAACCGAACGAACTTAGAACGAACAGAGAAGACTTTTTTGGATTAATGCTAATTTTATGAAGTTTTTTGCTTAAACCACTTTGGGTCTAGTACTGCATGTCTAAAAAATTCGAAGCTTCTCTGTGTTTGTATAATTAAAACTTCATGGGCCATGTAGGAAAAAGAAGAGAAAACGTAAGAAAAAACAAGAATGTCGACAAGAAATGATGATTTAATAGAAAGATCTCAATTTTATACTATTTATGTAGCAGGACTGAGTGTATTCTCTCTAAACTTATTTTAAATGAACGCTTATGATTTCACAAATTAAAAATTCTTTAGAGCGATTTAGGAAAGATTAGGATTATTCTACTAATTGAAAAATGTAGGACAAATTCAGATACTTAGCAAAATAAAACATAGACCTGGAGTGGTATGCACGTCTATTGTTATCTGTCGTAATTTTAGATATGACTGCGTAGCACGCCAATGGCTGCGTTATATAAGTCCTAAGTACGTCCTACTTGTATGAGCTTAAATAGATCCAATTCCATTAGTAAGTGAGAGTCTATTGTATCGTAGACATACATATAAGTGAATTTTTGTTAATTTTTTATTTGTACAATGAATGACATCAATCGACACATTGGTTATTAAGTGCTAACATAATTTAAAAAATAAATAATGTTTTTTTTCCTAAATATAATTATGTAAAGAATTCCTAAAGCTAAAAATCTCTTGAAAATATAGACTGTTTTATTAAATGTTATATGCTTTAGGTACCAAATCTGTCCTAGCTTAAACTCTTAAAACAATTAATACTTATTTCAAATATTCTTCACTCAATAGTTTTTTCTTTCAGGTAACAATTTTATTATTTACAATAGACAAATTTGTGTAATTAATGAAAAGTGGATGAGGAAATTTTAGTGAGCTAATTATACTGTTTGCAAAAAAGGAACACTGTTAATAAAAAGTATCGTGCGTAATCATTTTTAAAGAATTTCCGCGAGTAATGCATAAGAGCAAAATGCAAAAAAAGTGCATATGTCGAGTTTTCTAAACTATTATCAGTACTTCTAGGGTGGTTAAGTCGTTTGAAGTTTTCTATGAAAACATTTATTATCTTTAAAAAAATACTGAAAATCTGTTGTGTTAGTTTTCTTATCTAATCTAGTATATTGTTTTCTCTAAATAATGTTTTTGAAATAAGTGCTAAAAATATTTGGAAAATTATTTAACCAAATCCAATGAAACCTATGAAGCCAAAGTCTTATATTTTTAATAGGTTCAAGCGATGTTTAATTTAAAGTCTTGCATTATAAACAAAAAATTTTAAAAAATTTGGTAATAACAAGATTAGTTTTACTTACATACATAATTTATGAGATCATTTTGTTTTTATGGGTTTCGTATCCTAAGAATCTTAATGGAATCCTATTGTAGTCACTTAGATAGACGTAAAGACGTTTCTCACAGACCCCAAACAAAATCAGATAGGAACTTAAGTCTCTTTCGACATCATCACATATGTTTGTTTTGAAATATTATATTCAAAGCAGGCGTTTTGAAGCCCTTTTTTACAAAGAAGTATATAATACATTCAATTATAATAAATTATTGTACAACTCAATAATGCATTTATGTTCTTTATCTAAAAAGAGAAGTTGAGTACTAAGAACCCTTAATGTGCAAGCTTGGTTCACACCTGGTGGCCTTTTTTTTAATTTGAAAGAAAAAATTATCATTCCTACGCTAATATAGTACAACAAATTCTCATAATTTTTCTAAGAAAATATTGTTTAAGCTATGTCTGTTTATATAATCTATGTATATGATATAAAATATATAATTGTGCTTTCAAATAAGTTCATACTTAGCGATAATAACTACTAACAGAAAATTAAAGTGAAATCTAAAGAATGAAACGGCATCCTTGGGCACTACGTTGCCATCTTGTATGATATAAGTGCCCAAAAAGAAGAGTCCAATGAAAGATAACTCGAGGGAAATTATTAGAAACAAAAACACACAGATCGAGCTGAATGGATCTCTTTCGACACACCCATCTTATGAATTATGTCCAAGTTAACGCCCGTTCAGTTTCTCGTTATTTTTAATTCAGTTTATAAAACACGTCTTAAGATGTGTGCTGTGTGTTTTGCTGAAACCTTCAAGTTGGCTTCAGTTTGAATAGCATTCATCCCGGCCAAGACTTCAGACTTAAGACGTTCCCTGCCCTCACATTTGCGCGATCCATTCAGGAGTGCGCGGCCGCCAACGAATGAATTACCTGAGATTATTGAATCGCCGTTTTGACTTGCTTTATGACGCGGCGGGTATAAGTTCGTTGTGGCCGCCGTCGATAAAGCGTCTCGTCGCGGTAATGACTCCTCAAATCGCCCACCATTAAGAAGGTGAATTGTCGCTAATGGTCCGCGCCATCGACATACATCTTTTCGCAATAATCATTAAATTTTCAATAGCTCACATCTAATTAGCATCAAACGGCTTCCTTTCGGGTCAATAGTGACATATAAAAAGATAACGCTCTTTATCTCGCGGTTTGAATCACGGTTTCCCTTGTCTGTCGCTTATTAAGCGCACCGGCAACCTCCTTGCATATGTACAAGAAAAACGTGCCTCATGCGGCATGTCTTACTGGCTCCCCAGAAGCTCCTCCGACCTCCACATATGCATCCAGCTAATATTATGCGTTCTTAAGGAATATTTCTGCATCTTACCTTTATATGAGCGAATCTCTCTAATGCTTCGATCGGTCGTCTCTCTTCTAACCGCAATTGGAGGCTGAACAGTTCTCATACCTGAGCTGTTGCGCATATCTATCGCGGTAAATACCAGTCCAGGTATCCGAGTATCCAGATACACCAGACATAACCAGCTATATGCCATCGCCTGTAAGACAATTGCTAACTTTATCGAGAATGAAATAGCGCATGGACCGAGACGTGTAACGTATCAAATGCTGGGGGAAAAAGTGATAATAGTGATGTTGAGGAGAGCTAGACAAAATGAGATATGAGTGCATCTGCGTCGCTCGTAACCTTAGTAATCGCAGTTTTTACTACAAAACATTTTAATATCTTTACGTTGGGATCTATTCAGGCCATCGAGAAAATGGTAATTCGTACGCAAAGTTTAACCCCTGTTTTCCCTTATGCAACTTACTACTTTAATACTTGATTGACATCAATAAGACCCAAATAGACCATCAATTCTTGGTTACTTATTTGAATCTTATTTAATCCTACGCAGGTTAAAGCGAATATTCGCCAAGGAACACTAAGTAGAAAATTTCTATATTATATATTCCATCAGAATGTCAAACAGGTACTAATTTAGAAAGATTAGAAAAAAATGCCTTTTTGACCTGCGGTATACAGTGCAAAATTTTTTAAATAGCATTTTTTAAGACTTGACACATGAAAAATATATATTCCCAAAAAATCTATCTAACCTTGAAAATTATTGTTATTTTGCAGAAGACCATTTCAATTCTAAATTAACTTTAATATTTAGCTAATTATTTCGAAAAGTATCTTTGAAGATTTTGGTTAAAAGATATATCTTCTTAGATGGAGAAGTAAGTACTTTGTTTTAATTTGCATATGTAGAGAGTCATAAGGCTTATAAAGTAATTACTGAATAGTGGGCCGTCGGCTGATTTCTGTTTAAAAATGCTATACAATAAACACTGTCCAATATTTTTCAAAGTTTGTTGATTTATTGAAAAGAGTAAACCTTCCGGTTAGTTATTGAATCTAACTTCATTTAAATGGCTGTCTTGGCTAACTCGGCTAGACCCTCCTGTTAACCCAATTTTGCACGACATTTTCGATAGTTTGGGCCCCTTTTTAACGAGTAGCTCGATCAATATCTTGCTCAAGAGCCTGAAACGTCTCTAGATTGTCAACATAACATCGATCTTTAGTGGCGCCCCACAGAAAAAAAGTCCAACGGCGTCAAATCGCAGCTCCGTGTAGACCAATCACCTTATTCCGACTAAAATTTCTTTTCAAAATTCGCACTGTTTCAGCAACATTGCACTCACTTTGGAAATAAAATTTCAATATTCTCCAACGTTGTTCAAGCGTAAATTCTATTAATTTCGTACCGTGGAGATACGATACTGTGTTTCAATTACAATTACAAATACAATTGTTTGAGCACGAAGGAGCTGTTTGTGTCGCAATAACATGGCCAACCCTTCTTATAAAAAAAGGGTACTTCTTATAGTTCTTTTTTGATCGAATTTTTTGAAAATAAAACGTCTTTAAGGCAAATATTCTTCAAGTATTTCAATATATAATTTCATGTGGAAATAACACATCATGTGTATTTCCGTATGATACAAAGCGATAACATTTTGCTAAGAACTTCGAAATTTTCACATCCTCCTTAATGATAACGCGATTACTAGATTAGTCCAACAACACAGCCTTCAGTGCCAAAATACATATTAATTATTTAAATATTGAATACGTACACATATTACTGTATCGGGTTGTAGAAATTTAAAAATTTTAACATTTTTTACTACTATATAAAATGTAAATGTTTGTTGTATACACATTATACTTTTTCTATAATCATAGTGACGTTTTTATATTTTCTTATCTTTTGTTTTCATTATTACTATATATTTCGCAGAGGAAATACTTCGTTATCTCTTGATTACTATTAGTTAATTAAATAGAAGGATGTAATTAATGAAATTACCACTATAAAATGTTTTTTATAATAAAAACAATTGATCACTTTTTACATACCTTTATTTTCAAGGTTTTATATAATTTCGAATAAAAATTAATTATTGCCACTTATTAAAATAAACAAGGCGTAATATTATATTTATGTAGATTAGATTTTAATAAAAGTTCAATTTATCATCTCTAACCAGAATCGAATGTCTAGGTCTGCAGGATAGTAGACTTCTTACGTGAACCTGCCTAGCATTTAGCCAATTCTTTATTTTATGTAGTTTAATCTTCTTTGAGTAAAATCCACATTTTTATTCAACAATTAAACCTATAATACAGTGAAGCAACAAACCAAGTTGTATATCGTATATAAATTAATTTTACAATGACTGTAAAAATTTAATAGACCTTTAACTTTACGTAAGAAAATGCATTGTTATATTAAGTAAACAAAAATGATAATATCCTGAAATAGATTAAAAATAAATTTGTTATTTAGAACTATGGAAACAAAATTCAAAATGTTTACAAAAATTGTGGAATGTTAGCTTAAAGAGTACGATAGAATTTAAAAAGCAAAATCTATTACGTAACTAGGGCGCAGAGTGCAAATGGATGACATGGTTTCATAGAAATTTCATTAGCGTATTTTTTTAAAAGTGAACAGCTTTATTAATTTGCTCTACCAATTAATCGCGCGAGTACACGTTCCTACGACTCACTAGTGTTGGAACAATTTAGCAGAAGCCAAAAAATATATAAAATTTTTTATACAAATATTGCTCCTTTAATGAAATTCTCCATATTCTTAATAAAAGAAAGAGTGTTCATATTATAGTTTTCATTTTTACCTCTATGTATGTAGATTACCTGCAAACTTGACCTTTAAGCCAGAAACAAACTTAAAAACGTTAAACAATTTCAAATAGAAGATATTATTTTAGTACGATATGCTGTCAGAGGCAGATTAGAAAATGTGTTTCTATCAAAACTGCCAACCACTGCAGAAAGATTAGAAAGTTTTTTTTTATATTGTTGTACCTCATGTAATTTTTAAGAACCATAATTTTCCCATGATGTGGTTTGTGTTATCGGCAATTAATAGAAATAGAAGTATTATCTTTGCTGGTCGAAGCGGACATTTATTTATCTGTGAGCTCTCCCATAATCGGTCAGAGTGAACAACTCTTGTGCCAATATTAATTATTCTAAAAAATTAATTCAGAGTCGTGATTTGAAAGCACACGTCCAGTTTCGGTCCAATGCTGGTGTCATTATCGTGGAATCACATGTGGCGCGGATCAAACTAGACACACGTTCGCAGCGTGTGCTTGTCCAGATAAATTTCCAACGCCAATCGAACTTTGACGAATCTATTTACAACGACTCGATTGCGCCTGGACGGCCATTGGACGCAGCATGAGCCAATCGAATTGAAAGGAATATTATTAATGAACCGCTGCCCGCCGTCGTCGCGCCGACCAGCGAGCACGTAATAAGTCCGGCAAGTGACCGCACTGACCGCCGGCCAGGCAAACACAATGAGCGCGGCACGGACTCAAACTTTGGACGGATAATCCAAGAGCAGTGCGGAGCAAGTTTGCATTTTATCTTAATTTATGAACGCGACGTCGTGTTCCTGATGTTTACCGGCCAGCTTAAACTTTCCGTGTTCCAGAACAGGTTGCCGTGCCGGGTCGTTGTCTTGTTGATATAGAGTGATGGTAGTACGGCCAGTCATTTATTAGAAGACTGCATGTGATAACAGATAAAAGCTTTTAATTTCCTGCCTCACCGGACATGGCGTATTTATGAAAAACGAAAATTTGCTCCCGAAATTCATTTGCGGGAAAACTGTGGACCAGGATACTTTTGGGGTGTAGAAAGATTTTTGATGGAAAACTTCGTCGTTCGATTTATAAGACTATTTTCACCAGATAAAGTCCGAGGAATATTCATAATTAATTTAATGAACACCACGGCATCTAAAAGAAAAGTTTTACAAGGTATAAAAACACTTCTGACGCTGTATGTTGCAGTATTATTTAATAATTAAAATTTCTAAACCATCTAGAAAGTTTTATTATTACCTAAATATTTATAATTTATAAAGAACTACATATGTAAATTTTCTCTTTTCAAAACAACGAAAACTTATATGTATGATGGGGCTATTTAACATGTACGAATTTTCATCATAACCATGCTTTTCATTTAAAACTTTATAATGTTATATTTTACTTGTCTTTATAAAATTGTGTATAGTTCTATTACATTAATAATTTATAACAGATTTTAGCTTCCAATAAGGTTTTTAACATTCAAAATAAATATAATATGCACAGAAAATTCAATCAAAAACAAATAGAAGGTGAACACTTACATTTCTTCTTAGAACGTCGACTAAAATTTTTTTTTTCAAATTTCAAACCTAAAAGGATGAAAATAGGTAAGATGTATTTTTTTGGGAATATTCAATACCGGCGAAACTTGTCTGATGTACTTTTTCAGTATTTCACAGCTTGAATTTTAAAGATTACTCTTTTTTAAAATATTTTAAATATAATCCTGAAATTTTGATTTATACATGTTCATCGAAATAATTATTTGATAAAAAATAATTATTTCATAAATAAAGATAAAGAATATGTTGTACAA